>LNAC01000062.1:434926-596031 GCA_002007465.1 Ailurus styani | reverse complement strand
GGGTAGGGTGGGGGGAGGGGATAGGAATTGCATGCCATATTAGCATGAGTGAAGGTCTCAGGACCTATCATTCTTGAATAGCTAGGATATTTTATGTAGTTAGGGTTCCTGAGGTGGAGCTACAGTAGATGCAGTGGGCCTCAAATTATTTCTGATCAGCCCCTACTTAGGGCAAAACTGTTTGACCTACCGACTCCATCTAGTCTCATTTGGCAGTGGAAAAATAAATTAGTGATAATTTGGGGGAAGTGGATGATGTATACATTTGCTTTAGCACTGGAGTATGGACAATTCATATTTGGACCACAATGTATACATGGCTTAGAGTCTGGTTATTGGAAAATTACAGTTCCAGAAGACTTCTGATGCAAATAAGCTTCAGTATGCTATGTAGGGTTAACCAAACAACCCACAACAAAATAAACTGATAATGATAAAGCTAAGCTAACAGTAATTTGTAATTAGAGAGGACTGACCGTAGCCATTGCAAATTGCAACCAACTCAAGGCAGTACTGCTGATGTGCTGATAAAGAGTCTTCTCCCAGATTTTGGGAACATCAACTCTGGGCCTGCACATGGGAAATGGGGGTTTTCCGATAGAGCAGATGAGGGTTGCCAGGCTTGTAGCAGAATGCACACGGTAGTTAGTAACCATTAGTGCTTTCTTAGTCAATTACAAAGTCGTAGCCGTAGTAATATGTACAAATGAAAACTTCAACTGTACACATTCCCCATAATAAGCTAAAGGAAGCCTCTCAAAAAAAAATTCAGTATATGCTGCCTGAGAATGTCTCCGGTAACATCCCTGACCCCCAAGCCACTAGATCTCCATGTCAGCTTTGGAAATCACTGTCTAGGCAGCATTCCCTCCTTCCCAGGGAGGCCCTTCCTTTCCTAGCTCAAGCAGACCAGAGATGTGCATTCAGATTTATGAAGTATTCATAGTTTCACTTCCAACAGTTTTAACGTCTAGTAGTGAAAAAAGCCATGCGCACGCCAATGTGTATAATATGCTATTTATGTAAAAAATGATTTTATGTGTAAATGCTTTATATGGCCTGAGAATCTCTGGAAATGAATATGCAAAATGGAACCAAACAGTTGCTTCTGGGGAGGGTTATTGGCTGCTGGGGGAAGGGAGAGAGGCAGACTTAGGTTTTTTCCTAGATACCCATTCATGCTTTTTGTACCCCTTTATACGAACCATTAAAAATATCAATGAACGTAAAAAAAAAATATAAAAATACCAATGAATGTAGAAAAGGCACAATAACAACAAAAACCCCAGTAAGCCCACAGAGACTGGATTCTTGGTTTCTTTTTTCTTTTCTTTTCCTTTTTTTTTTAAAGAAGTAAATCCAATTTGGTTTATTTATTGTTCTGATGCCTTTCTCCGCCTTCAAAAGCACCACTGTGTATTAAGCAGGAGATTCTAGAATCTAAAGGAAAGCCTCCAGGTGAGGGGAGATGACAGACCCAGGCCCTAGGCTTCTAGACTGAGGCAGAGACCTCCATCTCTAGTCCGGTTATTAAAACCTTCCGGGTGTTCTGAGATGTTTCCATTACCATGTAAACGCAAAATACAAAAGGGGTGTTCTTAGCAAGGTCCCTTGTACTTTTTACATTTGCTTGAATGTCAGGAAAAAAGGACAACAAAGGAGACAAAATTCATACAGCAAAGCATGTTTAAATGAAAGCATTCCTCTCATTTCATCCCGCTTTCGGACTGCTCAAGGAGACAAAGCAATGGTTTATCTTGATGTGCTATCAGGAATTTAAATGAGCGCAAAACAGAAATATTACACTATTTAGTGTTTCCTAATGAAAAACGTAGTACTTTGTTAATCATGTAAAAAGAATTGTATTCTTTTACAGAAGTTGGCACAAGAGAGTGTATTGTCTTTCTATCTTAAAAGCTCATTATGCTGAGTAACAATGATTTCCTAGAGCAAAATACCCACAGAAGTATGTGGTGTGTCTGTATTTTATGGCTTCTGGGTTACGGCAGGTAGACAGAGAGCAGGAAACGTTTCGAAGCTGGAAGGAAATGTTTTGGACAATATGGGAGGCCTAACTCGGGGTGGGGGTGGTGGTGATGGAGACAGAGATCAGAATTAATTCCTCAAACTAGAGGTGGGCTTGGGACAAGGAGCTGAAAGTAGTGACGAAACAGGCACAAACTTGGGTGGTTATCCAGGCTGGTGTCCATCCGGCATATTTAGGAAAATTCTATAATGAAGATGTAACAGCAGAACGAATTATTATTTACCCCAAGGCCTTAGTCCATTTAAGGGCAAGCGTTAAGTACCACAAGCCCCATCCCTCTGTCTGGGGGTGCCCCCCCTATGTCAAGTGTGCAAATGCTTCCCTACACTTCCTGTCCTTCAGGTCACTCCCACTTCAGCCCCTTTCCTATGCCCACAGAACGCAGCAGCCTGGGACAAGCAGAGTCCTGTATGTCAAAGCTGGGTTCACGGAGAGGGGATAAAGTAACCACAAACCCACGAGTAAACCCACGCAAGGAGACTGCTCGGCTTGGGTCTAAATGACTTACATTTTTCCTTGCCTGAATTAGCCGGTAATTGCATGTGGGCAGACTTAGCTAGAAATGGTCTAAATGATCAATTAGAAGGCAAGAAGGAGTTCCTTTCTTTAAAGTTCAAGGGTCCCTGTTGAAGAGCCCTACTTCCTAAGCCCTGCTCACATGGGCCTGTGCCCAGCTCTCCGTGGTGCCTGAGTATATTGTACATTTGCCTAACGATAATGAATTGAGTACTTATTTTGCAGGAAAATATAGGGCACTTCCATTACATGCAATCAAGCAAAAAGGCTGCAGAATGTGCCACTCCATTAATTTTAAACAGAATTCTTCCCAAATGTCACCCTGAAACCAGAGCATGGGGTTATTACAAATCTGAAGGAATTAAGAGTAATTTTCATTTGTACAAAGTAGTTGAGGGACATGACTCCTGCCACACACACACACACAATTAATTGAGTTAAATTGGATTAGCCCATGTCAGTGTGAATCACTGAGCCCTGACCCAGCCTGCCTAGTGGTGAGATGCAGGGGGGAGCGGGGCAGGTGCGGGGGGGGGGCTCTGCTGTCTTTGAGCGCGCAGGTGCACACCCCCCTGCCCTGCAACTATAGAGCGTGCAGAGTGTAATGTGATGGGCCAGTTATTAACAGACATGTTCACGGAAGAAAAACAAATGCAGGCTCTGGCAAGTCACTGAACCTCTCTGAACGTCAGTTTCCTTGTCTGTAAAAGGGGATTATAATACTTGCTTCAGTGGGAATCGTGAGTACATCGGAGCACTTAGCGTGGTGCCCGGAACGTAGTTTGCGACCATTAAATGGTAACTATTCCCTTTGTTTTCATCTTCTGAGGGGTCTCTTGTGCCTAAACTGGTTCCCGAATCACACTGAGGAAATTGGGACCAGGCCCCAGGATGGGAACAATGGCCAGTCGGTCCCCAGGGGCCTGGGAGGTGCGAGTCAGCCCACTGAGTGACTGATCCTTTCCTTCCTAACTTCAGCCCTGCTATCCCTGGGCGGGAGCTGGACCGGCGGGAGAGCACAGAGCTGGACACGGGGACAAGCAGGCGAAGGCGGCTGGGGAGGGGGCCGGGGTGCCCCTCACTCCACGTTCCGGTACTTGGTGAAGAGGTTGTACAACACTCGCAGTGTGGACTTCAGGTCACAGTTGACAATGTCTGCATAGAAAACAAAAACACGTGGCTTCGGTGGGGCCACCCAGCCCACAGTGGGCATCCTCGTCCCCTTGTACCCCTCACCTCGTGTGCCCAGCATGGCCCTGGGGTGGGTGTCCCGCCCCCTCACTCCCAGGACAGCATCTGGTGAGCCTGGAGAGCTCCCAGTCCTGCGGGGAGAGGAAAAGCCTCCCCCACCAGCCAACCAGAGGCAGCTGGGTGGTGAAGGATGGGCAGTTGTGTACAGTAAGAATTCAGAGCAGGGGGCGGCAAGGGGCAGAGGTGCTGGGTGCAGGGGTCTTGCCTCTCACTGAAATAAAGCGGATCCCGGAGCCTACAGGCTTTGCTCTGGAAACCTGTCCAGGTGAGGGGCCCCTGCCCTGTCTCCTGAGTCTCACTTGTGCGTGGGGCTTCTCTGCCTTCGGCTTCCCCCTCAGACTGAGCCAACTAGGAGGGGTGGGGAGGAGTGGGGGGCCTGGGGCTATAGCGGGGGCCCCGGGGGGGGGGAGTTACGGCAGAGCCGTCCCTCCCTGAGGAAGGGAGGGCCCCAGAGGGCACAGAAGCCCACCTGGCAGAGTACTCAGCAAACAGGTGTCATCAGGGGACAGACAGCTTCTGATGGAGGACGGAGCAAGGCGGCTGGGTTTGAGGCTAGGAGTGTGTGTCTTCGGCAGAGCTCTGCCATGGGTTCTCCAGTTTCTATGCAACCATTTCCTCCCTCCCTTCCATTTACTGGTCACCTTCTTCTCTGGTTGCCCCCTGAGCCCTGCCAGCCCCTCTGCCCCTAGAACGCCCCCTCCCTGGCCTTGGCCCCCTGTGCTCACTCCTTTGGAGACCTGTCCTTTGAAGAACTGGAGGAGAGAGAACATAAAAGAATCCTGCCTACTATTTAGGCGTGCATATTTAGGTAAAAAATAAGGAAAAGTGAAAGAAAAAAAGCAAAAGGCAAAAGCCCAATGACTGTAATAGTCAGGATGGCGGTTATGTTTAGGGAGGAGGCGGAGGAGGATGTAGCCGGAAGGAGCACCTAGGAGCTGGGTGGTGGTTACACCATGGCTTCCGGGCCGACACTTCATGGACTTGTACGTTGTCTTATATACTTTTCTGTATATGTGATGTCTTGCATAGTGAGAATGATTTTTATTTTATTTATTTTCTTTTTCTTTTTTTTAGATTTTATTTTTTTATTTGACACAGAGAGATTACAAGTAGGCAGAGAGAGAGGAGGAAGCAGGTTCCCTGCTGAGCAGAGAGCCCGATGTAGGCCTCGATCCCAGGACCCTGAGATCATGACCTGAGCCGAAGGCAGAGGCTTTAACCCACTGAGCCACCCAGGCGCCCAAGAATGATTTTTAAAAACCTAACTTTGCAGGAGGTCAGATGAAGTAAGTGATGTAAAAGAAAATAATAAATGCTCTGGGATTCAAAGCTGGGAGAGCTCCCGCTGAGCTACTGGAAGGAAGGGATTGGGGAAGATGTCGGAACCTTAGCCACGCCCTGGTCCAGAGGAACAGGGACTCTTGGAGATCAGGCAGAGTGGGAGGCCGGTGGCTCTGACAGGCTGGGTTGTGGCCCCCAGGCCTTACTTAGCCTTGGGATCCAGCCAGGCACGCTCAGGCCCCGGGCCCAGGCTCTGGAAAGAGGGACACTGACTGGGCCACGAGCTGAGGTCCCAGGGCCTAGGGTTCCTCCGACTCCCCGCCCCCCCCAATCCTCATCCCAGCTGAAACCCATCCTAGCTGAAACCCATCCTCTTCCACCCCAGCTGGGATTGGACCCTGCTCCAAGCTCTGTGGCTGATGGACGTGCTCATGGCCTTCCCGGGACCACTTGGAAAGCCTGGAGCTCAGCTTCCCTTTCTGCTCCCATGTCGGTTCAGGCACATATCTATTTTTTTCAGGCACATATTGAGCCTCTGTCGACATGAGACCCTATCTGGTGGCTTAGCCCTGCTACCTTGCCCAGCCCATTCAGGACACACTCTGTCAGCAGGAGTCCTCTGCCTTGTAGGCTGATTGCTGCTTTTCCCTGACAGCTTGCTGTTGAGTAGCTCTTAAATTCCACTCAAGTCAAACGTTAAGAAGTTAGGGAAAGAATTGCTGGAAAGCAGAGAGGGACAGAGGTGAGCTCAGCAAGGCAGTGAGCATGAATGGGAAGGTAGGGTGGCACTAGGAACATGGCAACAGGCTCCTAACAGGCTCCTCAAAGCCTCTTGCCCTCTCCAATCCATGCGACCTACTGGAAGTAGACTATTTAGTCTCTGGGTATGGTTGTGCGGGATGTACACAGCACAACATTAGGGTGCATCACTCACATTTCCGAGGCATCATTACCACAGATCACAACATAAATGGTGCCCCTTGAAGTTGTAAGGCTCACGACTTGTATGACCATACAACCATATCACTTAAGCTAAGGTCCAAAATCCTAAATGATGACTTTGCAAGGCATGATGTGAACCCAGCCCACCTTTTCTGTCTCACTTCTTGCCACACTCTCCCCAATTCACTCTGTACAGGTCACATGGACTTCCTTTCACTCCCTCTCAGTGGCTGCACTCCTCCATCTTCTTGGTCTCTGCACATGGTGTGTGATTAGATTACCCTTCCCAGGTGGTTGACTCCTCATCTTTCTGCAGAACTCGGCTCAAAGCACCACCTCCTAAGGGAAGCCTTCCTGACACCTGGCCTGGGTGAGGGTATCCTGCTTTATCGTTTCAAAGTCCCTTTGCTCTTCCTTCATGGGCACTCACTCCAGTGCTAAATCGATTTGTGTGCTCATTGGATCCAGTCTGCCTCTTCCCTGGGTGGCGTGGGACTTGACCACAGCCACCCAGTTTTGCCGGCTCCAGCACCTAGCCTAATGTCTGGCGTGCATAGACCTCAAGAGGTATGACTAGATAGCTAGATGAATGAATGAATGCCCTGTGTCATGTGAGCCGAGGAAGTAAACTCCAGGAATAGGAGATAGCCAATAGGGCTACGTGCTCCCAAGGAGGTCAGACTGAAAAGAGTTCCCGGGGACGTGGCTCCAACTGGTGGTGTGGGAGGGAGCAAAGCCATGTGTGGTGGGTGGCAAAGTATTACCCAGATGAGGAATGGAGGCAGTGGGCCTGGCACAAAGGAGGAACTTGGGGGCCTGACGGAGGACAGATAGGGATGGAGGCAGGAGGACTTGTTTTCTTCTTTTAAGGCCAGGCAAGTTCTAAGGTTTCTGGAGAACGAAACTGTCAATATGATGGGAGAAAGTCTCAAAACTGACTATGTAATTTTAAGGCCCATTCAGGTTTGAGATGCATCTTCATGATAGCTGTGTAACCCAGTTAAAGTCCTTTAACTTCTCTGAATCAGTTTTCTCACTGGTAAAATTGGGTTTTATGAAAAAAATCTAGAACACATTAAGGGCTCCCTAAATGGTCGTTCTCTTCCCCTTCCCTGTCTTTGTCTGTTAACAGAGCTGTTGTGTACAGCTGTGCAGTCTGTGTACAGCACAACTCTGGGGTGGGGGGGGTGCCATTCATAGACTAGGCCCTAGGAAAGCTGACTTCCTTCTTCCTATAGGCCATCACCTTACCAAGAAAGCCAACTGTCACATAGTTCCAAGCAGGACAGTAGATGGCTCATCTCAGCCAGGAGAGGGGCTCTGGATTCCTGGGAATGAACTGTGACTCCATGCTGTATAAACAGAGCCTCTTGAAAGCCCTGGCCTAATAAGCTGTGTGATTAGTAACTCAGTCCTGCTCTGACGGCCTCTGCGTGCTGGCCCAGGGCCCCTCTCTGGGAGCAGTCTGGACGGTGGGGCTCCTGTTTAGAAACAACCGGAGTGGAGGCTGGCTCGCCCGCTGTGAGCTGGGGAGAGACCAATCAGACCCCCAGCTACTCCAGGGAGAAAACAGCCTCTGGCCAAGGGGAAAAGGCTCCATGTTTGCCCCTCTCTCCTGGTGGCATGAGTGCCTCTTCCTGTTCATTAGATGACCAACCAAAATGAGCTCATGGCTCTCTAGCCCATGCAGAAGTCAAAGGAAGGGGACGGGAACTCTTCACAGGGGAAACTCAGACTCTACCCAGGGGGACAGGGCCCTGTACGGTCAAGCCCTCCACGGACCTGCTTGTGCCCTCAGAGCCCCTCATCCCAGCCTCGGGTAGTCGCTGAGCCCGTTTCTCTGAAGCTTCCCTGCTGGGTCCCCACATCCCTTGAGCAAGGTGGGAAGACAGCTGGCAGCTCAGTGCCACCAGGTGGTAGGGGCCGGAATAAGTTGGGAGAGGCCGGCCCCCCTCCCCCTCCCGATGGAGCCAGCTGATCCTCCGACTCTGCCTGGCTTACCTTGCTGCTCCCTAGTCCCCACTGGGCTAGGACCCATCCTCTGTATTGGTGTGGGCCTGCTACCCTATCTGGGGATCTTGCTATTTTCTGTACATATTAAAAAAAATCGAAAGGTGACAAACATCCAGAAAAGCTCATGGAACATATAGGGGCAGTTTTAAATGCTTGAAAGAGAACCCCGAGGCAACCAGAGCCCAACATTGTCAGTACCCTTGAAATGACGCCTCCCTCTCCACATTCCTCTCACAAACCTCTCGGACCCGGCAAGGATAACCACTATCTGGACTTTTTATTTTATTTTTAAAAGGTTTTTATTTATTTGACAGAAGGGGGAGAGAGAGAGCACAAGCAGAGGGAGAAGCAGGCTCCCCACTGAGCAGGGAGCCCGGTGTGGGATTTGATCCCAGGACCCTGAGATCATGACCTGAGCCAGAGGCAGACCCTTAACCAACTGAGCCACCCAGGCGTCCCAACATATGTACTTTTGAGAGCAGATTTTAGTGTTGCCTGTTTTCATGCTTCGTATCAGTGGGATTGTGCTACACGTATACTTCTGTGATTTTCTTTTTCTTAAAATTATGTTTATAGGACTCACCTATGTTGTGTGAGCTGTTCAGTTTTGTAAACAATTTTGAGGTGTCATTGGTTTTATTGAGATAGAACTATAATCATCCAGCTCTAATTTTCTAGTTCTTCAGGAGTAAGTGTTTCTCCATTTGTTGTTGATTTGTGGTTTGTCTTCAGTGCCTTGAAGTGGTCATGTTGGATCCTTGTGTCCTGTTTTATACTTACTTTTTTGCAGAGAAGAGTCACTGATCTCTTCATGCTGCAGTACCTAAAAGTCCTTCCCCCGATTTCTCGGTTCATTTTTTGTCATTGTTGGGTATTAATCCATGGTCCGATATACCCCAATGCATCTAGTCTGTTAGGATGTGTAGTCCTGTCTCATCTCTCGTGGTTGGTCTTGGGATAGCTTCCTGGTGTATGGACATGCATACACCTAAGAGTGAGGTTACTGCATCAGACGCTGTGTTTGTTTCCTATTGCTGCTGTTAACAAGTTATCATGGGTTTGGTGGCTTAAAACAATCCAAATTTGTTATCTTACAGTTCTAAAGGTCACAGTCCAAAGTGCACGGCACTGCGATAAAAAAAATCAAGGCTTCCAAAGGGCTGTAATCTCTTCTGGAAACTCCAGGGAGCATCAGTTTTCTTGCCTTTCCTAGCTGCTAGGGGCTAGCTTCTAGAAGTCTGCATTCTTTGTCTTGTAACCCCTTCTGTCTGCAAAGCCAGCAATGGCTGTTGGAGTCTTTCTTGTGCTGCATCACGCCGACACTGAGTCTTGTGCTTCCCTTGTGATTATACTGGAACTTTCCAGAAGCTCCAAGATCCTCAACTTAATCACACCTGCAAAGTCTCTTTTGCCGTGTAAGGTGACCTATCATCAGGTCCTGGGGATGAGGGTGTGAGCATTTTGGGGGCCATCCTTCCGCCTACCATGGAAGATCGTGCAAATCTTCAACCGTGTTACATAAAGACAAACTACTGTTGGAAAATGGTTGTGTTTATATTCATGCCAGCAGTTTCTGTGGATGCCCACCCTTGCTAACACTTGATACCATCAGTTTCACATTTTTGCCACTGTGGTCTGCACACTATTCTCAGGGAATGGGAAGAGAAATGGAACCGTTTTCACTATTTCCAGCCACTAACCAAGGCCTTCCCAAAATGAATTGATCCCTTGGACCTCAGCTTCTATCACCTGCCTGGAATTTTTAGCATTGCTTGAAATCTGGCCCCAACTTTTCAACTCTTTAAATTGTAGATATTCCATCAGTCTGCTGGCTGACCGACAGCTGTCATTCCTGGCGAGTACTAGATTCCTTCTGAGTCCCCACTTGGCTCTAATGCCAGAGTCTTAACCATATCTAGCAAGGGATCTACTTGGATAATAATGGGGCAGGCATGTTCACTGGAAGACAGGCGGTGTGATGTCCTAAATAAAAAGCCACCAGCTTTATGCCGGGATTTCAACTGCGTCCTTAGCCATGAACGTGGTGCTAACACTTGGGCTACTGAAAGTTGATGAAGCCTGGGCAGCCAAAGTCATCCGGGATGCACACCTACTTCGAGGGAGATTTCAAGGTAAGATGGAACTTTGAACGTCCAACAGCATGACAGAGAATGCACCTTCCCGGGCTTAAAATATTTGCCATGAAAAATGCCTCCACCACAGCCAACGTGATTTTGAGATACCCTCAAAGAATTACCCACGTGGGCACCTTTTGTAAAGTCTGCAGCATTTACTCCTGAATCTCACTTTCCAGGTAGAGGCGCAGAAACCAGAGGGCATGTGGGGGTAGAGACCTCTTCCAAAGTACGATTTCACAACATGCCGGTTCAATTCTCCTTTACGCACTGGAAATTTTCAGCATGGGCATGATGCCCAGTGTAACAACAAATAAAACAGATGTGTTTTTCCATTGCCATGGGTCAGGAAGTTTCATATTAAGCAGTTCAGTCTGTAATTGTACAAGAAATGTCCTCTAAATGCTGAAATAGCCCTATAGGTTAATCGATACTGGGAAAACTGTCTGTTCCGAGGGAAATGAACGCCTGACAATGGACGTAAGGGGGGGTGGGGGGAGGAGTCCTTCTGATCCGTGACCGGGAAGTTTCATATTAAGCGGCTCAAGAACGCGGAAACAGAAACGCTGGCCAGAACCCTCCCGCTGTCTCTCTCACTCTGAAGCCGGGGTGTTCGTCATCTGGCCGCGGGGCTCAAAGTCCATTCCTAATGGCATCATGATGGCCAGAGGGACCTTGGCCCCAGAGGGCCCCTAGAAGGGCACCTGCCTTGCTAGAGGCGCTCGGTAGTGACCACGCACTTAGAACAGGTGACACTAAAACTAAGGGATTGACTTTTTTGGGGTAGAGCTGAGTTTGCGAGGTCTGTGACGAGGCACGACATGGGGACCCAGCCCGTCTCTTCACAGTCCACCTCTCTCCTCCGCTTTTCCTGCTTTTCCCTCTGGCTTCAAATAAAGGCATTCCCACAAGATACTGTCCTGAACCTGTTTCTTTTCTCTGCATGCTCTCCTGCTGTTCAGCTTCCACTAAGTGGAAGACTTCCAATTACATAACTGCAGCCCTGATCTTTTCCCTGAACTCCACTTCTGCTTGGTCGATGCCTCAGCTTCCTAGAGCTGACATCCTAATGTCCCCTGCCGAGCTTGCTTTTCTTCCTGGGTTCCCCAATGCTGCTGACAGTGCCCCACAGCTAAATATCTGCTGTTTTTTACACTGCCTTCCAAAGGATCTCTCTGGAAGAGAACCCTGATCACCTTACTTGCCTGCTTAAGAACCTTCCATGTTGGGCACTTGGGTGGCTCAGTAGGTTAAGCATGTGCCTTCGGCTCAGGTCATGATCTCAGGGTCCTGGGATCGAGCCCCACATCAGACTCCCTGCTCGGTGAGGAGCCTGCTTCTCCTTCTTCTCTGCTTTCCCCCGGCTTGTGAGCTCTCTCTCTCAAATAAATAAAATCTTAAAAAAAAGAAGCTTCCATGTTTCCCATTGCCTCCAGAATAAAGTCCAAACTTTCTGCCTTGACATCAAGCTCCTCTAGGACCTAACCCAGCTCACTTCATCCTCACCAACCATTACTGAATTTGTACTCTTAATGTTCCAGCCCAGTAGGTAGCTGCTTACATTCATTATCAGGTGCTAGGTGCTCCGCGTCAGACACTGTCACAGTGAATCCTGTCAGGGGCATGTCTCTCAGAGCTCCATTTTTATGGACGTGAAAAGTAGGCTCAGAGATGGTAGGTGAGTTGCCCAAGGCCACACAGCTGGTAGGGTGGGGACTGGACCCGGGGCTGTCAGGAGCTTAGCCACACGCTCTGCTGTCTCCCAGACAGAGCCCCTCCTCCCCCTTCCCCAGGCAGGACTTCTGCTCACACTGTCCTCCTGTCTGGGGTGCTGGCTCTTCTCTCCTGTTGTCCAAATACAAAAGCCCTGTCTGATCTTCCTGGTTTAGCCCCCCAGCTACTGTCTCCATCAAACCGTCCTCTGCCCAGACTAAAGTGATGTCCCCTCCTCCTTTCTCTCGCTCGCTTAGGGGTACCTCTTTCAACGGCAGTTGTCACCGCCGTCATTCTGTTGTGGTAACTGGAGGCATCTTTTCTCTCCCCTGAGGGTGGCAAGTGCTTCGAGGTCAGGAACAGCCCACCCCTCTGGGCATATCACCACCGATGGGACAGTATGGCCCTAGACAGCGCCTGCCCCCTCCATGTGGAGGTGTGGGAGGAGGAGCGAGTGCAGTGATGGGGAGGGAACGCGCCCATCCCTACTTGTCCACTTTCCCTTAGACAGCTAGGAAAGTGCAAGCAAGAGGGCCCATGGATGGAAAACAGAAAATTATCTGCAACACAGTGTTGACTCACCAGCGCTGATAAAATGGAATATTTCAGTCAGTAAGTCAATAATGGTCCGTACCCAGAAGACTCCCAGGAGAGACGAGCCTCCCATATGCACAAATGCACACAGCTCCAAGTGTGAGCCCGGGAGGGGAGCTGGAGCAGTCTGCTCCTTCTGCATTCGTATTCAGTCTTAGATTTGCAATCCGAACGCAGCAAATCAGGCCTCCTCTCTGGGCGGAGTTGGAGGGAGCCAGGAACAGGAGAGGCAATTCAACTGTGAGCAGAGCTGCCGGTGAGGACTCCTGTTTCTCCCCCTGCCTGGTGGGGATTCAGCTATAGGACGGGTCAGCACCCTGTCCAGGGACAGAAGAACCTGGAAGCTGGGCACAGGGCAGTTCCAGTGGCCCCTCTGCTCAGGCCTTCCTCCCCAGTCCCATGCGTGGGAACTTTATGTGCAGTTCGCAAAGGGTGTCTAGGAATGAGCAGCTGTGCCCTGTGCCACGGCAAAGAAGACTTCAGAGAACCCGCTGCCCTGATGTCAAACACGACCCTTGCCTGGTGCCCTGACACTCATGTGCAGGGTCAGGGTCTCTCAGTCCTGTCACAAACCCAGGGAAGAACTAAGTACCTTCTGGCCGTGGCTTTGGCTTTTCCAATCCCCCATCTTGCATGAGCTCGAAGGCAAAGGAGACGTTCAAGACCTGGAAAGAGAAATGCGGGCCTGGGTCATTGCGCCCGGATTCCTGGACCCTGGGGGGCTCCCAGCCCCTGACCCCGGGAAGCGCGGCACTATAGCCGGGGGACAGAGACCAGCTGGAAATGGGGTGCTAATGTGAAGGAGAAACGAAGCTACCAAGCTGGGCAGGCCATGCAGAGTGCGGGCTGGCTGGTCCCAGCTGGCTGCTGGTGAAATATTCCTGGACAAGTTCGAGCTCTCCTTCCTGCCCTAGTGTGTTCCCGTGTCAATGGCCAGGACTTTAAACTTAGGGATGTGAGTGTGCACAGTTGAAAGGATCAGATGGCAAGACATATTCAAGAGGCAGAGAGTGGTTTCTGCTTTGGACCAAATGCCCTCTGTCTAGCGGGCGGGCTGGGGCAGCCTGCGGGGGCATCAGAACCCGGCTGAGGGTGAGTCTCAGGCCTGGCCAGCCTCACGGCCACCTTCCCTGTCCTGTCTGGGGAGAGATGAGGCTGGTCCGTGTACCCGGCGGGGGCGTACTGCTAGGGGACCAGGGCCAGACCGCAAAGGGAAGAGAGCTGCTCACGATGCTCAGGGGTCTGCAGGTAGCTCCTTCCCAGCTCAGCTCTCCATCAGAACAGGCCCCAGAGCCCACTGCCAAAGACTCTGGGCAGATGGGAAGCGCAGCCTCTTCCCCGCATGGCCCCAGCAGAGCTGCTGGCGGCTAAGTTGGTGGGACACGTGGACTGGGGGCCTCCCTTGATGTCCCCTCCCCTTACCTTCTGTTCAAAGCTGTCCGGGGTCAGGAAGAAGCTGTGCAGGGGCACGAAGTAGCCCTCCAGGAGCCCCATGAGCAGCACCAGGTACACCCCATCTGCAAACTGCAAGGAGAAGGCCCAGTGAAGGCCCTGCGCCCCGGAGCCCCCCAGGCAAGCCCTATCCTGGGCGCTGGTCAGTCGCCATGTCAGCACCCCGAAGGCTACGTCCCCAGGCAGGCTGCCTGCCGGGGGTGAGGGGTGGTGGCCCGAGGCAGGATGGTCCGCTTTGCAGCAGGCCCGCCCCACGTCCGCCTGGTCGCGCACGGGAGCCACCGCCCACGGTCCTGGGTTCAGCTGACCCAGCACGTACTGAGCACCCACCCTGTACCCAGCCCTGATCTGGCGCGGGGACCACAGAGAAAGAGGGCAGGCATGGCCCGTCCTTGAGGAGCCCCGGTCGAGTGGGCAGACGATGGGGGGGAAGGCAGCAGGCGCTCTGATGAAGGGAAGCGCGTTGGCCTGTGTGACAGTGACGAAGGTCCCTCACCCCCACTGAAGATGATGGGGAAGGCTTCTGGAGGTGGCTCTGCCGAATGGAGAGCTGAGGAATGAGCAGGAGTAGCTGGGGAGGGTGGTGGGCAGAGCGAGGAAAGGGGGTCCAAGGCCCGTGGCAGGGTGACTTCCGCTTTGTCAACAGAGAAAGAAGTGTAGCGTCCTAGGGGCCCAGGCATTCTTCTGTCTTGCCTCGTCCTTTATTAGCATTCGAGAGGCAGCACGGTGTACCTGTCGTGAACGTGGCTCTGGAGCTGGGCCTCCAGCTGTCCTACTTACTAGCTGTGTGACCTGAGAAAGTCATGGAACTTCTCTGTGCCTCATTTTTCTCATCTGCGAAGTGGGGATGACGATAGTATAGTACTTACTATGCAGGATTATTGGGAGGATAAGCCAATTAATATGTGTAGAGTGGCTAGAACACTGTTTGGCGTGTACCCAACACTTCCTAAATCTGAACTATTGCTGTTACTATCTGGGAAGACAGCAAAGCAATCAGGATACAACTCCCTGGCTCTCGTTGACAAAGCACGACTGTGTGCTGAGGGCCCCAGCAAGAGGCTTAGAGCCGGGTCCCTTCCATCAAGGGCAGGGGGGAACCTGGTCTGAGGGACAGTAGACCCCTGGGGTAAGTGGGAGGTACAGGTCTTCTGCTGACAGGGGGCGGGGGGCACAGAGAGTGTGTGCTAGGCAGTTGGGGTGGGCTTTGTGGAGGCAGTGGGGGCCTGGAGGATGGGGGACATTTGGGATGAGTAGGTGTTGCCAGGGGTGGGGGATGGCCTGAACAAAGATCTAGAGGTCAGACGCATACTTGAAATTAGAGAGTATTTTAAAGGAGGTGGGGCCCCCGAACCTTTGTGGGCATCAATCCCAGTTGCCAAAGAGTTCTTAAGAGGTCGGAGTTCTTGGAATCATCTCAAGGAACTTAAAACTAGACAGAACTGCCTGGAACGTGGGCTGGACCCACTGTCTGAACTCCACTGGGTGATCTGCTGGTGGGCCTGTGACTCAGCCTTCATGATGGGTGTACTGCCTGGCTTTGAACTTGACCTAGGAGCAGCTTCCTCCCTGTATCCATCCAGCTGGCCTTCAGTTCCCATGGGGAGGGCCCAAGCCTGAGTCATCCCAGTGGATAGCAAGCCTGCTATCCCATACCAGGGCAGATAGCAGGAGAGCAGACCCCAGCATCTGTGTTCCGAATCAAGGCCCTCCCACGGAATAAGCTAACTAGGCCTCTTTTTTGTGGTGGCTGGAATGGACTGAGAATAAAAGAATCTAATCTGTCTACTCAGGGGAGGACCCTGGGTTAGGGTCAGGGTTACTCAGAACTCTGAGTGCCACTGACCCAGATCGGTCCCATTCCTGACTGCTGGTTCTGATGACTTGGTGGTTGAACCTGCAGACAGACCCTGAGCATGCCTGGCAGAGGCTCCCTCTCCCAACACTCCTTACCCATGAAAACCGAAGTGGGAATTCCAGAACTCATGCTATCCCTCTCGAGGGAGCATCACTTTTCTAGAAGGTTCCCTGTCTCCCAAAAGAGTAGATAAAGCTCACTTTATAGAGTACAGATGCCGTACAGTTGGGGAGAGCTCAGTAACAGACCTGGGAATTGTCTTAAACATAACAGGAGGTGCCCACGTCCTCAAAGGAAAATCATACTTAAGAAGTTCATCGCAGATGAAAGGGGATTGAGAAACATGGTGCATTGTACAGTCTTAAAGTATCTCCTGATAATGATGAATTGTAAGGGCAGGGGAAGCTTTACAGTAGAGAAGTCTGGTAGAGGCTAAACAAGTGACCAAAGTTACTGTCACCAGTAATGGGCCTAATGGACAAAGTGCCTCAGAGCAGTGTCACTGGGGTTGGAACCGTCACTGAAAATGCATAACCTGAGTCTAATCATGAGGGGAAGAAATTGAGAGATAGCCTATGGATCTAATGGCTCACTCTCTTCAAAAATGTCAATGTCAAGCCAAAAAAAAAAAAAAGGCTGAGGATTTGTTCTATAATAAAAAGAGACTAAAGAGACATGACCATTAAAAGCAGCCTGAGAATATCAAGACACCTGTGTTTCTTTGACTCCGATGATATTGTCAAAAGTAGTCAAATGCCCGCAACTTTACGTGGTTCGACCTAAATAGATTAACACCTTGACATTACAGTTGCTTGAACTGGATAATTGCGATGCGATTATTTAAGAGCATACTTGTTCTTAGAGACATTTGTTGAAGTATTTAGGGGTGGAGGCAGAGAAATAAACCCCGAATGTGGCCAGATGCTAACAACTGCTGTACGTAGGTGAAGAGTATATGGATATTCATGAGAATATTCTTGCAACTTTTCAAAATAAAAATTACGGGAAAAAAGATCTGTGTTCCATGCAGTTCACCCCTCTGAGCAGAACAGAATGCCCCTCCCTCCTGAGAAGGCTTCAGGATCAGTATGGCAAGCCACCCGGCTGGCTGCGTGGGGGTGCGGTCCTTGGACCAGCGGCTTTCCTCAGGGCTGTCACCCACCTGGGTTTCCAGTTCTGTGACCTCCAGGTTCAGTTTATTCAGGTGCTTGTTCACAAAAGTGATGAGTGTCTAAAAGAGAAGCACATGCCGGGCATGAAGATGGAGGCTCCTGCCAGGGTCAGACCCTGGAGGCCTCCTCTGTGGTTCTACTCTGAGGACAAGGCCCAGTGTGAGAACACAGGACAAGGCCAGTGAAGGGTATTAGCTAGGAATCACTGCTGAGCTGAGTGAGAAGGAGCAGCCTATGAGGCTCTCCTACAAAGCTCCTCGAGTTCCCAGGAAAGGACGGCCCCCAGCGCTGTGATCCCGTGCATGATGTGATTCAAACAGCCCGTTTCAGGGCTGTGAAAGGGGCAGGAAGACCCGAGAGGCCAGAGTGATAGGTGCAGTGTCCTAGGCCAGGCTGGGGGGGGGGCGGGCTTGTGTGCAGAGAAGAAATGACCTTGCTGGGTCCCTCCTTCCAGACCTTCCTAGTGGCAGGTGCCTGTGCCCTGGGGGGTACAGGTCTGAGGGAGGAGGCCTGGTTGGCTAAGGGTTCAGTGTGGATGGGAAGGCAGGGTGCTCGTTATCTCAGAACCCCCAGGAGACACTGTCCTCCTGATGGGAGAAGAAGGGAGTGGATATGGTATCTGGTGGGAATGAGAACATAAAGTGTACATCACTTAAGCGGGGTGGGGGAGCCCCAAGTTTGCAGACAGCTGGTGAGGACACCAGTGCCAGGAAGCATGCAAGCTACTGGCGCATTCTAACCTTTGGCTGCATCTCACTCCCCTCCCTCCCAGGCACCTCTTGCTCACCTTTTTCACTACATTGAGTTTGTCTGGTGCATGGTCAAACAAGGTGTCAAAGGCATCACGTTCTGGAAAAACAGGAAGAGGTAAAGTGGAGCAAAGACCTGCTTCCTGGCGGGGAAGCCCATCCAAGACGGCCGTACCACCAGCGACAGGCAGGAATTCCTCAGTGCATGGAACAGTGCAGGGACTCTGGGAACTGGGTTGGGGGCAGAGATTCTGGTTTGATTATTAGCTTAGGGGCTTTCTCTGTTTCTCTCTCTCTCTCTCTCTCTCTCTTTCTCTCTCTCTCTCTCTCTGTGTCCACTTTCTACATCAACCCTCTTTTGGGCTGGGGTTGGGGGGCTCTGTCAGGCTGTTTGAGTTGCACCTGGTCATTTCTCTTCACTATTTATATCCATTACACCATGACTTAGTCACAGGTCTAAAGAATTTCTGAAGCTTTTTGGAGGCAGAGTATCCTCCAAACATCAAACCACTTCACCCCCTAATTTTCAAAACCAGGATGGCGATGGCAAGCCTCGTGGTAGAGTACCCGGATGGTTGGAATGGGAGCCTGGGGGGCCCGGATGGGATGTGTGCTCCTTCAGCCCCTGTGCCTCAGTTTCTTCCTCTGCAAAATGCCATGTGAGAACCAAACGTCCCCCAGGAGTGTTATGAGGATGAATGACAAGAATGTGTGTGCACGTGCTCTGGAAACTTTGAAATGTCTGCCGATCCGAGTCTATTAGCGTATTTCAAACATTATCCATAGTAAATGTGGGATCATCAAAAGTAGCAAAGCCGTGCGCCCTGCCCCCTCCTTTCCTTGCTGTAGCCCTCAGGCTCTCTGAACTCAGAGGTGAAGTGGTGGATAGGATCGGAGGCAGGGAATGAGAAGAATTCCCCGGGGCTGGGAAGCTTGATGGTCCTGGGGCCTGCCTTTTCCTGCTCTTGCACCGATGAGTAAATCTGGGACCGTCAGAGGGGTGACTGAGGTCTCGAACACTCAGACTGTATAAACAAACGCAGAGTTCTGGGAAACTGGGGCGGTAAGACGTGTGATGAAGAAAGAGGGACCGAGACGGCTTCTAGAAGGGCCGGACTGAGGGGAACGGTGGACTGTCCCGAGTGTGTACATCCACCTCTTTACTCCCACAGCATAGTTGAAGCACGACTGCCCCGCCGATGTCCAGGGCCCGTCCCGAGCCCGGCGATGCCAGTGGTCTGGTTACTGATGAGAGGACTGTGCCGCTGTGGCGAGGTTTCCTCTTCCCACCAGTGAGCAGACCCTCCTTACTAAGCCGCCCTGTCACCAGGCTGGTGCAGACACGCATGCAGGAAGCAGGCCGAGTGCCTATTCTTCCCAGCTGCTGCAGAATTAACTAGACCCCCGTGGCAGCCACCAGCACCAGAGGGTAATCTTATGCAACTCACCATGCCTTCCGGAGAGAGCCCTGCAGGAAAAGGAGAAGGAAAACAGTATGAGTCTTGTCTCTGCCCTTCACTGAAGAGCCCACAAAGCTTCCCTCCTTGGCATTTTATTCTGCACTAAGTCTCCAATTGTGGGTCGCCTTTACCCCATGACCACCTGTTTCCCCCCCCGCTCTACAGATATGCTGGTGTTTGCACAAAGTCTGGTGTAAAAGATACTTGCATGACTATTTCTTGCCCTGTGTAAAATCCCACTGTTGCTTAACAGTTGGGAAGGAGTATCAGACTCATGGTTGCAACATTTGCAACCACTGCACTGCCTGGGTTGCTGTGGGCATCTGCTTGGGGACATCGGCTTTGTCTTTCTCCTGTTCATTCTGTGATTCCCACCAAAACTGCGCCTGCCATTGACTCAAAATTGGATTCTCAAAGAGGGCAGGAGTTGGAACTATACTCATCCCGGTGAAGCAGCAAAGCTAACAGCACAAGCCTTAGAAAAGACTACTTAGGTTTAAATCCCACAGAGTCACTTGCTTGCTGTGTGACCTTGGGCAAGCTACAGAACCTCTCTGGGCGCCAGGTCTCTTAGCTCTAAAACAAGGATGATAATGATAAATACCTCAGTAGGCTGTTGTGAGCATTACATGATCTAATACGTAGAAAGACTCTACCATAATTCTCCATGTATAGTAAGTGCTCAATACATTTTTTTTCTCTATATGTTTTTGGTTCTTATCATATTGGTTTATTCCAACTGTACATCTATCCCCTACTAAATGATGACTTGGGGGTAGTGTACTGGAAAGAATAATGAACTTGGAGTTCACTGTTAGATAGACCAAGGACAGCTGCTTCTCCACCTTCGGGATGTGGGGTCTTAGGAGGTGTAGGCATCACTTTGTGTATTTATTCGGAGTATCAATAGATATAAAAGCACTTTGTAAACTGTTGCGTACTGCCCTTGTTAGGGGTTGATCTATCTCCACCGTCATGTCTGCGTGGCAAGATGGTGGAGGGAGACCACAGGAAGCATGGCGGGCAGCTGACTGATTACTCTGCAAACCCAAATTTCACGTCCCCTGGTTCAGGAGTTTCTCACAGGCCACGTTCCTCTCAGGTGTGTCTTTATCTTTTCCAGAATGGGAAACAGCGGGCATGGACAAGTCCAGCAAAGGGCAGGGAGTGTGTGTGTGTGTGGGGGGCAGGTCTGAGCCGGGGGACATGAAGGACATGTCACAGGACTCACACCAGGGTAACAGTGTGCCTTGTGGATCAGCTGCCCTCTTGACTTCCAAGATGAGCCCCTAGAGTGGCATGGAGGCTGCCCTGTGGGCTCTCCGTGGGCCATAAACTGGGCACCTTGGAAAGGGCCACTGCCTATCTCTGCCCCACCCTGGTCCTGTCAAAGTCATAAGCACAGTGTGGTTCAGACAGGCAGCACCAGGGACATCCCTCAGCCACCACTGGGGAAGCAAGCTGCCTAGAGATTGGGCAAGGCGTGGAAGGCAGGGGTCAGCTCTGGTGAACAGCCCCGCTGTTACCACAGCGAATCCTCACCACCTCTCTGGTTAGGCAAATGCTGCCCACTTCAGAGACACGGAAACCAAGGACCGAGTAAGTGGCAGAGCCTGGATTTGAACTCAAGGCAGTCTGGCTTAGAGTTCCCTGCTCTTTCCACTTCGCTTTCGTTCAAGGGAACAGAGGAAAGTTGGGGCAGCAGGGGATGCTGAAAATGTCCTTTGCCTGCGGCCAGGGCTCAGGCGTGCCCCATGGTCTCGAGACCCCTGCCCCCAGCGTCCTGCTTTTTCTACCTCGGAACAAACTTCGCTTCCTCCTGGCAAACCTCTTGCATATCCTGAGATTCCAATTGCTGAACGGAAATGAAAAAACACAAAACACCAACCCACAACTCTGAGGTAGAAAAGGGCTTTCTGGGTCATGGCACGTGACCAAATACATCCGATTCAGAAAAGGAAGACAAACGCCCCTTTGAAGGTTCACACTTTAAATTCGACCCCATGTTTATGGCATGACGATTTCATGCTGGTTGGCTTTTTTGGGCACACGTGTTTCCTGGGGTGCCACAAAATTAGAATTTTTCAATCACGGCTAATTCCCTCTCCCCACGTCCCCACCCAAGTTTGTATCTTAAGCACTGAGAGGCATGTTTTGAATGCATGGAAAAGGCTAAACTATAATCATTGGCTGAAGTCTAATCCCTCTTGCAATCCCAATAAATGAAAACTAAATATCAGCAAATGGATGAATTTCGGAGAAACATCTGTGTTCCATTAGAGAATCGCTGGCAACAATGCTGTTGACATACTCTGTGTTACCAGTTATTTCCTCTTGGATTTGCCGAGACTGGAGGATTCCTTCTCGTTTCTGAAACGGGGGTGGGGAGGCGGGCGGGGAGGAGGAGAGAAAAATATGCTTTAGAAAAATACAAGAAACTGATTAGCATTCCTGATATTGAGAAAGTTACTGGTGTTTAAGAAATGAAACCCAGAGGGGAGATAGTGCCAGAAGCAAAACGAGGCCCCTGATTTCCTGGGACGGGACCATACCATTCATGCTTAAGTGCAATTAGTGTTTATTCCAAACAAGTTGGCTGTTTCTTGGACGGTGAATCTTTTCTTTCTTTATTGGAAGACATTTTGCTGGAAGCAAACCGTTTGCCTCCTGGAGTAATCCACAGTAAACCGAGTGGAAATGAAGGCCAGGGTGTGTGTGCCCTCCAGCACAGAGGGAGAGTTTTCGTTTTTTTGGTTTTGGTTTTAATGGATAACTAGGGGAGCTTTTCTGTGAGCTGTACGGTCCTCAGGTAACTGGCTTATTCTCTGAGGAAAGGGTAATAATAAGCACTCTGGAGGCCCTCAACGCCCACCCACCCACTCAGCCTTTCATCTGTCTGTCCGTCCATCTGTCATCTGTCCACCTCCTCCCAGCAATTTATCTTGATTTCATGAGTCTGTGTCTTCCCTGTACAAGAACCTGTGTTGGGACTGAGAGCAAATACTATGGGACGTCTGACCTAACTTCTGATCTTGAGGAACTTAGAGAAAAACGGGGTAGATGAAACAGGTACGTGAGAAAGATTTCCAAGAAACAGTCCGGGTTTATGCCTGATGGGGCAGCTCGATTATTCTAGCAGGATCCCCCTTCGCTCTCAAAAGCGTCGTGCGTCATCAGTTACGCGGTCGTCCCAGGCAGACGGGAAGGGCTGAATGCGGGACAGGAGCAGGCGCTTTCACTGGGGATGGTCAGGGACCCCTTTGCAAGCGGAGGGCGTCCTTGAGCTGGAACTTAACAGGACACAGAGGATTTGGCCGGACACAGAGGAGAGGGCATTCCAACAGGAGGGATGGCCTGAGTGAAAAGGCAGGTCAGGAGAGCACAAATGGGTCTGGGAGTCTGTCTGGAGGGCCACTGGCTGCCATTAGTCGGTGGAGGAGAGTCAACTGGGAGCCGGTTTAGAGTTTAAACCTCATTGTGTGGGGATGGGAGCCAGTGAAGAAGTGTTGGGGCTCAGGAAGACCCTCTGATAGGTGTGGAGAGGGAGATCCATTTCATCAGGTCCCTACAGTCATTCCCAGACACCTAGACGACAGCAGTTTTGGCTAACATCCAGTAGGCAGGGCAAGTTCATCTATAAAGGTGGAGAAGGGTGTCCAGAAGGAGCCTCCAAGCATTAGCATGTCAGCTGAAACCTACTTTCTTGCCCTCCTACCCAAACTTCTAGAACCTTCTATTCCTAGTAGCCACAGAAACGAGTGTCCTTGCAAAATGCTTTTATGGAAGGAAAGGTAGAGTGGGATAAAGGCTCAGAGTGTATCTACATGAGGTTAGGAAGAACACATCAAAGTGAGAAAGGAAGTAAAAAAGAAAAATAAGGATATCATTTTAAGGGGATCCATTAAGGATAAGTCTAGACTTTTTCCCAATTCGGCTTCAACATGTGTATAATTTTCACATAGGGCTAATGGAATTTGTGTCCTTGTCTTGTGATATTCTTCACAGACATAAAAACTCATCTTCAACTTCATGCAGAATTCATTGCTTTTGTATAGAATGGAAAGGAAATCTGGGTTAAATAACCCCTCCTGCAGCACCCAGATTCACTTTAACCTATTACTTGTTGTCTTGAGAACTCTCTCTGTGGTTCAGGCAGTGTCTTCTGGCTAATTCTGAGTCCTGCTTCTGTGCCTATTTAAGTTGACAAAGCAAGACATCCCATAAAACCTGACATGCATAGATACCATTCTGTGCTACCATGTCCTCCTTTTACTCTCATGCTAACAAAATGGTCCACAGAGAAAGGAAACCAACAACAGCCTTCTGTTGACCCATAACTGAGCTCAAAATAAGGCGTGAGATGTGGGTTTGCAGTGATCACTGTTTCAAGAGTATTCTACCCCTCATCTTGATTCAGAGTTTTATGAAATATAATGAAATGAATTTATACATTATTGACTGGTGAAAATAACACACTAGCAATGTTTTCGATTCACTGGTACCAGGATGCTCTGGGCTGGTCACATAGCCAGGGCAGACATAAAATGCTTGCCACAGTTGAGTGCTCAATACATGAGACCAGTTCTTTCCTTTTAGCTGCACTTAGCCTCAGAACCACACACATTCTCACTTATGCTGACCCTCTGGTCACCCTCTCTCTGTTCCTTAGGTGTAGTCTTGTCTCCTGGCAGACAGGGCCAAGATGACCATTCTTATTATATCCCCTCGATGTTTAGCAAGTTAGGTCCTCAAAAGGTGTGGAAGAAATCCTTTACCACCAGGGCATGGCTGAGCAGCTGACCAAGGAGCACCCTCCCCTCCACTAACATCTGATCCCAGAAAGCTCAGCTTTTGTCCTATAGACTTGGCCTGGAGCAGTCAGGCCAAGCCTACCAGCTCTCAGGGCTCTTCCTCACCAAGGTACGGCAGAGCCGCCATATTGTTCTCTTCTCCAGAATCCTGGCTAACCAGAGTGCAGCTTATTAGGGGCGTTCTCCCTTGCAGCATGTTTACTTGAAAAGAACAGAAACAAGCAAACAGAATGCTGACCTTTCCTAAATGGGCATAAAGTTGGAAAATGAAATTGAATTTGAGTATATAATGGGGTTAGGAGCAGAGTGAGAGAGTCACAGGGAAAGAGCACACCCTCATTGTGGAAATTAGACAGCCATATGTGAATGGAAATTCCATCCAGCAATCTGGAGAAGATGACCTGAGATCCCAGCCGTGCTTCTGTGGGCAGGTGAAAAGCAGCAGTGCCCTGAACACAGGCAAGGTCAGTCAGGCGCTCTCTCTCAAACACACACGCACACATGCACACAGCCCTTCACACGCACAGGTGTCTGCCTCTTCCTAATACCCGTGCCTCATCTGTTTAACCAAAAAATGATTCTCTGTGGCTTGTAGGGTCTACACACAGGGACACATCTTTTCTCCTGATTCCACTGCACACACCTCACCCCCTCGAATACACAGACAACCCTCCTGACAGCAACATGTAAACCCCAGGCACAGGCCCCACACAGGGCTAGCCCATACTCACGTACCCTTTGCATAATAACTGATCGCTGACCACACGCATCGGACACTGCACTCACATGCCTTCCAGCAGACAGCACATCAAGGGTACTCAGCATTATTCCACTATCCCTGTAATAAGCTCCCCAGGCTGCCTTAGCTCCTACACGAACTCAGCCTCTGTCCCCCTTTAAGGGCGCAGATGTTTGTCGTGCTGTCTTACCTGGACCACAACCACTTGGATGGAGACATGATCTGGGAGTCGGATTGGTGCCCGGAAATACTGGGACAGAGCAACCAGCAGATGCAAGATGGCTACCAGGCTCTTGGCATGAACAGCTGAAATAAAAGAGGATTTAAAAATTAGAGAATTTTCTTCCAGATCCTAGGCAAATATAAGCAGATATTCAAAACGTAGTAGTACCACACCCAACGCACTTTCTATCCCCCCAACCCCCCACTAAGGATCTCACGGGCCTCGCCCTTTAGGCCCCCTCATTCTTGGCCAAGTCCCATGGAACTGCTGCTTGGATCGTGTTATCGTTGGATTTCCAATATAGTGTCTCTCCACTCTAATCCAAGTTTCCAGTAGGGACCCTGACAACTGCTGAATTTTGAGATCAGATCAGCCCTCTGCCACCCCCATGTTTTTGTTCATTCTATTCTAATAACCACGAGCATGTCTGCTCTGCCTCCTCTTTCCCTTCCCACTTGACAGCGAACTCTTTGGGTTATCACCGCTCCCCGTGTCCCAAGGCTCTACCCCAAGCATGTCCTCAATAAATGAACACTGAGTCAGGAACGCTGGATCTTTTCCTTTGTTCAGGGCTTAGAGTCCCTCGAGGAAGGCATGACACAGCTAAAGGGCTTTGTTGCTCCTCTGAGTGCTGTGTATGGTCAGTGTAGGCAGTGCCCCTTAGGGGAGGGCTGGGAGAGGATGCTCATGACCCAGCTAGCTTCTGAAGATACTGAGCAGTGGGCTAGATGTGAAACCACTCGTACTGGGAAAGGGTGGGCAACCACTGAGTTGTAGGTTTTGCAGCAGCTGAGAGGAGAAAAATGCTGCGACGTAATGAGTACACACAGGGTCAGTTCTCTCTGGAGCTTCAGTTTCACTTGACAAACTCTGTATTGGTTTCCGGCCTACATGACCTTGGGTAGGCCTTTCAAGGCCTCTGGGCCTCAATCCGCTCATCTTCACAAATGGGGATAACAGTACCTATGCAGAAATACAAGTTGTAAGAATTTCTAGAGATAACGTAGGCAAAGCCTTCAGCACACAGCAGGTGCCTAGGAATGGCTGAAGTATTTTTTTTTTTATCATAACTTAGGAGAAAATATCTGGCACCTAGGCAATTAAGTCATGTCAATGTTCTCCCCTTTCTTTCTCCTAAAAGGGAAGATTCACTGGATACCTTACCTGCCTTCACGGGCCTACCAGTCTCATGGGTTTCTCCTTACAGAGGAGCACTTGAGGAAAGAACCAAACATGCTCATTTGGTGTTCTTAGCCCAAAGTGGGTCCGTTATCAGGGTGTCATTCCGGCTGCCCGGGATTGATGAATCAGCTTCAGCAGAAGCTTTCAGAAATCGCCAAGAAAAGGAAATGACTCAGACATTCCTTGGGAACTCATTAGAGTTGCTTGTTATCACTGCCGTTTCGAAGAAGGTTTTCCACTGACTCTGAGCAGCAGCCCCACACCCAAACAGCAGAGGACTGGCTCCTAACTCAGCCTTCCAGAAGACATTTTTCAGTTCTGGGCTTTTGGGCATTGTCCACAGTTTTACCCACAGTGACAGCCTCAAAAAAGTCTCCTGGCATGGGAGTGACCTACTGCCAAGGAGGGCTCGCTGCCAGGGTGAGGCATCCTTGGGTTTGCGTGTCTCATCAGAATGGCCATACCACCAGGTCCGTCACAGAGGGCTGCAGGCACACTGGCTACCTCTGCTAGGGAAGGTGTGGTCAAAAACATGGCTCTTACACACGGGTAACCTGTACTTCATCTTGACTGTCTCACTAAGCCACACAGAGCTGTTTTATAAGCACCATACAGATGTCGGTCTCTTCTGATGAGGGTTCTGTCCTCCTGGGAGGTTTTTCAAAAGAAGTAATTACAGTTTCTCTCTGCCTCTTTCTTCCTCTCTCTCTCTCTCTCTCTCTCTCTCTCTCTTTTTCTCTCTCTCTCTCTCTCTCTCACACACACACACACACATACACACGCTAAATGTGCAAAGATGTTATTATGTAATATATCATTAAAAAAGTCTGGAAAACACCATGTCTAATAACCAGAGGATAGTTTAGACCAGTGGTTTTCAAAAAAAATTTTTGTATTAAGCAGAGAAACCTTCTGTTTAGAAGCCATGAGGCAAAACAGATGAGAAAAAAGTACAAGTGCTCCGGCCCCCAAGTCCTAACTGCAGCCCACCCACGGCTGCCTCTCTCCTCAGTGATGCCTGAGTTTCTCCTGGTAAATCATTAGGTTGGGGCAAGCATGGTTTAATAATCTGTGCTTTAATAAATTATGGTATATCCACATAATGGAATAGTTTCCATGCGCTGAAGATCACTGTTGAAACAATGTAACTATAAATATTAATAATGTAATATTAAACAAATAGAAACAATGTAAATATACACGCTTATGGATATACAGATTTAAATATATTCATTTATGTATATGTACATATACACACACATACATACACACATACAGACATGTGCTTGTGGCCAAGATTTGGAAAGGAATATTAAAAAAATGAAAACATGGTAGTTTCCTATTTCAAAGTTTTCTTTAGGCTAAAGATATGTCATCTTTTTCCATTAAGACAAATCTTAACCACCTTTGCATATTTGGGTACCCGCCTCATTGCCACCTCTGAGCGTGTCTCCTGGTTTCTCCCTGATGCTAGATAGAATCTAGAACCACTGTGATCTGGCACTCAAGTCAGGAAGGCAATGTGCAGATTTAGAGCAGGGCCGAGGCTCTACTGTATAAATTGGGCACTTAGCCACTGTACCAAGAGCTGAAAAACAATGTCCAAGGAGCTGCTGAGTTAGAAACAGTCCTCCAAATAAGAGTTGTGGTGGAAATATAAATTGATGCCATTTTTCGGGAGGCAATTTGACAATACGTATTATGACCTTAGAAATGTACACATACTTTGGCCCTAAAATACCATTCCTAGGTATTTAGCCTAAACAAGTAATTGTGGCTATGGGCGGAGAGAACTCATCAGGCTATGTTGGTGAGAGTGGAAAAAAAAAAGGAAAACAATCTCAAAATCCATCATTAATTAAATAGCTTATGATATACCCATAATATCGTGTTACATAATGTAAAAGTGACAGAGTATTTAATGATTTGTCAAGATCTACGTCTTCTAAACATATACAGACTGAGCTCATCTTTGTAAAAATAAAGTACATTTACAGAAGTATACACACATTTATTTTCCTCTTTCTTACACCTTTGTGTAAGACTTGATGGAGAACACTACCGGGATGACCGTCCCTATTTCTGGGTGGGCAGCTTAGAGGAACAGCATGTGTAGGCTTAGTGTGTAGGCACCAGACTCTCTGGTTCTCATTCCTGGGTCCGCCACTTACCACCCATGTGACCTTGGACCTTTACTGTGCTTAGTAATCGCCAATCACTCTTGTAGACTTTGGGACTCGGTAGTGAAAAGGCAAAAATCCCTGACCTCACAAAGCTTACATAAATTGTTTCTTAACCTCTCTCTGCCTCTATTTTCCCATCTGTAAAATGGGCATAATAGAATTCTTATCTCAGATGAGTGAAGATTACAAGGATCAAAAGATGTAAACTGCTTAGAATAGTACAAAGCATACAGAAAGCACCATAAATATGTTAGATGTTCAAATTTAAGTATCTTTTATCTTTGTAAATTTTAAATAACAAAAATTGTTGTGAAGAAAACAGAAAAGGAAGATTTCCCTAAAGCCCTCGATGAAGAGCCTTGGTAACTCATAGCTGTCCCTGCCACCTTTATCCTGACGGGAAAGGCGATACAATGTCAAACAGCCAGAGAGGAGAACAGGAGGGACGGAACTTCCCGCTAGGAGTTGGGCCCACCACATTCTTTATGGAAGAAGCCACTGAGGCTTGCAAACACAGGGAGCTGGCCACTGAGATAATTATCTCTCTGACTTAGTAATTCAGCTCAGTTTTGAAAATCTATCTGACAGGAATAATTTGAGAGAAGCAAAAAGAGACACAACCTAAGACATTCGACTTGGCCCCATCTGATAGGAGCCATAGGCCAGCAAACGTCCTGATAGGATCACCATCAACATACGGTTTAAATTTACTATGGGATTATCTACCCCATGAAACAGAAGCAAAAGTAAGTACAAAGACCCCACGGGAATATAGGAAATATGATCTAATATTAAGAGAAAGTAAAATACCAGAGTGTATGTGACTTCATCAAGTAAAGATAGGCACGGATATGGACAGCAGTGGGCAAAAATTGGAAATAGCTGGACGGGAGCCGTAATACAAGGGACTATTTTACTCATTCACATTTCCCTACAAGAAACGAAAGTAAATGCAAACCAAACAAATCATTAAAAGCCACTGAAGACAATGGTCTTCTGGGCCGCCTGGGTGGCTCAGTCAGGTAAGTGGCCAACTCTTGGCTTCAGCTGAGGTCCTGATCTCAGGGTTGTGAGACTGAGCCCTGGGTTAGGCTCCGCGCTCAGCACTAAATCTGCTGGAAATTCTCTCCCTCTGCCTCTCCCCCCACTCATGCGTGTGCTTGCTTGTTCTCTCTCTCAAACAAACAAATCTTTATTCTAAAGATTTTTTATTTATTATAAAGATTTATTTATTTGAGAGAGAGAGCAGAGCAAGCAAGAGAGAGAACACTTGTGAAGGGGGAGAGGCAGAGGGAGAAGCAGATCCACACTGAGCCAGGAGCCTGATGAGGGGCTCGATCCCAGGACTCTGGGATCATGACCTGAGCCAAAGGCAGATGCTAAAACAACTAAGCCACCCAGGTGCCCACAGATTAATCTTTAAAACAAACAAACAAACAAACAAACAAACAACAAAAACCCATTCTTCTATCTCAGTCTTTCCCAAACTGGGTTCCCTGGCCAGTTAAAAGGTGTTTTGTTTTGTTTGGTGGGGTACATGGAGATGGTCCATATTCAGGGAGTAGGAAGTAGGACGAGATGAAACGAAGCAGGGGTCTTCACAGGAAGACTTTAACGGTCATGACTGTTGTGGATTTCCAAAATGTAGATGCGGCTCCTACACACGTAATCAAGGGCTCTTCCCTCCCCCCCACCCCGAACACTATTAGCATTCCCAGGCCCTGGGGTGGCATCCAGGCCTCTCCTCCGCCTGCTCCTGGGTGTTTCTGTCAGGCAGCGGATGCCCCATTCCAAGCAGCATGTGCTGTGTGCGCAAAGATGTAATTAAGCCGCAGGAGGCATGCAGCATCTCGCCTCCAGTGTCTGATGCTAGAAACTCGCTGAAGAGGTTGTGTCTGGCAGCTACTGGGTCTCTAAGTTGAGGGGTAAAGATTTCCTCTTCTCTCCCAAGTTGGAAAGGCGTGTTTTGTTTTGTTTTCTGGTCTTGGTGCAGAGGGCAGTTGTCTGTTGTGAGTTTTTATAAGCTGGATACAGTAAGGTCTAGTACTTAACCGCTTGATACTTAACAGCAGAGAACACAATCTAGATCATTTTATTCATCTGAATGCTGCTTTTCATCTATTACAAAGAAGAAAACAACTCTGGACTCCCTCTGAGAAAGCTATTGTTGCCACTGGGTTCACCTGATTCGCAGATTTAACACTGATTCTGTTACGGACTCTCCGTGTCCGTAGCAGACTGGCGGGCCCTTAAGAAAAGAATGGACAGTGTGTATTTTCCCAGGTCCTGGAGCTACACTGGCTGTGCAGCCTGAATCTAAAAATCCCGTTCCAGGGCCTGTGATCTCAGCCAGATCTTTGCTCCTTCTGGAAAATACGGGGCTGAGAGGAAGGGCATGGGCTTAAGAACAGAGCCAAGTCTTTTTCCCCTGCTCCCCCCACCCCTCAGGAAGTAGGGATTCCTGCTTCCTGAAGCCTCTATGAGTTGGGGACACAGCTTTCTTGAAAGGTTGTGCTGGGGCTCAGGAGGAGCTTAGTCAGGAGGAGTCTCCTCCTCCTCCCGATCTCCCACGAGCTTGCTACAAACAGCCTTTCGCAGGAGCGCACACCGGACTTTGTTCTTTTCCCAGCAGCGCAGGGAAGTTCTCTAAGGAAGCGTACGTCTCGCTCAATGATAAAGGGATTTGCATTCCTCACCCCCCGCAAGGGGCCAGCCAGCTCCCTAGATGGCTTCTTGGGGAAACCCCAGGGTGGGGAGCACAGCCCCATCCTTCTTCGTAAAACTCACAGTCCACGTTCCACTTGATGCTCCTGGGAGGAAGCTTCAGGGTTTCGTTGATCTTCTCCAGGACAGTCTGCAGCTTTTGCTTCTGAGCAATCTCAGACTGGGTGACTTCGGCAACATTCAGCTTCTCGCTCTCAAGCTTCTCTAGGGTGACAAGGGGGAGAGAGAGCAGCCGTTACCCCAGCCACAAACAGCCCCAGCTCACGCATTTACTCACTCATTCACTCCCTCACATGTACACGTGAGCTTGCACATCCGCTCATTCCACCAGTGTATACTGAGCACCTGCTACGTGAGGGACACTGCTCTCCCCTCATCCGATGGTGGCACTGGTGACACCAGTATGGTGAGAGCTTGTGACTGTCTTGAATCCCCACATGACAGGCTCTCAGGAGCACAGAAGTGGGGTATGTAACCCAGCCTGTCATAACTGAACGCTTCTCCACCATTCTGGATTTTCCCTTCTTTTCAACTCTGCCTTCTCCAAGCATGTTCTGGGCCCCAACTAGAAAGCCTTGTGTGCCTCCCCTGGACCTTTTGCACATTTCTGTCTTGTGTGTGTGTGTGTGTGTGTGTGTGTGTGTGTGTGTGTGTGTGTGTGTGTGTGAGGCTGAACCACATTTATCTGTTCTAAGCACCATCTTTCCTTTTAAACCCACCTGGAATGTAACTTATTTGATAGGGCCTGTTTCATGAATTCTAAGGCATACTTTTTTACACCCCCCCCCCCATTTTAACATCCTTGAAATCAGAGCATCTTCAAATTGATGGCATTCTACAGTTGTGGTCAGTCAGGTGGAAGACAGAAGTTCTCATTGCTTCCATGTGGGAGCCTTGGGTCCCAGCTCTTCAGAGTGTGGTCACTTCTGTGTCTCAATCAGCCTAGAAGAACACTTTCCAAAAGTAGGAAATAAAAATTCTAAGGAGAAAGAAAGCTTTGGGCAATAGTAATTTAAATGATTATTCTTTTTTTGAGTGGTACTTGTAAAATGCTATGTTTTAAAATCAATTGTTCTTGAATGCAATGGCATAACCCCTTAATACTTACAGGCAAAACACAGTCTAATCATTTCACTGGTCTAAATTTTTTATCTGTTAAGACAACTTTTGGATTTCCAAATGGGAAGTGTTATCGGCTGTTGTTTTCACCTAATCTCTCCACAACTCATTCAGGATTGATAGAACTGAACTCTGAAATAGGTTTAAAATGTCTTTTTCCTTCATTTTTAAGGATTACCTTACAAAAGAATTAAACTTCATGCCAATGGTCACCCCATTGCTTATATAATGTCTTTTATTTTTCAGTAGTTGTAGCTTATCCAGATCAAATATGCCTTGGGTAATTCTTTGAAGATGAGACTGTCCACTGGGGAATTTCTGCAGATTCTGTGAATTTAAGAATTCTTTTTTGCACCTGGATAGAATGAGCTCAAGCTCTTCTCATTTGTGGAGGCCCGAGTATTCTCCTTCTCTTTAGTTGCTTAGGGCCATCGTTCTTTATTTCTAAATATCAGGGATGTAATAAACCTATATTTAAATGTCTTCCTCTTGATTATTCAAATGTGAAGAGACTATGTGTGCCTTCTTCATTTTTAGGCTGTGAATTCTTATCTCAGATCCTCTCCTACTCAAGAAATGACAAGTTGTTTGTATCTTGTGTTGCAATCACAATTTTGGTAGTTTGGTAGAGGCTGTCCAAAGTGCTAGGTTAAGGAAACTTCTGAAACCTTCTCTTGGCCAAGAGGAAAAGATCATCAGGTTAGGATAGTGATGAGTGTCTTGGGAGAGTGCTTGGGGTGGGGGTGGGGGGGCGGTGAGGGGAGGAGTGGCAGCATCACAACCATTCTCTAGCTGGCCCTGTTTTGGCACATCATGGCCTGTGATTTTTTTTTTTGTATTTATAACCTGCTGGCATTGGACTTCTTAGGTCTCTGAGTCTGTTTTCTAGCTCACCAACTTTTTTTGCACTGTCATCTAATCTGTTCTCATTTTTTTTAAAAATTGGAATTTAGACATTACCTACTGGAATACTCATTTTTTTCTGTTTTTGCTAATATTTTTAATTGTCATAATACTAACATTATAATGCTTTCTTAAAATTAAAAAAATTCTGAATTTTAGCATCTGGCATTATTCAGGAGGAGACTTTTTATGGTTTGCTTATTTCTTTTGCATTACTAATTGTGGAGAAAATAATTCTGCTTTACTTTTTTTCTATTTTAGTTATGCTTTGGGTTTTTTTTTTTGCTTTTAATTTTTGTTGGATATTTTATTTTAGGCACTAATATTGGTATAGTGTAGACTTGAGTAGACAGACTACCTTGAAGTAACCTATATTAATAGTTTTAGGTGTATCTTTTTATGTTCACACACACAGAGTTCTCTCTCTTTCTTGTTTTCTTTTAATGAAAGTGAGATTACCTTGTATATATTTTTCTGCTATTTTTTTCATTGAAACACATATCATGAGTATCTATCTCAATATATATGGATATAATTCATTTTATGGGTAACTTTTGACCAGTTTACCCACTCTGTCCACCTCTCAACCCCTTACCTCTGGCAACCTCCACTCTGTTCTCTGTAACAATGAGCTTGTTTTTTTTTTTAAATAAAGATTCAACATATAAGTTAGATCACATGGTATTTCACTTAGGACAGTGTTCTCAAAGTTCATCTACATTGTTGTAAAAGGCATAATTTCATTCTTTTTTATCACTAAATAATACTCCACTGTATACATACAAGACACCATATCTTCTTTATCCATTCATCCATTGATAGACACTTAAGTTGTTTTCATATCTTGGCTATTGTAAATAATGCTGCAGTGAACATAGGGATGCACATATCTTTCAAGTTAGCAGTTTCATTTTCTTCTTTAGTCAAATAACCAGAAGTGGAATCAGTGGCTCATATGGTATTTTCATTTTTAATTTTTTAAAGAACCCCCATACTGTTTTCCACAGTGGCTGCACCAATTTACATTCTTAGCAACAGTGCATGAAGGTTCCCTTTCCTCCACATCCTTGCTAATATTTGTTATTTCTTCTCATTCTGATACTAGCCATTCTGACTGGTGTTAGGTAGTATCTTATTGTGGTTTTGGTTTGCCTTTCTCTGATGATTACTGATGTTGTGCACCTTTTCATGTGTCTGTTAGCAATCTGAGTGTCTTCTTGGGAAAAGTGTCTATTTAGATCTTCTGTGCATTTTTAATTTTTAAGTTAGATTGTATTTTTTCTGTTCTTTCTTTTTTTTTTAAGCTATTCAGTTCCATGAGTTCTTTATATATTTGGATATTAACCCCTAGCAAATATTTCCCATTTGGTAGGTTGCCTTTTCATTGTGTGGATGGTTTCCTCTGCTGTGCAGAAGCTTTTTTTTAAATGCAGTCCCACTTATTTTTGTTTATGTTGCCTTTGCTTTTTGTGTCAAATCCAAAAAAATCATCACTGAGACAAATGTCAAGGAGATTACTGCCTAAGTTTTCTTGTAGGAGTTTTATGGTTTCAGGTCTCATGTTCAAGTCTAAAGACCCATTCTGAGTTAGTGTTTGTGTATGTTGTAAGATAGTGGTCCATTGTTATTCTTTTGCATGTGGCTGTCCAGTTTTCCCAATGCCATTTATTGAAGAAACTGTATATTCTTGGCTCCTTTGTCATAAATTAATTTGCCATATATGTGTGGCTTTATTCCAGGCTCTCTAGTCTGTTCCACAGACATATGTGTCTGTTTTTATGCCAATACCATACTGTTTTTGAGTATTACTGGAGCTTTGTAATACAGTTTGAAATCAGGGAGCATGGTGCCTCCAGCTTATTCTTCTTTGTCAAGATTGCTTTGGCTATTCAAGGTCTTGTGTGGTTCCATACAAATTTTAGGATCCTCTGTTCTATTTTTTTTTTTTTTTTGGACAATGAATCTTTATTTCTATCTATTTTCATTTGCATATAACTGACACAAAATGTTACAAAGGTTTCAGGTGTACAAAAGAGTGATTCAGGGATGCCTGGGTGGCTCAGTTGGTTAAGTGACTGCCTTCAGCTCAGGTCAGATCCCAGGGTCCTGAGATCAAGTTCCACATTGGGCTCCTCCTGCTCTGCAGGGAGCCTGCTTCTCCCTCTCTGTCTGCCTGCCACTCCCCCTGCTTGTGCTCTCTCTCTCTGTCAAACAAACAAACAAATAAATAAATAGTAAAAAGTGAGTCAGCAAGTTTACTATGCTATGTTCACTACAAATATGGCTACCATTTGTCTTGATATATCTCCATTACAGCATCATTGACTATATTCCTTATGCTGTGTCTTTTATTCGCATGACTTATTTCATAACTTGAAGCCAATTTCTCCCACTCCCCTAATTCTATGAAAACTGCCATTGGAATCTCAATAGGCATTGCACTGAATCTGTAGATTGCTTTGGGTAGTATGGACATTTTAACAATATTCTGCTAATCCATGAACACAGAATATCTTTCCATCTGTGATCATCAATTTCTTTCAGCACTGTCTTATAGTTTTTTTTTTTTTTTTAAGATTTTTNAAAGATTTTATTTATTCATTTGACACAGAGAGAGAGATTACAAGTAGGCAGAGAGGCAGGCAGAGAGAGAGGAGAGAGGAGGAAGCAGGCTCCCTGCTGAGCAGAGAGCCCGATGTGGGCCTCGATCCCAGGACCCTGGGATCATGACCTGAGCCGAAGGCAGTGGCTTTAACCCACTGAGCCACCCAGGCGCCCTGTCTTATAGTTTTAAGTGAAAAGGTCTTTCACCTCCTTGGTTAAGTTTATTCCTTTCTGATGTGATTGTATGTGAGATTGTTTTCTTAATTTCTTTCTGATAGTTTTTTGGTGTATAGAAATGCAACAAATTTTTATATATTGATTTTGTATCCTGGGATTTTACTGAATTTGTTTGCTAGTTCTAACAGATTTTTTTTTGGTGGAGTCTTTGGGGTTTTCTCAATACAGTATCATGTCATATGCAAATAGTTACAGTTTCACTTCTTCCTTGCCAGACTGGATGCATTTTATTTATTTTTCTTGTCTAATTGTTCTGGCTAGGAATTCCAATACTATGTTGAATAAAGGTGTCTAGCGTGGGCATTCTTGTCTTATACTTTATCTTAGAGAAAAAGCTTCCAGCTTCTCACCATTGAGTATGTGGGCTTGTCATATAGAGCCTTTATTATGTAGATACATTCTCTCTGTACCCACTTCGTTGAGAATTTTTATCATGAATGGATGTAGAATTTTGTCAAATGCCTTTTCTACATCTATTGAGATGATCATATGATTTTTATCCTTCATTTTGTTTTCTTTTTTAAAGATTTTATTTATTTGACACACATAGAGAGAGAGATCACAAGTAGGCAGAGAGGCAGACAGAGAGAGAAGGAAGCAGGCTCCCTGCCGAGCAGGGAGCCCGATGTGGGGCTCGATCCCAGGACCCTGAGATCACGACCTGAGCTGAAGGCAGAGGCTTTAACCCACTGAGCCACCCAGGCACCCCGCATCCTTCATTTTGTTAATGTGGCATATCACATGGATTGATTTGTGGATGTGAAACCATTCTTGTGTCCTTGGAATAAATCCCATTTGATCATGTGTATGATCCTTATAGTGTATTGTTGAATTCACTTCGTTAACATTTTGTTGAGTATTTTTGTATCTATGTTCATTAGGGATACCATTGCAATTTTCTTATGGTGTTCTTGTCTGGGTTTAGCATTGGGGTAACACTGGTTTTGTAAAATGAGTCTGGAAGTGTTCCCTCCTCTTCTATTTTTGGGAAGAGTTTGAGAAGGATTGGTATTAATTTTTTTTAAATGTCTGATAGAATTCACCAGTGAAGCCATCTGGTCCTGGACTTTTGTTTGTTGGGGACTTTTTAATTACTGATTCAGTCTCCTTACTAATAACCAGTTTGTTCAGATTTTCTATTTCTTCATGATTTAACCTTGGTAGGTTGCATATTTCTAGGGATTTATCTATTTCTTCCAGGTTGTACAATTTTTGGCATATAATTATTCATAGTAGTCTCTTATGATCCTTTGTATTTCTGTAGTATCAACTGTAATATTGCCTCTTCCATCTCTGATTTTGAGTCCACTCTCTGTGAGTCTAGCTAAAGGTTTGTCAATTCTGTTTATCTCTCAAAACCAAAAAACACAAAAAACAAAAAAACCAAAAAACCCAAAACAAACCCAGCTCTTAGTTTCATTGATCTTTTCTATTACCTTTTTAGTTTCTAAACATGTCTCTATATGATACATGTCTCACTCAAATATATGAGTATCTTCCTATGTCAGTACTATATTGATATAACTCATTATATGTCAGTACTATATTGATATAACTCATTAAAAATATCTACATAATATATTATGGTGCTTAAAACTTATTCAACCAATCCTCTGTAGATATATAGTCAGGTTATAAGCCACCTTTTTCCTATTTGTATTAAAGTTTCAATAAATGCATGTGTGTGCATGCATCTGTGTGTGTTACCAGCTGATTATTGCTAGTTAAAAGAAAAGCTACTGCCTTATAGATTTTCTTCTTAAATAGAGTCACCTTACCAAATCTCCTTATTAGTTCTATTATTGTTTATTTGAGTTTTTAGCATTCTCCGGGTATGGAAATAAGATAAAACATAGTTATCTCGATTTTGTAAGCATATATCATTTATTTCAACTTCATGACATTTTAAAATAAAAGATTTGAGAACCTCATCTGCTATTTCTATCCCCTACTTTATTTTTAAAATATTCAACCCCCAAAATTTAGCAGATCCACTCAAATATCCCTATAGTTAAATAGTAATTGCACTCATTGTTCCTAAGTGTTTAAAGATAATTTCTTTCTCAAGACTCCTGGTTTTCTCTTTGCTCTTTATTAGGCTAATTTCAGCTAGCTACATGAAAATTTTCTATTGCTGAAATTTTATTCTTCCATGAAATTGTTTCTTTCATGTTTCTATAGTTCTGCAAATTGTTCATCATTAGTTTAACTTGTTATAAAGTAACAGGCGTGATTTTGAAATAGGATGCTATTTAGAAAATTTTCTCAGGATTATTTTGTGAATCTTGCACTTGTTTTTGAATTTAGCATCCCAATATGCTTTTGGAGAGATTATTTTTAGAAAACAATGAAACAGTATTCAGAAAGTTCTGAAGTATCAAGACAGGGCAGAATAAACTCAATTACTCTGAAGGGTAGAAAAACTGGGATGTTCTAGCAAACACAATTACTATATATATTATACTATATTAATGTAACCATCCTTCAGAGAATCAGAGTACATAAAATACTCTTTCCAGAATGAGTGATTCCTGAGTTATTGCATTTGTGTTTTCCAAATATACAGAGAGGCTTTGTTAGAATTTTTTTTTTCTTATTGTATCATGGCCAGAGAATTTGGTCTGTATAATAATTTGTTGAGACACCCTTTATGGACATAGTCAAATTCTGTAAGTGTTCCATATGCAGTTTTCTGAAAAGAAGGAATACTCTGGTTTTGGTATGGCTGGTTAATTGTATTCTCCAAATTGTCTCTATCCTTATGAACTTTTTTCTTAATGAGTTTATTAACAGATATATGTTAAAAAAATCTAACACCATGATGGCAATGTATCATGTCCTTGTAATTCTGATTGTCATTTTTATATAGTGATGCACAAAAAAATATATTTTGGTTTAAAATGTCTATATTTTCCTAGTAGCTTTATTCTCTTCAGTATGTAGAGACTTTCTATAGTAATGCTTTTTTCCCTGAAGTCTGTTTTGTCAGATATTAAAAGAGTTACCCCAGCTTTCTTTTAATTAGTATTAGTCCAGTGTATACAATTGTTTCCACTCTTTAAAGCACCCTAATGCAGGCTTTGAACTCACCACCCTGAGATCAAGACCTGAGCTGAGATGAAGAGTCAGATGCTTAACTGACTGAGCCACCCAGGTGCCCCTAATTGTTTCCACTCTTTAAACTATGCTTTGTTCTCATAAATTAAGAGTGTCTCTTGTAAATGGCATATAGCAAGATGTTGTTGGGCTATCTAGTCTGACAATCTGTGTCTTTTAAATGGATAAAATCAATTTATATTGAAAGGGTTCATCAATATACCTGGATTCACTTCTACCAACTTATTTTCAACTTTCTATTATTCTCCTTTTCTGGTTTTTTATCCACCCTTCCATCCTTGCTTTCTTTTGGATTAAGGTTTCTATTTTCTCTCATTTCATTTTTTCCCCATTGCTAGTAGGGAGGTTATACACTCTGTTTTATTATTTTAGTGGCCACCCTAAAAAGTTTATCATGTGTATTCAATTTTAAAGAAGTAATACAGGCTTTCTCAGTCTGACTTATTGCACTTAGCCTGTATACTAAATAATATGGGACTTGAGCATACTTTGACTTTAATCATACTCTTCCTGACTTAAATGCTATAATTGTCTGGTATTTTATCTTATTTTTTTAAGTCAACAAATTAGACATTATTATGATTGTCTTATATTCATTTAATTATTGCTGCAATCTACCCACCATGGTGATCTTTTTTATTATAGATATAGGTTTTTATTTCATTTTATTAAAAAAATTTTGAGTACAGTTCACAAAATGTTACATTAGTTTCAGGTGTACAACACAGAGACTCAACATCTCTGTATATTACACTATGCTCTCCACAAGTGTAGCTACCATCTGTCACCATACAGGGCTATTACAATATCTGACTGTATTTCCTATATTGTACATTTTATTCCCATGATTTACTCATTCCATGACTGGAAACCTGTATTTCCCATTCCCATTTGTCCATTTTGCCTCTCCTCTACCCCTTCCTTCTGGCAACCATGAGTTTGTTTTCTGTATTTATAGGTATGATTCTGCTTTTTGTTTATTCATTTGTTGTGTTTTTTTACATTCCACATAAATGAAATCATATGATATTTGGCTTTCTCAGTCTGACATATTGCACTTCACCTAATAGCCTCTAGGCCCATCCATTCTGTCACAAATGGCAAGATCTCATCCTTTTTCATGGCTAATATACCACTACATGTGCATATATATACACAATTTCTTTATCCATTCATCTATCAAAGAGCACTTGGGTTCCATATTTTGGCTATTATAAGTAATGCTGCAAAATACACTGGGGTACGCAGATCTTCAAATTAGTATTTTTGTTTTCTTTGGATAAATATGTAGTAGTGGAATTATTGGATGGTGGGGTATTCCTATTTTTTATTTTATTAAGGAAACTTCATACTCTATTCCACAGTGGCTGCACCAATTTACATTCCCACCAACAGTGCACAAGGGTTCCCTTTCCTTTGTATCCTCATCAACACTTGTTATTTCTTGTCTTTTTTATTTTAGCCATTCTAATTGATGTAAGGTGATATCTCATTGTGGTTTTGATTTACATTTCCCTGATGATTACTGATGTTGAGAATTTTATCATATGTCTGTAGGCCATCTATATGTCATCTTTGGAAAAATGTTCTATTCAGGTCCTCTGCCTATTTTTAATTGGATTATTTGATTTTCTTGGTGTTGAGGTATAAAAGTTCTTTATATATTGTGTATATTAACCCCTTATCAGATATATCATTTTCAAATATCTTTCCCCTTCAGTAGGTTGCCTTTTTGGTCTTTTGATTTTTTTTTTTTTACCGTGCAAATGCTTTATTTTGATGTAGTCCCCCTAGTTTATTTCCCATAACTTAGGAGACATATGTAGAAAAATGTTGCTATGGCCGATGTCATAGAAATTACTGTTTATGTTCTCTTCTAAGATTTTTATGGTTTCAGGTCTTACATTTAGGCCTTTAATGCATTTTGAGTTTATTTTGTGTATGGTGTAAGAAAGTGGTCCAGCTTCATTTTTTTGCATGTTGCTGTCCAATTTCCCCAACACCATTTGTTGATAAGACCATCTTTTTCCCATTGTATATTCTTGCCTCCTTAGTCACAACTTAATTGACTATATAGGCATGGTTTTATTTCTGAGCTCTTTATTCTACCCACCATGTGACCTTTGCTCATCATTTTTTGCTGCATTTCAGATCTGTCTTTTGGGTTCATTTTTCTTGTTCCTGGAAAACGTCCTTTAGAAACACATTTTAGTGAGGGTCTGTTGGAAGTAAACCCTCTTAATTTATGTTTGCTTAAAATGCCTTCATTTTCTCATTAAAAAATTTTTTTAATTTAAATTCAATTAACATATAGTATATTATTAATTTCAGAGATAGAATTTAGTGATGCATCAGTTTCATATAACAACCAGTGCTCACTATATCAAGTGCCCTCCTTAATGCCCATCACTCAGTTACCTCATCTCCCCCACCTCCCCTCCGGCAACCCTCAGTTTGTTTCCTATAGTTCAGTCTCATTTTTTAAAAACAGCTTTTTTTTTTCCTGGATAACTTATAACTTGACAATTTTTTCTGAATTTTGAAGATTTCATTTCAATATCTTTTGGCTATTGTTGTCTCTGATGAAAGATAGCTTTCACTCTGTTGTTACTTTACAGGTAATCTTTTCTCTCTACTTTTAATCATTTCTTTGTCTTCAGTATTCTTAGGTTTTATTATAAAGTGTGCAGGTATAGATTTATTTATCCTCTTTGGTAGTCTGTGAGCTTCCTTAATCTGAAAACTCATATTATTCATCAATTCTAGAAAATTCCCATTCATTTTATCTTTAAATATTGCCTATTCCTCATTTTCCTTATCTTCTCCTGCTAGGATTCCAATTAGCTACATGTTGGATTTTCTTAGAAAATCTCTTTCTTTTAATTCTCTTTCTTATTTTAGGCACTGTTGTCTCTCTAAATTGCCTCCTGTGTAATTTTTTCAGTGCCAACTTCCAGTTCACAAATTCTTCCTTTAGCTGTATCTAATCCATTGAGTTTTCTAATGACTACTTTTTCTGTTTTCATTTTTAGAAGTTCTGTTTGGTTCTTTTTCACATTGACTTGCCCAGTTTTGATAGTTACTTTAAAAAAAAAAGATTTATTTTAGAGAGAGAGCAAGTGAGCATGGAGGAGGGGTGGAGAGAGAGGGAGAGAGTGTCTTAAGCAGATTCCATGCTGAGCACAGAGCCCAACTCAGGGTATGACCTCACTACCCTGAGATCATGACCTGAGCTGACACAGCCAGCTGTACCACCCAGATGCCCCTTGATAGCTACTTTTTAAAAATCACCCTTTCACTAGTCTTTAAAAATTTTTGTTTTGACATATTTAAACATAGTTTATATTCCAGGACTGATCAGTTGCTAATATATAGCATTTGTGGGATGAATTTACAGTTTACTATTCTGTTGATCTTTGCTCAAAGTGGCTTGCTTCTCATGGGTTTCATGATTTCTGATTTTTAGCTTTTTTGGAATTTTGTCTCTGGGAGCTCTTTGTGACCTGGGTTTAAAGTTCATTCTTCTAAAAGGACATACGTTTTCTTCTACCTTGGGAAGCACTAATACTCTGGAATAAATTTTAACTATGTTTTAATCTTGGTGGGGTTTTTTTTGTAATATAGCAAGTTTTTTTTAATTTATTTTTATTTATTTTTTAAAGATTTTATTTATTTACTTGACACAGAGAGAGAGAGATCACAAGTAGGCAGAGAGGCAGGCAGAGAGAGAGGAGGAAGCAGGCTCCCCGCTGAGCAGAGAGCCCAATGCGGGCCTCGATCCCAGGACGCTGAGATCATGACCTGAGCCGAAGGCAGAGGCTTTAACCCACTGAGCCACCCAGACGCCCAATATAGCAAGTTTTTATTTTTTATTTTAATTATTTTTATTTTTAATTGAAATATAGTTGACGTATTACATTCAGATGAACAACATAGTGATTCAACAATTATGTAGATTATAAAAAGCTCACCATGATGTGTACCTACCACCTGTCACTATATAAAGTTATTCTAATATTACTGACTATGTTTCCCATGCTGTACCATTCAACCTCATGATTATGTATTTTATAACTGGAAGTTTGTACCTCTTAATCCCCTTCAATTATTTTTCCCATTCCCCAAGTCCCCTCTCCTTTGGCAACCATCAGTTCTCTGCGTTTGTGATTCTGTTTTTGTTTACTTTTTAGATTCCACATATAAGTGAAATTATATGGTATTTGTCTTTCTCTGGCTTATTTCACTTAGCACAATACTCTCCAGGTCCATGTTGTTCCAAGTGGCAAGTTCACATTCTTTTTTATAGCTGAGTAATACTCTATTGTGTGTATGTATATGTGTATGTATGTACACATATACATACGCATACACACACCATATTTTCTTTATCTTCTTATCCATTGATAGACACTTAAGTTCTTTCCCTAACTTGGCTATTGTAAGTAAAGTTGCAGTAAACATAGGGGTGCATATATCTTTTCAAATTAGTGTTTACATTTTCTTTGGGTAAATATCCAGTAGTGGAATTATTGGATAATAGGGTATTTCTATTTTTATTTCTTTGAGGAGGCTCTATATTGTTTTACACAGTGGATGTACCAGTTTGCATTCCCACCAACAGTGCACAAGGGTTCCCATTTCTCCATGTCTTTGCCACTCTTGTTGTTTCTTGAGTTTTTTATTTTAGCCATTCTGACAGGTGTGAGGTGATATCTCATTGTCCTTTTGATTTGCATTTCCCTGATGATGTGATTATGAGCATGTTTTCATGTGTCTGTTGGCCATCTGTATGTCTTCTTTAGAGAAATGTCTATTCATGTCTTCTGCCATTTTTTAATTAGTTTGTTTTGGGGTGTTGAGTTGCTGAGTTCTTTATATATTTTATATATCTTTATAGATTTTGGATACTAATCCTTTATTAGACACATTATTTGCAAATATGCTCTCCTATTTCATAGACTGCTTTTGAATTTTCTTGATTGTTTTTCTGTGCAGAAGATTTTTATTTTGATGTAGAACCAATAGTTTATTTTTGGTTTTGTTTCCCTTACCTCAGGAGACCTATCTAGAAAAGAGTTGTTATGGCCAATGTCAGAGAAATTACCGCCTGTGCTCTCTTCTAGGATTTTTATGTTTTCAGGTCTCCTATCTAGGTCTTTAATCCATTTTGAGTGTGTGTGTGTGTGTGTGTGTATGGTGTAAGAAAGTGGTCCAGTTTCACCAACACTGTTTGTTGAACAGACTGTCTTTTTCCCACTGGATATTCTCACCTGCTTTGCTGAAGATTAAGTGACCATATATTTGTGGGTTTACTTCTGGGTATTCTATTCTGTTCCATTGATCTATGTGCCTTTGTTTGTGCCAGTACCTTACTGTTTTGATTATTATAGCTCTGTAATATAACTTGGAATTGTGATACCTTCCGTTTTGTTTTTCTTTTTCAAGATTGCTTCAACTATTTGGGGTCTCCTGTGGTTCCATAAAAATTTTAGGATTGTTTGTCCTAGTTCTGTGAAAAATGTCATGGATATTTTGATAGAGATTGCATTAGGTCCATAGATTGCTTTAGGCAGTACAGATATTTTAACAATATTTGTTCTTCCAACCCATGAGCATGGAATATCTTTCCCTGTCTTTGTGTTGTATTCAATTTATTTTTACCAATGTTTTATAATTTTCAAAGAATAGGTCTTTCATCTCTTTGGTTAAATTTATCCCTAGGAATTTTATTATTTCTGGTACAATTGTAAATGGGATTACTTTTTTAATTTCTTTCTGCTGGTTCATTATTAGTGTATAGAAATGCAAGAAATTTCTGTATATTGATTTTGTATCCTGTGACTTTACTGAATTCATCGATCAGCTCTCTAGTAGTTTTTTGGAGGTCTTTCGGGTTCTCTATATATAGTATGTCACCTGCAAATAGTGAAGTTTTACCTCTTCCTTACCAATTTGGATGCATTTTATTTCTTTTTGTTATCTGATTGCTGTGGCTAGGATTCCAGTACTATGTTGAATAAAAGTGGTGAGAGTAAACATCCTTGTCTTGTTCCTGACCTTAGGGAAAAAGCTGCTTTTCTCCATTGAGTATAATATTTGTTGTGAGGTTTTCATATAAGGCCTTTATTATGTTGAGGTATGTTCTCTCTAGACCTACTCTGTTGAGAGTTTTTATCATGAATGTATGTTGTACTTTAGTCAAATGCTTTTCTGCATCTATTGAAATGATCATATGGTTTTTCTCCTTTCTCTTATTGATGGCAGTGTATCACACTGATTGATTTGCAAATATTGAACCATCCTTGCATCCCAGGAATAAATCCCACTCAATTGTGGTAAGTGATTTTTTTCGTGTATTGTTGGATTCAGTTTGCTAGTATTTTGTTGTGCATCTATGTTCATCAGAGATATTGGCTGGCAGTTCTCTTTTTCTGTGGTGTTATTATCTGGTTTTGGTATCAGGGTAATGCTAGCCTCCGAGAATGAATTTAGAAATTTTCCATCCTCTTATTTTTTGGGATAATTTGAGAACAATAGGCATTGACTCTTCTTTAAATGTTTGGTATAATTTGCCTATGAAGCCATCCAGTCCTGGACTTTGGTCTATTGGAAGTTTTTTGATTACTGATTCAATTTTATTGCTAGTAATCAGTCTGTTCAAATTTTCTATTTCTTCCTGCTTCCGTTTTGATAGGTTAAATGGTTTTAGGAATTTATCCATTTCTTCTAGGTTGTCCAATTTGTTGGCATAAGTTTTCATAATATTCCCTTATAGTCCTTTGTATTTCTGTGATGTTTGTTGTTATTTCTCCTCTTTCATTTATGATTTGGTTATTTGAGTCCTTTCTCCCTCTCCCTGACTCTTCCTCTTTTTTGATGAATCTGGCTACAGGTTTATCAATTTTGTTCATCTTTTCAAAAACATCAGCTCCTGGTTTCATTCATCTGTTTAATTGGTTTTTGTTTGTTTGCTTGCTTGTTTGTTTGTTTTTAGTTTCTGTAGCATTTATCTCTGCTTTAATCTTCATTTTTTTCTTTTTTTCTGCTGGTTTTGGGTTTTGTTTGTTCTTTTTCTAGGTCCTTTAGGTGTAAGTTTATGTCATTTATTTGAGATTTCTCATGCTTTTGAGGTAGGCCTATATTGCTATAAACTGCCCTCTTAGAATCACTTTTGTTGTGTCTGAAAGATTTTGTACCACTGTGTTTTCATTTTCATTTTTCCATGTGATTTTTTATTTCTTTTTGATTTCTTGGTTGACCCATTCATCACTGGGTGGCATGTTATTTAACCTTCATGTTATTTGTGCTCTTTCAATCGTCTTGAATTTGTTGAGACTTGTTTTGTAGCCTAATATATGATCTATTCTGGAGAATGTTCCATGTATAGTTGAAAAGAATGTGTATTCTGTTGTTTTAGGATAGAATGTTCTGCATATATTGGTTAAATTCAACTGGTCCAGTGTGTCACTCAAAGACAGTTTCTTTATTGATTTTCTATTTGGGTGATCTGTCCATTGATGTAAGTGGGATGTTAAAGTCCCCAACTATATTGTATTACTATTGATTGCTTCCTTTATGTTCATTATTAACTGTTTCATGTATTTGGGTGCTCCCATGTTGGGTGCATAAATATTAAAAATTTTTATATCTTCTTCTTGGGTTGTCTTATTATATAGTGTCTTTCTTTAGCTCTTGTTATAATCTTCCCTTTACAGTCTATTTTGTCCAATATGGGTATTGATCCCTGGCTTTCTGTTGACATCCATTTGCACGATAAATGTTTCTTCAACCCCTCACTTTCCATCTGCAGATGTTTTTGGGTCTGAAATGAGTCTCTTGTAGGCAGCATATAGATGGGTTTGTTTCTTTCTTTCTTTTTCTCTCTCTCTCTTTCTCTCTCTTCCTTTCTCCCTTCCTTTCTTTAATTGTGTTATGTTAGTCTCCATACAATACATCATTAGTTTTTGAGGTAGGGTTCCAAGATTCATAAACAATGGATTTCGTTTTTTAATTCACTGTCGCCCTATGTCTTTTGATTGGAACATCCAGTCTATTTACACTCAAAGTAATCATAGATATATTTTTATTGCCATTTTATTATTTGTCTTGTGGTGGTTTTTCTAGTTTTTCTTTGATCCTTTCTTGCTTTCTTTCATAGTTTGTTGGCTTTCTTTGGTGACATACTTGGATTCCTTTTTCTTTATTCTTTGCCTATCTATTACTGGTTTTTTGGTTCATGGTTATCATCAGGGTTGTATATAACATGTTCTGCACATAGCAGTTTATATTAAGTTGATGGTTGCTTAAGTTTGAACCCATTCTTTACTCCTTTCCCCCCTACATTTTACATTTGTAGTGTCATATTTTACATCCTTTAGTGAATCCTTTGATTTTTACAGATAGATCTATTTTTACAGCTTTCGTGTTTCCTACTTTTCTTACTCTTTCTTATAGTCTTTCCTTTCCATGCAAAGAGTCCCTTTAACATTTCTTGTAGGGCTGGTTTGGGCTCATGAATTACTTCAGTTTTTGTTTGTCTGGAAAACTCTTTATCTCTCCTTCTATTCTGAATGATAGCCTTATTGGACAGAGTATTCTTTGCTGTAGATTCTTCACTTTCAGCACTTTGAACATATCATGCCACTCCCTTCTGGTCTACAACGTGTCTGGTAAAAAATCTGCTGATAGCTTTATGGGGTTTCCTTTGTATGTAACAGATTTTCTTCTTGCTACTTCAAAATTTTTTATCACTATATATTTGCATTTTAATTACTATGTGTCTTGGTGTGGACCTCCTTGTGTTGAATTTGTTGGGGAACCTCTGTGCGTCCTGGATTTGGATATCTGTTTCCCTCCCCAGATTAGGAAAGTTTTAAGCTATTATTTCTTCAAATAAATTTTCTGCCCCCTTTTCTCTCTTCTTCTGGGATACCTATAAATGTGTATTTTATTATACTTGATGGAGTCATTGGGTTCCCTAAACCTAGTCTCATTTTGCATACTTTTTTTCCTTTCACTAGCTCAGCTTGATTAGTTTCCATTATAGTATCCTCCAGGTTATTACTTTGTTTCTCTGCTTCCTCTAGCCTGCTATTTATTCCATAAAATGTATTTTAAATTTCATTTTTTGGGTTCTTCATCTCTGGTTGTGTTTTTTTGGTCTCTTTATTAATGGTCTCGCTGACATCCTCCACTCTTTTCTGAAGTCCGTGAGTATCTTATGATCACTAGTTTAAATTCTCTATCAGACATATTACTTCTATCTATTTTAGTCTCCTATTATGGTTTTGTCCTATTCTTTCCCTTGGGACATATTACTCTGTTTCCTCATGTTGTCTAACTCTCTGTTTCTGTGTGTTAGGAAAGTCAGCTAAATCTTCTGCTCTTGAAGGTAATGGCCTTATGAAAAAGAAGTCCTATAGTGCCCTGCAATGTAGTGTCCTCTGTCCCCCCAGGACGTTGTGCTTCAGGAAGTGTCTCCTATGTGTGTTGTGCATGCCTTGCTGTTGCATCCTCTCTCTCTATTTTCCTTCAGGCTAGTCATCTGCTGAGGCTCTTTTTGCCTGCTGTGGGCAGTTTTTGGTCCCCAGCCAGATGGGGCACATTTAACAAGATGTCTGCTTTTGAAATGAGACCTGCCACCATTAGTACTGAGGCCCTGAAAAACGTGGGTCAGGAGAGTTGGTATTGGCAGAATTTGCACCAGTCTTCTTGGGAGGGGACCTGCAGCACCAGTACTGAGGCAAGCGTGACTGGGAAGGATGGATCCGCTGAAATGTGGAGGGGGTCGGGGGCAGGCCTTGGTGTAAGCAAGTTAGGTAGTGAGTGTAGGTGCTGTCTGTGCTGGTTCCTGTAGGTGGCTGTGTGTTTATGCTGGGGGGCAGGGGAAGTAAGTGGTGGCTGCCAGCTCTTTTGTTCCTGGAGAGGTCTCCCTGTGATCCCTGACTCTCTGGGCCATGCTCTGAGATAAGTAAAGAACTTTCCCTCCTGTGTGCCCCAGGTGTTTTTCAAAGTGCAGTATCTCCATGGGCTATTTGTCCTGCTGTCTCTTTAAGGGCTGAGATTCAGCTTCCTAATGCTCTCCCGACTCTCCTGGAATGGACCTTGCTGATTTTTTAAAAATTCCAGGCTTTAAGTCCTAGTAGTTGTAAGAACTTATGAGATTTGGCCCCTTTTGCCTTCAATGCCAAATATGGGGATTTGTCTTCCCCATATGGGCTCCCCAGTGTGATAGTCTGTTTCTTCATGCCCCTGGAGCTCTCCCAATTGCAGATGGTCACAGTCCATTTCACTCCCAGACTGTGTTGGCTTGTCCTACTTTCTTTGATGTGGCCTCTTCTCTACTTTTAGTGGAGTTCCTTCTGCCAGTCTTTTCGGTTATTTATGCTGATGGGGGTGTTTTCTAGTTGTATCCACAGGATGAGGAGAACTTAGGGTCCTCTTACTCCACCACCATCTTTCCAGCCTCCTACTGTCTATGTTTTCTTTGAGGGGTTTCACAGTTTCAGGTCTCACATTTAAGGCTTTAACATATTTTGAATTTATTTTTCTGTATGATGTTAGAAAGTGGTCCAGTTTTCTCAGGACTGTTTATTGAAAAGACTGTCTTCTCCCTATTGTATATCCTTGCTTCCTTTATCATAGATTGACCATATAAGTGTGGGTTTACTTCTGGGCTTCCTATTCTGTTGCATTGATCTATGTGGCTATTTTTGTGCCAATACCAGTATATTTTGATTACTATAGCTTTTTGGTATATCTTGAAATCTGGTATTGTGATACCTCCAGCTTTGTTCTTTCTAAAGACTGCTTTGGTAATTTGGGGTCTTTTGTGGTTCCACATAAATTTAAGGATTTTTTTCCTTATAGATTTGTGAAAAATATTGTTGGTATTTCAATAGGAATTGCCTTGAATATGTAGACTGCCCTGGGTAACATGGGCATTTTAACAATATTAATTTTTCCAGTCCATGAGTGTGAAATATCTTTCCATTTGTGTCATCTTCAATTTCTTCCATCAGTGTTTTATCATTTTCAGAGTACAGTTCTTTTACCTCCTTGGTTAAGATTATTCCTAGGTATTTTTTTCTTTTTAGGTGCAATTGAAAGTGGAATTGTTTTCTTAATTTCTCTTTCTGCTACTTGGTTATCAGTGTAGACAAACACAACAGATTTCTGTATATTGGTTTTGTATCCTGAGACTTTACTGAATTAATTTATTCCAGTGGTTTTTCTGGTGAAGTCTTTAGGATTCTCTATGTATAATATCATGTCATTTGTAAATAGCGACATTTTCACTTCTTCCTTACAAATTTGGTTGCCTTTTCTATTTCTTCCCTGATTGCTATATCTAAAACTTCCACTTCTATAGTGGTAAGAGTGGATATCCTTGTTTTATTCCTGATTTTAGAGGAAAAATTTTCAAGTTTTCACCACTCAGTATGATGTTAGCATCAGTATGTTGTTAGCTGAAGTTTTTCATATATGAGCTTTATTACGTTGAGGTATGTTCCCTCTAAACAATTTGTTGAGTTTGTTTTTTTTTTTCTTTTTAATGAATGAATGTTGAATTTTGTCAGATGCTTTATCTGCATCTATTGAGATTATTATTTTTATTCTTCAGTTTAATGTTGCATATTACATCAATCGATTTGTGGATATTGAGCCATCCTTGCATCTCTGGAATCAATCCCATGTGGTTGTCATGAACGATTCTTTTAATGTATTGTTGAATGTGGTTTGCTAATGTTCTGAGGAGGTTTTCTGCATCTACGTTCATTAGGGATATTGGCCTGAAGTTTTCTTTCTTTGTAGTGTCTTTGGTGTTGATACCAGGGTAATGCTGTCCTCCTCAGAATGTATGGGGTGCTTTCCTTCCTCTTCTTTTTGGAAGAGTTTGAGAAGAATAGGTATTAATTCTTTAAACATTTGGTAGAATACATCTGTGAATTATTCTGGTCCTGGCCTTTGTTGGGACTGTTTTGATTACCAATACAATTTCATTACTAGTAATTGGTCTGTTCTTTCTGCTTCTTCCTCATTCAGTTTTGGAAGATTATATGTTTCTAGGAATTTATCCATTTCTTCTAGGTTAACTGTCCAATTCATTGGCATATAATTTTTCATAGTATTTTATAATCTTTGTATTTCTGCAGTACCGATTGTTACTTCCATCATTTTTTATTTTATTAACTTGGGTCCTCTTTTTCTTGATGAGTCTGGCTAATGGTTTATCTATTTTGTTTATCTTTTAAAAAAACTAGCTTTTGGTTTTACTGTTCTCTTCCATATATATATATACATATTTTTAGTCTATTTATTTATTTCTCCTCTGATCTTTATTATTTCCTTCTACTAACACTGGGGTTTGTTCTTTTTCTATTCCTTTAGGTGCATGGTTAGGCTGTTTGAGATTCTTCTTGTTTCTCGAGGTAGGTCTACTTTATAAATTTCTTAGGACTTCTTTCACTGTGTCCAAAAGATTTTGAACTGTTCTGTTTCCATTTTCATTTTTCTCCATGTATTTTTTGATTTCCTCTTTGATTTCCTCATTGACCCATTGGTTGTTTAATAGCATACTGTTTAGCTTCCATGTGTTGTGTTTTTTCCAGTTTTTTTCCTCGTGATTGATTTCTAGTTTCACACTGTTGAGGGCAGAGGAGATGCACAGTATGGTTTCAAACTTTTTAAGTTTATTGACACTTGTGGCCTAACATGTGATCTATCCAGGAGAATGTTTCATGTGCACTTGAAAAGAATGTGTATTCTGCTGTTTCTAGATCGAATGGTCTGTATGTATCTGCTAAGCCCATCTGGTCTAATGTTCAAAAATATTGTTTCCTTATTTTTTTAAAAAAGATTTAATCAACCAATCAGTCAATCTGGGAGGGGGTAAGAGGAGAGGGAGAGGAAGAGGAAAAGAATACCAAGCAGATTCTGCTCAGAGCACAGAGCCCAACACAGGGCTTTATCTCATGACCCTGAGATCATGACCTGAGCCAAAACTAAGAGTTGGTTCATAACTGATGGAGCCACCTAGGCACCCCAATACTGTTTCTTTGTTGATTTGCTGCTTGGGTGATGTATCCATTGGTGTAAGTGGGTTGTTAAAGTCTCCTACTATTATTATATCGCTGCCAAGTTTGCCCTTATTTCTGTTAATATTTGCTTTGTGTATTAGGTGCTCCAAAGTTGGGTGCATGGATATTTACAGTTGTTATAGCCTATTGGGCTGACCCCTTTATCATGATATAATGCCCCTGTTTGCATCTTATTGAAGTCTGTTTTGTTTTTTAAAAGATTTTATTTATTTGAGACAGAGTGCACTTGCACAAGCAGGGGAAGGACAGAGGGAGAAGGAGAAGTAGATTACCTGCTGAGCAGGGAGCCTGATGTGGGTTTTAATCCCAGGACCCTGAGATCATGACTTAAGCCAAAGGCAGATACTTAACCAACTAAGCCACCCGGGCATGCCTTAAAATCTGTTTTAAAGTCTATTTTGTCTGATGTTTATATTGCTACTCTAGCTCCCCCCACTCCCCGCCTCCTTTTTTCATTTGCATAAAATACTTTTTTCCATCCTTTCACTTTTAGTACTTATGCATCTTTAGGTCTGAAATGAGTCTCTTGTAGGCAGTATATAGACTGGTCTTGTTTTCCTTTTAATCCATTCTGCCACCCTATGTCTTTGATTGAAGTGTTTAGACCATTTACATTCACAGTAATAACTGAAAGTATGCATTAATTTTCAGTTAATTGTTGTCTAGCGGTTTGTGTTTTCTGTTCCTCCTTTTGTTCTCTTTCCTTGTGATTGATGGTTTTTGGTAGTGTCATGCTTGGCTTTCCTTCTATTTTTTTCTGTATCTATAATAGGTTTTCAGTTACCATGAGGTTCGTATATAACAATCTAAGTATATGACAGTCTGTGTTAAATTGATGGTCACTTAAATTCAAACACACTAAAAAAGAACTGCTTTTTTACATTCCTCCTCTACATTTTATGTATAGGTTGTCACATTTACATTTTCTTATTCATAATTTTCTTCTAATTATGGCCTTTTCTTTGCCACATAAAGAAGTCCCTTTAACATTTATTCTAAGGCCAATTTAGCAGTGACGAACTCCTTTAACTTTTGTCAGGGAATCTCTTTATCTCTTCTTAAATTCTGAATGATAATCTTGGCAGGTAGAGTATTCTGGATTGTAGGTTTTTTCCTTTTCTCACTTTGAATATGACATGCCATTCCTGGCCTGCACAGATTCTGTTGAAAAATCAGCTGATAGCCTCTACTGGGGTTTCCCTTTTATGTAGCTGTTTTCTTTACAGTTGCTGCATTTATTTATTTTTCTTAAAAAAAAATTTTTTTTAAGTAATCTCTACACCCAGTGTGGGGCTCAAGATCAAGAGTCACGCACTTCACTAACTCAGCCAGCCATGCACCCCTCTCTTGTTGCTTTAAAAATTCTCTTTAATTATTACATGTCATGGTGAGGACCTCCTTGGGTTCATCTTGTTTGGGGTCCTCTGTGTTTCCTGAACCTAGTGGTCTTTCTGTACTCAGGAATGTTTTCAGCTACTATTTCTTTCTTTCTTTTTTTTTTTCTTTTCCTTCTGGGAGCCCTATAATGCAAATTGTACTGTGCTTTATGTTGTCTAAGAGATCCTTTTACCTATCCTCATTTAAAATTTTTCTCTTTTTTTCTCCCTCCCTCCCTCCTTCCCTCCTACCTTTCTTTCTTCCCCATCAGCCTGGGGGTGTTCCATAACAATGTTTGTCAGATCACTGCCATTCTTCTGCATCTACGAATCTGTGCATTCCCTCTAGTATATTTTTCATTTCAGTTACTGTATTCTTCAACTCTGATTGGTTCTTTTTTATATTTTCTATCTCCTTGTTGAAGTTTTCACTGAGTTCTTCCACTTTTCTCTGCATTCCAGTAAGCACCTTTATGATCATTAAACTTTTTATCAGGCACATTGTTTAATCCATTAGTTCATTTAGTTCTTTTTCTGAGGTTTTGCTTTATTCTTTCATTTGGAGCATATTCTTCTTTCTCCTCATTTTGCTTAACTTTGTTTGTTTTTATGAATTAGGCAGAGTACCACCTCTCCTAACCTTGAAGGAATGCTCTTGTGTATATTCATCCCCAGTGTAGACTGTGTGCCTGGTAACTCTGGCTGGCTAGTTGGAGCTGTGCCTGCCATGGGCCATGACGTGTGTATGGGCTGGAGTAGTCTTGGGGCTCAGAGTGTGCCCTGACAGGGCAGCTGAAGTGGGCATAAGCTGTCCTGTTGTGTGCTGTGCTCAGGCCAGTATGGGCTAGGGGTCCATGGCTTGCTGAAGTGGTAAGCCAGCTAAGGCTACCAGACCCTGCTCCCATCCACGTTATCAAGGTGGAGGGGGAATGTAAACCATAGTGCCCACCAGCTCCTCCAACCTAGAGAGATTTCCAGCAGGTTTTCAATTGTTTGGCCGAAATCTAGGGCTGGCTTTTAAATATTCCAGTTACTCTTCTAAACTGATTTGTTGCTGCTGCTGTTGTTGTTTCTGTGCCCCTGGCTGTTGGAACTGATGTGGGCTAGTGGCCTAGGGCTCACTGAGGTGGCTGGCTGGCTATGGGGCTTAGACCCTGCTCCTGTCTGCAATGTCAAGGTCGAGGGGAGTGTTAACTATGGTGCTCACCAGCTCCTCTGACCCAGAGTTCCAGCAGCTGCTTTGCCATTTGGCAGGGCTCTAGGGCTGGTTCCTTTATATTCTAGTTGCTCTCTTAAGCCCAGCTTTTTTTTTTCTGTGTCTCAGGGCAGATGAATCTGTTAGTACTTAGTACTGTCCCTCCCCGATGCAATTCACAGCATCAGGGGTGAGGTTTCCTTCATTGCCATGTCTCTGTCTTGATGTTTTCTGTGTTTCTTTTATTGTGCAGCTGTTCTGCCAGCCCTCAGTTCCTCAGGAGGAATTGCTTTATAAATAGGTATAGATTTGGTGAGTTGAGGATCTTCCCAAGTTGTCAGCGTGGATCAGAACTTACTGTCTCTGTTTTAAAGTCTATTCTGCTGATGAAAATATTGCTTTTCAGATTCTCTCTTTATCTTTTTGTCATTTTAATTACTATGTGTTTTGGTGTAGATCTCCTTGGGCGCATTGTGTTTGGTGTTTTCTGTGTTTCCTGGACCTGGATGTGTTTTTTTCCCCATTAGGGAAGTTTTCAGCTGTTATTTCTTGAAATAAGTTTTGCACCCATGTCTCTCTTTTCTCCTTTTGGATCCCCATCATGCAAATGTTTCTATTCCTGATGATGAAGAATTCTCTTAACATATCCTCATTTTTTACAATTCTTTTTTCCTTTTGTTGTTTACCTAGAGTGCTTTCAACTACCCTGTCTTCCAGAGTACTGGTCCATTTTTCTGCATCCTCTACTGTTGATTCCTTCTGAGGTGTTTTTCCTTTCAGTTATTATTCAGGTCTGCTAGTTATTTTCCATATTTTGCATCTTTTTTTTTTGAAGTTCTCAATGAGTTCATTAACTCTTTTATCAAGCCCAGTGAGTAGTTTAGGACCACTACTTTAAACTCTTTATCAGGTAGATTGCTTATCTCCATCTTGTTTAGCTGCTTTTCAGGAGGTTTGTCTTCTTTTGCTTAGATCATATTCCTCTTATCCTGACTCTCTGTGTTTCTTACTATGTATTAGGTAGGTCAAGTATGTCTCCTTGTCTTGAAAATAGTGGTCTTCCATAGAATGCATCCTGTGGTGTCCACTAGCACAATCCCTCCACTCACCAGAACAAGTACTCCATGAGTATCCTCCATGTGTGCTGTGTATGCCCTCCTGTTGTGGTTGGGATGCAACTGCTGAGGGCATATTGGTGGGCCACACTTGCCCCTGGCATGGCTGGCTGGAACTACTGTGGGTGTGATGGTGGGTAGGACTAACTCTCCTCTTTCTGGGGAAGGAGTTGCTGTAGAAGGGCACTGGTAGTCTCTGGGGCTGCCCCATGGGTGTGGTAGGAGCTGCTTTACAGCTACAAAGGTGGACAGAGACTGTCAGAACTGGTTTCTACAACTCTCCAGTTAGCTAGGCTGAAGGAGGGCAAGAAAAATGATGCCTGCCAGCACCTCCATTCCCAGAGAAAGCTCCTGCAGATACCTATCTCACTCTGGCACATGTCCTAAAGTTAGTAATTCTCCTTGATGTACACCCCAGGCACTTTTCAAACTGCTATTTCTATGCTAGGTATCAGGTCAAGTGATACAGTGTGTTGGCCATTTAAGAGCAGAGACTTGGCTTCCTGTTCCCCCCCCCCCCGAGTTAAACCCCAATGATTTTCAAAGCCAGACATTACAGGAACTTCATGGTATAGGCCCCCAGGGCCAGAGGTGCCAGATTTCGGGCTTGATCTCCTTACTCCTCAAGGAGGACCTCTGGTGCCTGTAATATCCACCTGCATGTGGGTCACACTGTTCCAGGGGTTTGGTTCCCTACCATGTCTCTTCCCTTCCTATCCTTCCTGATGTGGCCTTCTCCTTAAGGTCTTAGTGGTAGAGATCTGCTCTGCTAGTCTCAACGTCATTTTCGGAGTGAGCTGTATTACATACTAGTTTTTGCTGGAGTGCGTCTGTGGGAGGAGGCGAGCTCAGGATTCTTCTACTCTGCCATTTTCCTCTCTTCTTCCCATCTTGGCGCTTTTAAAGCCACATAAGTAGTGTGAATTCTAGCCCTAAATCTGTATGGGTACAGACATTTGATAAAGAATTATAAAGGGGAGACTGTTTGTTGCTGTTCTTCCACACATATCCAAGGCTAAGACATTTATCCTTATTGATTCTCTGTGGGACAAGATTTACCCACCGAAATTGTTGCCGTTTAGAGACCCCTGGCTTCATCCAGGGGTCTCTGATCCAAGTTCTCCAGGCTTTTTTCTCTTGGCCCTGTAGGAGTGACCTATTAAATCTTAGGCTATAGGCCATTAGGAATTAATACTTGTCTTACTGGATTTATACTTCTTTCATTTTGGCATCAGAAAAATTTCCTTCCCTTCCACACCAATTTAGCCATGCAATATGAAAAATATATATTTTTAAAATCTTATGTAGATTTTTAAAGCATGCCAAATGAATTTGTCTGAACACCTAGTTAGCCATGATGTTGAACACTAAAGTCTATTTTCTTCTCTTATTACATTAAGTAGTATATCCAAAACATAATAGTAGTAAGAGCCATCATCTCTGACTTGTTCCCAATACCATGTCTTTGATATGTCACTATTTAATATATTCACTGTTAGTTTTCATCTTTATCATATCTTGATAGCTTCCTTTTCTTACGGTTTCACTTGGGATAGCTGTTAAAATGTATCAAGGATTATTTGACATCTGATAGATTCCCATTTGCTACTGAAATTTACATATATAACTTTTGCATTTTTAAAATAAGACTGATAATATACAAACATGGAAAAGATTCAAGCTGTGAAACTTAAGTCCCTTCTTCTCATAGTAGTCCCAAGTTCCCTGGTTCCATTCTACAGAGACAGTTAATTGTGACTATTACTGAAGATGTTCTCTACATACTCAAGCATTAGATGTGTCCCTCAACTCACCACACACAGTAAACTATATGCACAGTTCTGTACTTGCACTTAATAAGAAACTTTAGGGAGCTTTTCTACTACTTATAAATAAAAGAATAAAAAAGACTGCCATCCAGCTTGAGGCCAGAATATGCCTCCTCCAGTTTAAGAATAGCAGTATACATTTTCTGCAAGTATTCTAGAATCAATGCCTGTTTTAGTTGGGAAGACCTTAGAGCATGCTGTCCAAAAAAACTTACTGCTATGACACAGATACTCACTTCTGCACCATCCAAATGTAGTCACTAGACACATGTGACTTTCAAGTACTTGAAGTGTAGCTGGAGTGAGTAAGTAAATACATCTTTACTTTTGATTACTTTTAATAGCTACACATGGCTAGTAGTACTGTATTAGCTAAGCTGTAAGGTTGTAGAGGCCATCATCCTGGTTTTACAGAAGAGTGATCTGAGCTGTAGAGAAATGCTTTAGTGGTAGAACCAAGATTGGAACTTAGTTCTCCTATCCTCTTTATTCCTCTTTCAGTCTTAGCACAGCTTCTACTTCAGCCTATATTCTTTGGGGTGTGGGGAAGTGACTGTCAAAACCAATATGATCAGACCCTTCAAGATGTTGCTCCTCCTGGGATTCACGGGGTCATCTCCATTCAACATCCACTGGTTTCCTATGTTGCTTATTCCTTACATCACCAGGTTTTCTTTTCTCCATCTATACAGCTCCCCCTCTAGTTTGACATCATCATTACCTCCCAAGGAGGGGCTTTGCTGGTATTTCCTCCACTTCCTCTATGCACCACTGCCGCTACTGCTCCTAGGTCACCTTCAAAAGTCCCATTTCTGATCGTGTCACTTGGCTCACAAGCCATTAGCAGTTACCACTCCCTACTCACACAGTGCAGTCTAAAATTCTTTGTTCAAGGTTCTCTACAATGCAGGCTCCTCTTCTTTTTCTAATTTTTTAAAAAAATTTAAACTCCATTAACCAACATAGAGTACATGATTAGTTTCCGATGTAATGTTCAGTGATTCATCAGTTGCATACAACACCCAGTGCTCATCACATCACGTGTCCTCCTTAATGCCCTCATTTTAGAACAGTTTTTGGATTTCTAGAAAAGCTGAAATTCTAGTTCAGACAGTTCCTGAACATCTTGAATCCACTTTCACCTACTGACAACATCTTACATTATTATAGTACATTTGTCACAATTCCTGAACTGACATTTGTACGGGACTATTAACTCCATATGTTGGGTTTCACTAGTTTTTTCCTAATGCCCTTTTTCTGTTCACACCTACTCATCATTGTCACCTTTAGCATCTTTTTATTCTGTTCTAGGTTTTCAGACTTTCCTTGCTCTTCATGACCTTAACAGTTTTGAGGCGCATTGGGTTTTTCCTATGTTTTTTCTCATGGTTAGACTAAGGTTATGTATTTTGGGGAGGAAGACCATGGAAGTGAAGTGCCCTTTCCGTTGTATAGCGCCCAAAGTGCACGCTATCAACATGACTTATCATTGTGATGTTAACCTTGATCACTTGGTCAAAGTAAGGTCTGTACCTTGTTTCTCTATTGCAAAGCTACTTGCCTCGCCCAACTCCAGTCACTAAAATGCAGTCCACTCAGAGGGTGGGAGTTAACTTTTACTTCTTTGTGGGGGTTGTAAATATGTAAATTATTTAGAATTATTCAGTGAGGAAGAGTTGTCCCTTTCCTCACATTTATTTAGCTGTTTATAACACTATGAACTTAAGCATATTGATTTTATACTCTGGACTAGAATCCAATATTACTATCGTTTATTTTTGTGCTCAAGTCATCCCACCGTTAGCCCATGGGATGTTTTAGGTCAGTCCTGAATACTTTCAGCATGCCACCTGCAGATATATAGATTTTCTGAGCTCCTCTTTTTGGCACTGCAAGGTGCTCCGGTCCTAGAGTTTGCCAATTCTCCACATACCCTGGTTTCTATTCTTGGAGAATGGTGCAAGAAATCAAGATCTGAGTCTCGTCTGTGTCAGCCACATGTCCCACACAACTGATCTTGATGACCACCTACCCACGCACTCCTTGTCTACACAACACTCTCCCTCCCCTCACGCTGAAATCAACAGGGCTTGCCGGCAACGTTTTGTGCCGACTAAAATGTTCTATTCCTTCTACACCTGGTTGAAATTCTCCTTCCACAAGACCCCATTCAAAATGCCCCCCTCTTTCATGGTAGCTTTCCTAAATGACTCGATATCCCACAGCCCTCTGTACTGCCAGGCACTGCGTTATACCCTCTGTTACATCACAACACATTGACTTTTATATCCCAAAACTCAGCAGTTAGCATGTAGCAAATGAAACGGTTGTTCCTTAAGGACTGTTGTTAACTGAGAAGAGTAAGGGCAGCATAGGATGCACTCTCTAGGGTCTATCACAAAGACACAAACACACACTCTCAATTGCAACAAAAAGCCCCCCTGTGTTTTCCCCTCCCTTCCCCTATGATTCTCTGTCTTGTTTCTCAAATGAAACAAGATGAAACCAGAGAGGAGACAAACCATAAGAGACACTTAATCTCAGGAAACAAACTGAGGGTTGCTGGATGGGAGGGGGGTGGGGGGAATGGGGTGGCTGGGTGATGGACACTGGGGAGGGTATGTGCTATGGTGAGCGCTGTGAATAGTGTAAGACTGATGATTCACAGACCTGTACCCCTGAATCAAATAATACATTATATGTTAATTTAAAAAAATTTAAAAACAAAACAAAAAACCCTCTTGCAGAAGCTTTACACCCAAGGGACTCTTTTCCATCTCACACTTGAAGATCTCCTGTTTCCCATATGCTATTGGGAAAACCAGAAGGGAGAGCTTTACGACTTTCATCCCTCAAAACAGGCAAGGACGTGCACATGTTTAAAGATAAGAATCAGTTAAATAAAACATACCCTAAGGAGACTCCCAGAGCTCTCCCAAGTCAGGAAAGCTTATGTTCACATGAAATGATTATTTTGTGCAGGCATTTTTCTAGAATCCTTCATCTCCTGCCTCTCTCGGTCCTGTCTATCGCCGAGGTGTTGGGGATGCAAATCCAGCAAGCTTTGTCCTAAGTTGTGGGAAGGGCCGGAGCTGCTGATGTGAGAGGCATGAGAGGGAGGGGGTGGCATCGTAAGAGGCAGGCCGGGGTGGCCCACATCTGCCTTTCCCCTGACAGCCGCACCAAGGGTACAGAGAGATAGCCAGGCTCAGGAGGAGGCGCCCCTCACGCAGACGTGCACCCTCCCGTCTTCCTGGGTGATGTGGATGCCCCTTCCTGGGGCTCCCTGGCTCACCTGCAGATGGTGCCTGGTGCACCGTCCGTTTCCATCTCTGGCCCTAAAGCTCTCTTGCCCAAGAGCTTCTCGGGCAGGAGTACTACCTGGAGGGTCTGAATTCTCACACAGGCAGTCCTCACCCACCGGGGAACGGAAGGCAGAGGATAGATGCCTCAGCCTCCCTGTCCTGGAAAGGACGACCTGAGGTGTGCTGAGGTGTGGTTTCTCAGAGGGAACATCGCGGGACTGAGGCTGGGGACAAACTGAATGCACCCTCAAACGGGCCTATCTCTTCCCCTCTTACGTTTCCCCCCTGGTTATTTATGTTCTGAGATCACCTCACCTATACACCTCCTCCATCCATGTCCTTGTCTCAGCGTCTGCTTTCAGGAAAACCTAAACTAGGAACTCCTGCCAGGGCAAGACCCAGGGAACAGAGGCTGCTGGCTTAGGCAGCTTCGAACAAAGGACTGGGCGAAGGTATGTCAGGACAACCTCCGAGACACGCTTGGGGTCTCCGAGAAAGGCAAGCAGGGCAGACAGTGCTGCTGAGCAGGGAGGGTCTGGCTGCACAGGGGAGACCCAGGTATGAGCCTGCCTGTCATCTTGGGGATGCTCACCTATTCAGGGTTTCACACTGCCTTTTGCCCAGAAAGTCTTGCCTCCAGATCTTGTTCATGTCTAGGTTCTGAGTCCTTGCCCCGTGAGGTCATCAACCTGGTTTCCTCGATTCCAGAGCTGTATCTTGCTCCCGAGATGTGACTCACTCAGCACATCGGGTTTCTGGAGGTCCCTGTGGCATTTTCACTTTCCTCTAAGTGCCAGTGTTTCATAGTTAGTTTCCTAATCCCAACCTCAGCCCCTCCCAGTCCCATGCCCAGCCCCACTACAATTTGAAAGTGGATTTCTGGAAATGATCATGCCTGATTCATCTTCGTACTCCCCAGTCATAGTTCTGTACCTGTGTATAGATGTTTATGTGTGCTACAGGGAGCAAGTTAAAAACACTCTCTCAGGGCGCCTGGGTGGCTCAGTGGGTTAAAGCCTCTGCCTTCAGCTCAGGTCATGATCTCAGGGTCCTGGGATGGAGGCCCGCATTGGGCTCCCTGCTCCGCGGGGAGCCTGCTTCCTCCTCTCTCTCTGCCTACCTCTCTGCCTACTTGTAATCTCTCTCTGTCAAATAAATAAAAATAAAATCTTTAAAAAAAAAAAAAACACTCTCTCAGATGCCCAGATACTGATTTCTAAATATCATTCTCTAGTAAAAGAAATCAGAGCTCTGTGGAGAAACGGCTGATTCCAGGGCCACAGTAAGTCAAACATAAGATGAGTCTGGCCACCTCATAATGCCAGAAGGTTAAGGAAGTGCTAAGAAAAAAACCAAGCAGTGGCTTGTTTGAAGGAGCCAGAAGCCAACCTGAAAGAGCTCCCAATGGTCAAAGCTGGAGGTATGGTAGCCAAAAATAAATAAATAAATAACAACAAAAAAAATAATGGTAGTAGTGGACTATAATCTAAAGTATAAAATAAGTACCCTTGTGTTCATACTGATATAAATACCTATAAATAGGAAAAGTTGCCCTTGCTTCCCATTTACTTAACAGAAGGACTCCAATTAATAAATGTGGAGGGAATGGGTACACCTGGGTGGCTCAGTCAGTTAAACATCTCTGTGTCATGAGATCAAGCTCCGAGTCAGGCTCCATGGTGGGTGTGGAGCCTGCTTAAGATTCTCTCTCCCCTTCTGCCTCTCACTTCCCCCACTCTTCCGCACGTGTGATCTCTCTCTAAAAAAAATAACGACAGTAGAAGGAATGAAGAAAACAGAAAATCTCCACTAGACCAACCACGGTAATAATCAGGGCAGATAAGTTCTACCACTTAAAATCAGTGGGGAAGGGGCACCTGGGTGGCTTAGTGGTTAAGCAGCTGCCTTTGGCTCTGGTCATGATCTCAGGGTCTTGGGGTCGAGCTCCACAACAGGCTCCCTGCTTGGTGAGGAGTCTGCTGCTCCCTCTCCCACTCCCCCTGCTTGTGTTCCCTCTCTTGCTGTGTCTCTCTCTGCCAAATAAAGAAAATCTTTGGAAAAAAAAATCAGGGAAAATTTAAGGAAAAACCAAGATATTTGCATAATTTTAAATTATCTCCCCAACCCTAAATACATGAATCACTAAGAGAAACATAGCAACTTCACAGTGAAGAACTCTGACAGATACCCTGTTAATCACATGATCAGGGTTAACTCACCAGTAACAAGACAGGCTAACATCATATACTCGCTGATATAATACACTGACAAGGACCTGTCACATCTGTGGTATTCTTCCCCAAAATATGTAACCTTCATCTAATCCTCAGAAAACACCAGACAGACCCAAGTTGGGAGCCATTCTACAAAATAATCAGTCTTTTTTCAAAAGGGTCAAGGTCATGAAAGATAGGAAAGGCAAGGCCTGTCACAGGTTGGAGGGGACAAAACAACTGAATGCCGTGTGCGATCCTAGATTAGATTCTAGAGCTGCAAAAGGACATGAATGTAAAAAACGGGTGAAAATCCAAATAAATTCTATAACTTAGCTAAGCATCGTGCTGAGGTTGATTTCTTAGTTTTGGCCCTTGTACTGTGGTCAGGTAAGACACTTGCATTGAAGGGAGCTGGGCCAGGAACTCTGCATTCTCTCTGCAACTCTAAGTAAAACTAGTTCAAGATAAACAAACAAAATACCCCACTGACAAATGGCCTATGAAGTATTAAGACAAATAGAAAAGTATAAAGATCTGGAACCTCTTAGAAGGCTACCAGGGCACGAAGCAGCATGCCACAAAGCAAAGGATTTTTGGAGCTAGAGAAGCCACAGGGGCAGCTGGGGGCTGGAAACTCATGGAGAAAGTTCCACTGACATAGCACGTAGGGAGCTAGTACTTTCTAAGTGCTTCACACATCCTACCTGGTTGAGAAATGGGATGGTTGGACCCATTCCACCTGGGAGTCCGGTTGTCACAATCTGTGACTACCAGAATATAATGGAAGAAAAAGAAGGAGCAAGAGAGGAGGACTCCTAGGTTTTTAATCTGAGCAACTGGCTATGAGGTGGTGACACTGTTCATCCTTCAGGAAAGGGGAATGGCTTTGGTGGGGAGGAGGGAGATAAGCAGCTCTGTCTGGGGCAGGTTGGTTCCAAGGTGCCTGGGTGACGCCCAGGTGGGCAAGCCTGGAAGGCAGAGGAGCACCTTACAGCTTCAGAGAGTGACCTCAGAGAGGTGATGGCTGGAATGGAGAAGTAGGTAAAACACCCAGGAAGAGGATGGGGGGGGAGGGGGCCACGCATGGAAGACTGAGGAGTCCCCACCACTATACAGAGATGAAAAGCATACCAAGAAGTCGGGGGAACTGGGGTGTGTGGGAAGCCAAAGAGAACCAAGGGGGGAACGAGATCCCAGGAGCCCCTGCGCTGGGGGAGGAGGGCAAGGCATTTGGTAGTGTCAGAGGCTACAGCACAGGAGGTCATCAGAATCGATCCTGGGGGCCTCAGAAGGGAAGGCCGGTGGAGAGGTTGGGGTGGGACCCAGCTTGTCCCTCGGGGGGAAACAGACACAGTGCCCAATATTATTTTGAAAAAGTTTGCTGGGAAAGAGGAAGATAGAAAAATAGAGGGGAGGTCGAGGTTGGAGGGGTCACTCCTCCCAGGAGCTAATGCATATTTTTACCTGAAGACTGGTTCTCTCCACCCGGTTAGCCTGCCTGTAGCTTTTTAATATGGGTGCCCAGCCATCTTCCTACAAAGGGTCTAAACTTAGGTTGACAAGAGCAGCATGACCTTTTCAAAAGGAAGGTTGAGCTCTGGAATAATCGAATGTGACTGCTCCGTGCCTGAGTCGGGCTCCTCGGACGTGATGCTGGGCGGTTCTGGAACCATGTTCCATCGCTCCGTGGACACGTTCCACCCTTGCCTTGAAAACCCCACACAGAGCATTTCCAGACACTTCCAGATCCCAACCAGAGATCTGCTGGGGGAGTTAAAAGCAGCAGTTTCTGAAAGTTGAGGCTCTCGGCTTTTCCACACGGACATGTGCCAAGCCTTTTCCTCTCCGTGTTCAGTTATTTACAAGCCTTTAAATATTCACACTCACTCATATTGATGTTTGAGTACCAAGTCAGTTTAGCTTGCTTGCAATGACCAGATTTTGTATCATTCATTCACTCAATACACAGTGATTAAGTGTCGGCCACACGTCACAGGCAAACGACTAGTACTAGAGACGCCGGGACCCACAGGTACGATGTGGTGTCCCTGCCCTTGAGGAGCCCATGGACCTTCCCCTGAACAACACGGAATGTCATCGAAGAAAGGCATGCACATTAGGTACACATCGGTATGTATGCGTGTGCATACCCAGGGAACACAGAAGGTGCGTGACCATCACTTCGAGATGTGACTCAGAGGCAGGCGCGCTCCCCAGAGCCCCGAGATCGGAAGATGAACCGTAGCGGTTTGCCGCGCTGGGGCCAGGGCCAGGGCCAGGGCCAGGGCCAGGGCCCGCGGCGGGAGGAACAGCATGGGCGTGAGTGCAGAGACGTGAACAGGTGCGGCGTGCGTCCTAGCTGAGCGACGGCAGTCACAAACATAACAAAACCAGTCCCCATGAGAACGATGGAAGACATTGCTGGGGCACCCACTGTGTGTCAGGCTCGACCCTCTGTTGCCCGAGCCTCGTGTGAGAGGATGTCCGGAAGTGAGGCTGAAGAGACAGCCAGGGGTCAGCTGGCGGAGGCCGTACTACAGGGCCTGCCTGGGGGCCCCCGGCCACGGAGAGCAAGAACTGGAAAGACTGCCCTTGAGTTTCGAGAAGGCTCCTCTGCTGGTGCCGTGGGCGTGGGCTGGGGCAGTGAGCTGGGAGGCACCAAGCTGAGGCCAGAGGCTGTTTCAGGAGTTCAGACAAGTGAAAATGGCAGGTAGTGTTGGTGCAGGAGCCAACGTGGGGAAGAAGAAGTGAGCCCTGAAGGCCCCCCACGTATCTGGGGTTCGCAAGAAGGAGGGCAAGAACCACCTTTGGGGAAGCGGGTGAGCTCAGTGTGAGGTACACATGAGGGCAGTGAGGAATGAAAGTCTAGAACTTGAAGCAGAGGTTTGGATGAGAGAGAAACTGGGGAACAGCTGAGGAAAAGTCCGAATTCATTCAGGCTGGATTTGGCCTTTCAACACTACGATCACCCGTGAACTCGCCTTCCTCCCCCTGGAGGCTTTATATTTCCACAGGAACACTGTGAACGGACACACACCTTCCCAGAGACAGCACACCTAGACACGCAGAGGCACAGGCTCCCACATACTCGCACCTGCCCCACAGAGGGGTACACAGAGGAACCCGCACACAGGTCCACAGACCCCGGATGCACACATACGTGCATCTACACACATGTGCACACGCCTATAGGTGACAGGGTATATACAAACATGCACCCTCACCCCCCCACACGTGAACAGACCTACAGAGGCAATCTGTGCACAATTTCCTAGAGGGGGTAAGGCATGTTTTCCAGGACACAGTGGATGATGACCTTCGACTGCTAGGGGGAGCAGCCCCATCTGGTCACTGATCCCCCTCTGCAATTCGTTCCTACAAAACAGATTCCAGGAGGACACCCGAAGCCTCCGCTGGTCTGTCATCCCACACCCTGCACGGTCCTAGCCCGCCGCATGGGAGCTGCTGTAAGCTGCGAACGGCTCCTAAGGAGGAATCGGGGAGCCAGCCACCTGCCAATCCAAGCTCTCCACCGCAACACTCAACCCCCTTCTCACCAAAGAGCTTCTGCAGGACTTGTCCGTCATATAAATCTTCAGCCAGGTCTTTCACGATGATTCTTTCTCCGACGAGCACGTCATTAATCCAGTCAATTAATACCTACAGGGAGGGAGACCGAATAAGAGAAGAGTCATGGCTATTTTCTTATAGATCAGCTTTCTCATCCTGGACAATTAAAATGAACTTCAGATCTGGAATGCAGCAGAACCGTCCAATGACTCGGTATGTGGACACAAAGCGGTGCGAGCCCTCGGGGCCCTGTTATTTTTCCGGTGTTAAGTGCTTCTAGTGCTGGTGACACCAGTGTCCCTGTTGGTATCTTTGGCCCCTTACCTTTCCTCACCCCAGTGGAAGGCAGCATTCACCCAGTGTTTGGGTGTGTAGCTTGTGGCAGGCTAGTTTCTGCGCTGAGCCTCTGATGGCCCACCTCTAAAATGGAGGAAGACAAGACCTCCCAGTTGAGGTAGCAGAAAACAATCACCTATGGCAAGGGCCAAATGTTCAGTAAAGGCACATCTTATGAATAAATAAATCTCTCTCCCATTATGACATTTGGCCAGGTGTTACTATTACCCCTATGTTCACGACGGGAGATCAGACACAGAAGTGGACATATTTGCCACAGTCACGTTGCTAACCGTGGACAAAGAACCGAATTCTCATCCGTCCCCTTCCAAGAGGCTGTTTTCCTCCTGGCCCCAAGCTACCTCTCCGTGAGCCAGTGCTGTCTCCTCTCTTGGTTCTCTCTTAGTGGCTGTCGTTACCTGAGCGCCTTCTACATCAACCACTGAGAGGAGCCATTCAACGGGCATCTCGTTTAGTTAATCTGCACAACACCCACGAGAGGGAGGGAGCATTCGTTTCATTTTTCAGGTAAGGAAACTAAAGCTTGCTTAGGTCTACTACCTTTTATTTTGAAAATTTTCAGCTCATTTGTTTATTATTTGTATGTAATAAAATGAACTCATTTTAAAGATATAGCGTGGTGAGTTTTGGTCACTGTACATAGTTGTGTAACCACCACTACCGCAACCGAGATGCAGAGCTGTTCCCTCAGCAGAGGAAGGTTGGGCTCCTTGCGCTCAGTCCCCTTCCCTCAGGACAGGTCTCAGGCAACCACCATAATTTTGTATAAATGGAATCGCACAGAACATTACCTTTTGTGTTTGACTTCTTTGACTTAGCAGAAATAGACTGCCTTTCTCACAGGGGCGGTCGCTGGGCTGGGTTTCCATACCTGGGGGGAGCCCGGGGCCTTCACAGCACATTGTTCTATATTGTTCTCCTGTGGGTAGGAGCTTCCCTCCTTACCCTTCCCCCGCCCTCCATCCAGCCACCCCCCCAACTATCCCAGGCCAACCCCTTAGCATTTATGAACATCTGCTCCATGTCACATTCTGTGCTGGATCCTGGGGTACAATGATGCAAAAAGAGGCAGTCTCTAACCCCAAGAAGCTCATCATTTAGAGGAGACGGACAGGTGTCTGAGTAGTGGTAACTGGTCATCAGGCGGTGACTCTAAGCAGACAATCTGAGGTTGAACAGGCAGCTAGAGCGTGAGACCCCCAAGTACTGCCCTCAGGAGCATGGGCTTCAACCTTCAGTTGATAGGAATCCACACACGGGGTATGAGCAGGAAAATGACAGATCTGATTCGCACTGTGAACGAACCACTTTGGCATCCAGTGCCTTTTTGTCCTGTTTTGAGTGCAGCTTGGAGAAGCTAAAGAAGAAAAGCACAGGATGGGGAAGCCAAAGGGGGATGGCATGAACATTTTCCAGGGGACGCCCACATGCCAGCCTTCTGCCAGGCACAATGTATATGATGTAACTTGATCCTATTTCCTTCTCCTCTATTCAGCTGTGACCATACACAAACCACTGGCTTTTCCAAGACTCACTTTCCTCGTCTGTAAGTGGGGATGATAGGAAGTCCTACTTTGCAGGGTGCCTTTGAGGGGCCTTAGAAAAGCAGTGGAAAGACTGTATGAACTTGAAGATCATGGCCAATGTGAGCTCATTTGCACTAACTTTCCTGGCACTTATGATCACCACCATTCACTGGGCAGCGGCTATGTGGCATTTTTGTTAAATTGGAGATGTCCACCTATGGGACCACCAGCTGCCTGTGACTTTCTATTCGCCGTGCAGTGGCTCCCGCGAGCGCCTGCCCAGTGCAGGTGGTCTATAGACACCTGTTGAGCCCAGGGGGCAACTGACACCCCTCCTAATTTCTTCTTACCTTCATCAGTTCTTGCAGTTTGGGGTCGCTGCGGGAGTTTGGGTCCACCATTGTTCGCACTTCATTCTCCTCTTTAAAAGGAAAAGGCAGTCAGTGGGGGTGGCTCTATTCGAAGGCATTAGGCTAACCCGGAAAACAAGAGACCCAGTTACCCAGCATGGTGTCCTCCGGGTCCAGCTCAAAGGGGATCGGGCTGAGGGGCAGGTTGATGGCGTTCATGCCTTCCTCCTGAAGTTCTGATACTGCAAGGAGAAGACAGGCAGAGTCACACTGCAGCCGGCTGATGACAGGGAGGAGCTCCGTTACAAACGTGATTGAGATGGACATCAATACAACCACGAAGGTTAGCCTATGGCTGTTACTCAGCCTGCAACATACATAGTCCCTGCCTCTCCTCGTGAAGAGGACCCAGTTGTCCCCTTCAGGTCACCTCTTCCGACTATCGCCTCACTCCCTTTCCTTGGGGAAACAGGGAGGCCTCTGCCAGCATCCAGACACGATCTCAGGATAAATTCAAGTGAGGTGGGCACTTACATCTTTCTGAGGTTTCTGCTTGCTGCCTGCCCCTCCTCCCAGGGCTTTCTGTCTGGTGCATATTAGGTGCCCGGTAACTTTGGGTGAACAAGGTCACCAAGGCAAGGCCACATAGATGTTGTAAGCTATTTCCACCCTCAGTGCAACCCTCCTCATGCTTCCCTCCTCATTTGGCCTCCCTAAGTACTTTTCTGATTATCCTACCTTCTCTTTTCCCTCCACCCCACCCCAACTGCTGCTCAAGAATGCCTCACTCTGGCCTCTTTCTGGGCTCCGGTCCTGTCCCTTCAGCTCTAATGAGTAGGACCTCTGGGGCCAGGCAGCTCCACGCTTAGGCCCATTTCCTCAGCTGAATGTCAAGAGCTCGACTGGATGGGTGGCCAGCAAGTCCTTTTCACAGTTTTCAAATCCTAGAAATCTACAATTCCACTTTCTTCAAGGAAAACAAAAAGAGGTCAATGGCCACTAAAGACTTCTAGCCTGCTCCCCCCATGTGCGCACCCTTCCCCGCCAATGAAGCCTCAGTGAAAAACAAATCTCTACCATAAAACCACTGTGTGAGGGGCACTTGCTGAGCTCTGACCTTGGATCATCACCTCCCCTCCCCACACCCCTGCTAAAATCCGTGACTGAAATCTTCTCACCTCTATTCACTTCCAGTTTGGATAATTACTTTTCACCAATGAAGCACAGAAAGCCCATTTTCTCTGATGGCACTGGTCACCAAAGGGCTCTCAAAGAGCTAACATGGCAGCAGCGATCAGCCTTAATAAAGGCAATGTCCCATTTCTCCATTTTATTTATTTTTTTATGGACTCTGGCCTCCCTGACTGCCAGCATCTAGTTGCAAGAACCCTTAAGCACAAGTCAGCCACGTACAAAGAGTTCTTTCATATTAGCAAACTCACTGATGTTTGCAGTTGGACTGGGGACGAGATTGCCTAACAAAGAGAGTGAAACACACTCTACCCCAAAGAGACACAACTTGCATTATGAAGCTGGTATTTAGGCCCGTTGCTGTGGGCTCTTGACATTCACACGGGATATCAGCCAGTCACGGTCTTGAATCTGCAAATTCGCAGACACCCACCACTCTATGTAATTCCCCTCATAAGACATAACTGAAAGACATAAGCCACACCTTCAAGGCTAAAATGATTCTAATAAGCTTAGGGTCATGTTTGTTCTCCAGGGAAAAACAAAATGGACTCCTGCAGTGTCGTGAGACTCCCACAATTTCTTCTAATGTTCCTCCTAAAATTGGCAGTTGGCTTTCTTTCCCAGGCTGTTTCTCACAAAGAAGCAAGATTTCCACTAAGGAACAAGCATTGCTGTGCAAACACGGGGCAGCAGAAGTCAAGTCACGCTTAAATGGGGGTGCGATGCTGGGTGTACCTGCCGGTGAAGACGCTAGCTCCTGCCCGGGACCTTCTCTACCTACATCCCACCCCTCCAGGTCTACACTGTCAGTGTAGTAGTTACCAGCCACATGTGGCTATTCACGTTTAAATGAATTAAAAATTCGGTTTCTTCCTTGTACCAATCACACTGCAAGCGCCCAGTGGCCCACGTGTGGCTAGTGGCTACCACGCTGGACACCACAGATGTCACAATGTCCATCATTACAGGAAATTCAGTTGGATGGTGTTGTCCTAGTTGATCCCATATCTCCAGAGGCTGATGTTGTCCACATTTAAATCTCCAGACAAGATCTGATCCCCAACTCCAGGCTGACCCGATGTCTCTCCTCTTTTGTCTATTAATAGGGATCTCCAGTGTATACACCCACAACATAAAGACTGTCAACACAACACCCTCACCTCCACCATAACAACACTGAAACAAGACCGTCGTTCCCTGGTTCTTCTCTTCTTCAGTAAATGGCACCAAAATTTATACAATGATTTAGGCCAAAATCAAAAAAAAAAAAAAAATCAAACAAACAAAAAAACCACCTTAACTTCTCCTCCTTCCTCATGTTTTGAATCTAACACATTGGCAAGTTTTGTGGGCTCCCCCTCTAAACAGGACCCAATGCCAATCACTTCTCCCCATCTCCACCATCCCATCCTGGTTAGGCCACCAGTGTCTTTCACCTGGACAACCAGAGCCACCTTCTAACTGGTCTGCTACTTTCTGATGCATTTTCCCCACCCCTGTCTATGACCCACAGCACAGGAAGAATGAACTAGAAGGATGTAAATAGCATCATACACTCTTCTGCTTTAGGCCCTCCTGGGGCTTCCCATCATACTCAGAATAAAGCTCCACCTCCTTCCTAACACCCAAAAGGCCCTCTGAGTAGCCCCCTGCTCCCTCTCACGTTTTATTTTCTTCAGAGCACTCATCAAAACTGGAAATAATTATTCTTATGTCTATCGTCTGTTCCCCGCCCCCACCAGAAAATAAACTGTGGGAAGGCTGGCACTTTTTCTCTTTTGTTCACTATTAGATCCCCAAAGAGGAGCCAGAGTGCCTACATTCAAATCCATGATCTACTAGCTCTGTGACTTTGGGCAAGTTCAGCGACTCCTTATACCTCAGTTTCCCCACCTGCAAAATGGGAGTGATAATATTTCCTACCTCCTAGGGTTGTTGAGAAGGTTAAATGAGTTAATATATATCAGGCCCTTAGAAGAGTGCCTGGTGCTTGGTAAGAATTGTTTAAATACATTATGTGGGGGCACGAAGTGGCTCAGTCAGTTGAGCATCTGAATTGTGATTTCAGCTCAGGTCATGATCTCGGGGTCAGGGTCATGAGATCGAGCCTCACGTGGTGCTCTGGGCTCAGTGGGGAGTCTGCTTCTCTCTCTCTCTCTCTCCCCCTCTCTGCCCCTCCCCCTGTTCACATGCACGCACTCTCTAAAATAAATCTTTTAAAAAATTTTTAAAAAACCCTATTTATTGAGTTAACGAATAACCCAAACCGTTAAGACCACTGTTTCACTGCATGGGTTATGGCTTGAGCCAGAATTTGCCAGAGCAGTGTAGAGGATGCAAAGAAGGATTCTAGCTTGTTCTCCAGGAAAAAAAAAAAAAACAAACCACACACACACACACACACATTTTGGCCTGACCCTGTGTGCACATGTGCGTGCATATGTGTGTGCTTACATTTTGTAAGGAGAGAAAAGCCACATCTGTTCCAAGACTGTTGTATGGCCTGAGCCAACCTGTGAATACAGAGATATTTACACCTCCAAAATGCGACTAGAAATGTAATATCTGCAGCAAGGACTCCTAAAGGTGGGTCTGAACAGGATCTTTTTTTATGTGTACATCATTGTTAAAATGTTTTCAGATGAAAAATCCCCAGTCAGAAACACTCTCCTCTGCCCTGCCTCTTTAATTCACTCACAGAGACATAACAAACCCTAGAAGAAAGGCTGAGATATGTTTGCAATTGGAAATGTTTTTTTTTTTTCAGGAAATGATTCGGTACAGGAACATCATTCCCATCCCATTAACTGCTGACTCTGAGCCAGCTGTTTGTAAAAGTGAATATGCAAACTGCCCGGTTCAGGCCTGGCCCCCGCCCCATGGGGCCGCATTAGCGGCCACTTTCCCAAAACAGCCCGCCTGCTTTGGAGGCTTCATTTCTATTAAACCCAAGCAGGACCCAGCAGAAGCCCCTGGCCAATCCTTATACTCTGAAAGAGAAAAGAGCTGCAATTGAATTTTCTCGGCACAGAATAGGAATATGATGTTTATCCCTTGAACCTCCTCTAACAACCTAAAACTAGGGCTGAATGTGCAGCCCTCGGTGTCTCGCAGCGCCATTAGTCATAACTTAATAAACAGATTAAGTGCCAGCTGAAGGTCGAGCTCGGGAAAGCAGGGTGATTGCCTCAACTCCTGCCTGACCTGCTCGCCATCAGAGAAGGGGCTTCGGCTCTTCCGGGAAAGGCAGGCGGACTCTGGGTTCAGTGTGCAGCAGCAGAAGTATGCAGATGTATACTCTGCGTTCATACTATACATACATATACGAAGTAGACTTTGGAGTCTAAAAGAGCAGATTTGAATCCTACTTCTATTTTTACCAGTGGTGGAGCCTTACGTAAGTGATCTAACCTCCCTGAAATTCAGAATAAAACAATTCTCTATAAAACAATGTCATAGCTGACATTGCTGGTTTCCTTGCTAATGTTTTATTTTACTCTTCTTCTCTCCTGAGGGAACCCTCACATTTTGTTCCAGGGTACACTTCTCCCTCCTAAATTCCAGGGGAGATCCTGATTGGTTTACGCGAATCATGATAATCTTAATTCCCTTGGTAGTGACTGACTCAAGCATGGCCATGGGGTATAACTTGAGTTGTGAGAAAAAATTTCTAGAAGCTTCTGACAGTAGTTTTCCTCCATTTTAAAGAGAGGCCCAAAGAAGAGAAGGTATCCTTCTCATCATTATTATGTCAGGGTGCTACGCCTGGAATTGCTGCAGCCATTTTGTAGTCATGAGGTGAGCTAGCCCAAATCCAAAGGAGAAACTAATATGCTAAGATTGGCAGAGAAGAAAGAAAGGGGTTCTTGTTGATACATTAAGCCACCATCCCTGGAGCCACCCTAGCTTTATGTGTCTTGTTATAAGAGAGATAATAAGCTCCTTTATTGTTTAAGCTGGTGGAGTTGGCATTTTCTGGGGCTTGGAGCTTAAACTCCCTAATTAATACACAGGGCACCAGGATTATAAAGTTGATAGATGAATAGCGTAGATCTACAATGAATGGTAATGTTCCTTTCCTTTTTTTCCATGAGAAACAGAAGAGCTGCAGGCATCTCTTATACTTCAGAATACACACAGGGAATCAAAGAATACCACAGAGAAAACAACTATGGAGAGAAGAATGCACAGAGGTTTCTAAAATTACAAAAAGGGTCCATTTAGGCCAAGCCCGTAATTTCATTCGCTCAACCAGTAAACATTACTAGGCACCCCTTCTGAAGCCGATCTTGTACCAGCACTGGGGATATAGGCCTGGGAATTTGACGGGGATCTGCCTTAATCTGCTCACAGATGGTGCGAGGGGCAGATACATCAACACGACAAGCAGGACGCTGCGCACAGGGGTGAGAGCCGCGTGACTGCGGGGCTGCGGGAGCTCAGGCGGAACAAGAGTAGCTCTGGATGGAGGACTGGGGAGGATTCCTAGAAAGGGTGAATTTGAGTTGGACTTTGAAGAATAGAAATTCTCATTTGACACAGGTGCGCCAAAAGGCACATCTTGTAAAAACATCAAGGTGTGGAAAAACAGGGTATGTGTTGAGAGTGATGATTAGGCCTGAGCACCGGGAATGGGAGAAGAGAGGGGAAGGAACAGAGGAGCAAACAGGCAGTCGAGGTCCGGAGTGTCAGGGGTCATGAATCCACCTGTTCCCAGCACTCCCTGGACCATGCTCCTTGGTCTACAGACAAAACAGCAACCAAACCAAACCAAACCAACCAAGGGAGCGCAAGAGAATAGCTAGGACGTTCTTTCTCCTTCAGTGCAAGTGGGCACCACTGAGATATCTGGGCTGCTCTAGATTCTTATCAGGACTCTGATGATTAATCTCTGGTCCTTCTGAAAGCTACTAAAGCTCCTTTAATTCCTAAATGGATCAAGGGCCCCTACAGATGTTCTTGGCAGCAAGACATCTAACTTGATAATGGTCTGGTCAGCAAGCCTCAACAATTTTTGTCTATGTGAAAAATCAGCCTGAAAGAACATCAATCAAAACACTAGAGCTAACATCATACTTAATGGTGAGAAAATGAATGCTTTGCCCCTAAGACTGGGAACAAGGCAAAGATGTCTCCTCTCACCATGCCTGTTCAAAATCATATTTAAAAGCCTAGTTAGTGCCATAACACAAGAAAAGGAAATAAAAGGTAGAGAAATTGGGAGCAAGGAAATAAAACTATCTTTACAGATGACAGTTATCTATGTAGAAAATTCCAACTAACTGACCAAAACAAAGAGAACAAGAAACTCCAAACTCCTAGAACTAGTAAGCAATTATAGCAAGGTTGCAGATACAATGTAAATAAATACGTAAGTCAACTGCCTTCCTTTATGCTAGCAATGAATGCTTGGAATTCGAAATTAGAAACACAATATTATTTACGTAGTACCAAAAGATGCAACAGTTAGGTATTAATCTAACAAAATCTGTACAGAATCAATATGCAGAAAATGATAAAAAATCTAATATAAGAAATCAAAGAAGATTTAGATAAATGAAGAAACAATACATGAACACATCAGGATTCATGAATTACAAGACTTGATATTGTTAAGGTGTCAATTCTTCCCAAATTGCTCTATAGATTAAATACAATCCCACTCAAAATCACAACAAGCTATTTTGTGGTTACCAGCAAACTGATTCTCAAGTTTACACAGAGTTGAAAGACCCAGAGTAGCCAACACAATATTGAAGAAAAATGACAAAGTTGGAATTCTGACACTACCAAACTTTAAGACTTACTATAAAGCTACAGTGATCAACACAGTGTGGCATTGGCAAAAGAGTAGACACACAGATCACTGGAACAGAATAGAGAACCCAGAAACAGATCCACACAAACACATTCAACTGGTCTTTGACAAAGGAGCGAAAGCAATTCAATGCAGAACAGATAGTCTTATCAACATATGGTATGAGAACAGCTGGACATCTACATGTAAATAACGACTCTAGACACAAACAATATACTTTCTGCAAAATTTAAGTCAAAATGATCATAAGCCTAAGAATAAAACATGATACTATAACATTTCTAGAAAAAAAAAACATAAGAAAACCCAGGTGACACAGGGTTTGGCAATGACTTTTAACATACAACACAAGGATAATCCATGAAAGAAAAACTGATAAGCTGGATTTCATTAAAATTTCTATTCTGCAAAAGATATTGTTAAGAGAATGAAAAAACAAGCCATAGACTGAGAGAAAATATTTGTAAAACCTATACTGGCTAAAAGGCTTATATGCAAAAACATCCAAAAAACCTTAAAAATAGAATAAGAAAACAAACCAACTACAAAATGGGCAGATCTAAACAGACAGGTCACCAAAGAAGGTGTACAAATGGCAAAAAAGAATATGAAAAGAGGTTCAACATTATTTGTCATTAAGGAATGACAAAACAATGAGATACCACCCATTTCTCAGCATGGTTAAATTCCCCCAAACTTGACAACACCAAATGCTGACAAGGATGTAAGGTCACAAGAACTCTCATTCATTGCAGTTGGGAATGCAAAATGATACAGCCATCTTGGAAGACCACGTGACAGTTCCCTACAAAGCTATAGTTTTACCATGTAATTCAGAGATTGTGTTCCTAGTCTTCACTCGATTTGAAAACATATATTCACACAAAACCCTGCTTGTAGATGTTTATAGCTGTTTTGTTCATAATTGGCAAAAACTTGAAGCAACCAAGACTTAATTCAATAGGCAAATGGACCCATTGTGGTATATCCACATGGTTTAATATTATTCGGTGATCTTTTTTTTTTTTTTTTTTTTTTAAGATTTTATTTATTTATTTCACAGAGGGAGAGAGATCACAAGGAGGCAGAGAGGCAGGCAGAGAGAGGGGGGAAGCAGGCTCCCTGCTGAGCAGAGAGCCCGATGCGGGCCTCGATCCCAGGACCCTGAGATCATGACCTGAGCCGAAAGCAGAGGCATTAACCCACTGAGCCACCCAGGCGCCCTTATTCGGTGATCTTAAAACATGGGCAATAAAGGCATGAAGAGACATGGAAGAGCTTTAAATATATAATTCCCAAGTCAAAGAGGCTAGTCTGAAAAGGTGACACAATGTATGAATCCAATGTAGGACGTTCAGAAAAGGTAAAACTATAGAGACAGTAAAGAGATCAGTGGTTGCCAGAAGTTTGAGGGAAGGTTTGAATAGGCAAAGTACTGAACATTTTTAAGAAGGTGAAGCTATTCTGTACGATACTGTAATGGAATATACATGATTTTATGCATTTATCAGGCTCACCGAATTTTATAGCACTGGGAGTAAACCTCAATGTAAGCAAATTCAAAAAATCATTTAGGCGGTTCATGGCTGCAAGGGTGGAATGCTGACTGTGATAATGGAACCTAACAGAATTACAATGTATGACACAATCTCACTGGAAGGGCTGAAGGGGATGGTGCTGTCCTAAGTTTGTTGGAAACGAGCGGCGTCTGTGAAATCAAGTCAAAAGGAACTGCACATAAGCACGGCCTCTAGTTGATAAACTTAATTTGCCATGGGCATGCAGGCAACAATTCCAATGCTGCTACACATGGACACTGGAATTGAACAATTAGATAAACGTATGGTGGATGGTAGGAGCCCGGTTTCTCACTGTTGGAGGGGGAGGTTACAGACAAGCAGGGGAAGAGGCCAGGATGATCCACGTGGTAATGGATTAGAGGCGGAGATATCAGTAAGCACTCACGTTTAGCTTAACATTGACTCAGATGATTACAGAAAGAAATATCGTGAGGTGGAGTACAGTTGACCCTGAACGGCACAGGTTTGAACTGCATGGTTCCACTCTTAGGCATTCTGTTTTTGAGTTGACAACAAAAGCCACAAGGCATTTATTTATAACGGCTCACCCCAGTCCCCGCCAAATCAAAGGCAGCTGGTAAAGAGGTTGTGCCTGCTGCCCTCTGAATAGCTAGAGAGGCCCCCCTAAGGCGGTCAGAAGCCCCTAGGGGCCCTAGACCTGGGCAGGCAGGTCACGCATATGCCACCACAATAGTTGGGTCTAGCACCCGGGGCTGGCCAGCTGGAGGCTGAGCTGAAGGGGAGGAATGTGTCTAGAGGGCAGGGGTGGCACTAAGCTCAGAGCTCCATGCCTGTGGCACCCCTGCACCGAACTGTCCAGGCTCCAGGGCTACGCTGGGTTGGCTGCAAACCTCGGACTCTCTTGGGCTGGGCAGGGACCCCTCTTCCGTGGCAGTGCCCCAGCCCCTTGGCCTCCTGGGGCTGGTGTACTCATGGGTAGCCACAGTTGCTAATGGCCCCAGGCCAGTGGTACAACGCCAGGTATGTGGAGCGGCTGTCCTGTGCCTCCAGGCTGCTGTCACACCCACAGGTGTGCCTGGTGGCTGCCACTGCTGAGCTGAGGCCACGAGGCTGCAGAACATCACCATCTTGGGGGGCCAGGCCCACTATCACTCCCCTTCTCCCTCCCCGTCCCAGCCCACCCTGGTGCACATATATGTGGATTTTTTTTTCCAATAACTATACCTAGAGTACTGCATCCCTTCCTTATGGTTTTCTTAATAACATTTTCTATTCTCTATCTTCCTTTACTGTAAGAATACAGTATACATAATATATAGAACATAGAACATGTGTCAGTTGACGGTTAATGTTATTGTGAAGGCTTCTGGTCAACAGTAGGCTATCAGTAGTTTAGTTTTTGGGAGGTCAAAAGTTATATACAGGTTTTCTTAATTGAGAGGGGGTCAGTGCCCTTAACCCCCTGCCTTGTTCAAAGGTCAACTGTACATACATGGGTTAGTTTCTTACTCTATTAGTTGAGAAGCCCTAAAAGGAATGGCACTCCAGTAGAAATGAACGTACCTAGCACCAGATCCTGGTTTCTAGTGATTCTCCAATAAAAGGAACCAGAGCTTGTTGGCTGATTCTAGGACTGGAAAGGGAATCTGCAAGATGAGTCTGGAACCAGAAAGGAAAGAAGCTGGAACAATCTAAGCAGCAAAATAAATAAATATTGGGTTATAACCCAAAGCACAAAATAAATATCCATGAGTTCATACTGATATAAATGACTGGATTAATTAATAAATGGGGAAGAGAAATCTCCTTTGTAGAATTCCAAATAATTTAGATAGATCCTGTGTCCTCAGGGAAGGAAAGCATAACCCTTTATTCCTTAAATGTGGGCCTTCCTTCCAAAGGGTACAATAGGGAAAGGAGGAAAAGAGTGACTTTACAGTGTAGAAGCCTGACAAACACTAGCTAAGCCAGGTGATCAAGGTCAACATCACAGTCATAACTCATGGCATTTGAGGTGATGTGGTGAAACCAGCATTTACCTCTGTGCTCTTCCTTTCTAAACCCACGAGCTCGGGAGGAAAACATTAGACAGATTTCAATAGATAGGCATCCTAAAATATGTTTGACTAGTACTCCCTCAAAACTGTCAAGGTCATCAAAAATAAGCCTGTGAAACAGTCACAGCCAAGAGGAGCCTAAGGAGGCACAAGGACTAAATGTAATGTGGTATCCTGGATGGGATCCTGGATCAACAAAGGACATTAGATAAAACTAAAGAAATCTGAATAAATTATATACTTAAGTTAATAATAATATATCAAGACTGGTTCGTGAATTTTAAATGGACCCTACTAATGTAAGATGTTAATGTGAGGGGAAACTGAGTGTAGGTTATAGGGGAATTCTTTGACTACCCTTTGTAATTTTTCTGTAAATCTAAAATTACTGTAAAAATAATTTAAAAAATCAACCCGCATTTGCTATTTTTCCAACCAAATACAGTGTTCAAGGGAGTAGAGGGAAATCCATGATTTTATGGGACATACAGATTTCCTTCATCACCAAGGAGACAGTGGTAATTTAGCCAATAGTAGCTGAGCCCTGTAGAAGCATCCATTCGGGAGGCAAAGCACAAAGACCACTACCAAGTCCTACAAGTACAAGATGTACTCATTTCCAAGTGGGAACCAAAGTTTCCAGGAAGAAAGGACATAGTTTATGTGTTTGTTTCCAGGGCTGAGATGAGAAGACAAAACTTCCTCATAACTTAAGGATGCCTGGCAAAGGTCATTACTGCTTGCCTAGTACAACCATCATCGAAAGTACACTGGTCTCTTTAATGATCTTAATGATTTTCTCTGGAACTGCTCTGGAAAGTATGTTTATTCATGGTCCCTGATGGGGGTTTTCACACCATGGGCTTTTGTATTAGTTTACCGTTGCTGTGGTAACACATGACAAATACTGGATGACTTGAAACAACACAGACTTATCCTTAGAGTTCTACAGGTTATAAGTCCAACATGGGTCTCTGTGGGCTAAAATCAAGGTGTTGGGAGGGCTACGTTCCTTTCCAGAAGCTCTAGGGGAAAGGCTATTTTGTTGCCTTTTCGAGTTTCCAGAGGCCACTTCCATCCCTTGGCTAGTGGCTCCCTTCCTCCATTTTCAAAGCTGGCAATGGCGGGCTGGGGGCCACATCCTTCTCATGTTGCATTGCTGGGCTATTGCTTCTGCTTCCCTCTTCCACTTTTAAGTACCCTGTGACTACACCAGGCCCATCTGAACAATCCGGGACAATCTGTCTATTTTAGGGTTGACAAGCAACCAAAATTCCACCTGCAACCATAATTTCCCTTTGCCATCTAGGGTAACATATTCACGGATTCCAGAGATTGGGGTATGGTCATCTTTGGGGTGGGGGGGGCATTATGCTGCCTACAACAGCTTTCTTGGTTAAGGGGACAAGTTCTGTTCTTAATACTCACCCTTGGGTACAACATATGGGTTCACTTTAACTCTGCGTGAGATTGCCAAAAGAAAATGCAAAATTCCAAACCTTTCCATCCCAGCCCTTAAACTAAAGTTTTATTACCTTTAACTAAAAGGATACTTGTTTCAGCAGCCATAATATAAAGCATCAGGGAAACATGGGAGCCAGCGCATGGTGGCCTCAGCAGACTGTCAAGGTCTCAACACACTCCCCTGTACTTGACACAGCGATTTAGTCACCAGGGTCTGAAATCCGGCCCTTGGAGCGTAGCCAAAAAAAGGAACTTAGAGGCTGGTGTTGTGATGGGGGCTGACAGGGAGATCTATAGTCTTTACGTGTCTTATAGTTTCCACCAGAGTCTTTGTTTTGGTCAGTTTTATAGTCTCTGCAGAACTGGAAGTCTGCCAAGCAAATGGCCCCTGGACATTTATTCATTGTTCAGCCAAGCATGGGACTTAGCTGCCCTCCAATTACTAGTAAACAAGGAGGGAGATGGATGCACCATTGGCTGGCTTTGGGCAGTCAAAGCAACCTGAACAGAAACACTGGTGGAGGTCTCAAGTAAGTCATGGGAATTTAAACACCACAACGGCACAGAGGGTCCCAGGGAACAATACATCATTGTTCTTTGTCTTTGGCCATGCTAAGTCCTGTTATCTCTTTACATTGAAAACCAGAACCATTTCCTTGGTCTTAAAGGAGACCTACTCCTACTTAAGCAGAAGGTGGTACAGATGTGCCAGCCTGGGAATTGATAAACTCTAAGCCGTTGTGCATGTGTGTACTTCCGTGTGCCTCCATACACCTGCCTCCTAACGACAGCCTTGGGGAGACCACAGAACTTGATCTGGCATACTGCCTAATTACACGTAAAGTATGGGTACAACAAGCAACCCAGGACAGCCAGGGTGGAACTGGCACGCCTACTATCTCTTTCCTTCCTAAACAGATATGGGCATCTCTCATGCCAGGGCCTATAGATACAGAGATAAACAACTACTTCCCTTCTAGGGTCAGCAGGTTCCTGAAGGGCAGTTACCTTTAGGGGTCCGTAGAGCCCAGCGCAAGGCCAGCCACGCAAGAAGCATTCAGTAAGTGCTGGGAGGATGCTTTAGTTGGCGGCAGGAGGGGAAAGACACATACATGGTCTGCAGTGCAATATGAATAAGGGCCCCCATGTGGTTCTGAACCAAGTCCTGAGGGCAGGGTGCCCTTCCAGAGTGGAGGGAGCAACAGAGGAGTGTGTGGGAGACAGAGGGGCCACGGGAGGGCAGGAGAGCCCTAGGACCTGCTTCGGCCTCTGCGCCTCACTTGCTTCCCTCCTTGTGTGCCGCCCGAGTGAAGTTTCCTTTCCTTGTTACATTCTCTGTGGCTCTCGCACCTTCATGTCGGTATCTTTCTTATTTATGAATCCTGAACAGCCAGTCATTCATTTTTGTGGTGGCTCAATGCTGCTTAAAAAACACCACATCAACCACTAGCCCACTTGAATTCCCAAGTGGTGGCCTCCGTGGAAACGAGCTCTGGGGGTGGCCGGCGAGTGACATGGCATTGCCGTGTCCTGACTGGCTCAGTTCCTTGGTGGGCTCATTCTGGATTTGCCTGCAGGCCAGTCAGGGGTTTATCCTGAAGGAGCACAATGTGTGGGGACTGGCTCTCAAATGAACAACGATGACCAGAAGAGAACGCACGCAGTCGCGCTGCCCTTCCTTTGTACCAGGCATGGAAACATGGCACTTTTTCTTTTTTAACATATATTAACGTATTTAATCTTCCCAGCAATCCAAGGAGTAGCTGCTGTTATTATCCCCATTATACAGATGAGGAATATGAAACCCAGAGAAGGTGTGCCACCTGCCCAAGGCCACACAGCTAGAAAGCAGGACTCAGTGGGTCTTGGGCCAGCTGGCTGCACAGTTCACATCCTTAACACTACACTATAGGTTGTCCCATGTAATAGCATTTATTTATTTATTTATTTATTTAGAAAACATTTAAAACACGGTCACTTCCGTTTTCTCACATAAAGCTAGGGGAAAGTTTCATGATGGATCACCTTGTATATACTAAGCCCTACAGGTTGTCTGGTCACCCTACGGAGGCTCAGCCTCTGTGGAAACACATTAAAAAGGAGATGATACATGAGCAGTATTTTTGTTTTGTTTTAAAGAATGGGGTGATTTATTTCTGGCTATAAAAGAAAAACAGGCGCATTTAAGAGAACTTTGCAAATATATAACAATGAAGAGAGAAAATAATTCTACTGCTTAGAGATAAACCCTGTTAACACGTTGTATTTTGTTACCGGATTTTCTGCGTTTTACACACACACACATACACACATACACACACACACACAACAGCACATGACTCTCTAGCCTTTTATTATATCACAGAATCTCATTAATCTTTTCTTATGCCTTCAAAAACATCACTTTAAACAGTGTTCTCAATTTCTTTCGAAGGGACACACACATGTTACTTAACCATTCCATAATTGTTGGACATTTAGGTGCTTTCCAATCATGGGGGGAGGTGGCTGAGTGGGGAAGGTTGAGTCATTCCCCAGCTATGAAGGGTGAGGGGGCCTCCAGCGGCGGGACCAGCAAGGGCAAAATGTGGTGCCCGTGGGGAACTCGACCCGCGGCCTGTGTGAGTCAGGTCACGAGCTATTCTCTTTCATGGTAAGGAAGCTCAAGTTCATTGTTTAAGAGACTTGCCTGAAAAGTTTCCTAGAAAATGATTCTAATGGTTATTCATCCTCTTTCCCCCACATCTTGGTTTGGAGTCTCTTGAAAGCAGGAAGGAACTCTGGAGAAAGGGGCAAGGGGCAAGGCTAGGGATGTGGAGACGGGGGAACAAAGGGCGCATGCGTCACTGAGCCCCTTACCTGTGGAACTGAGCCCATCCCCTGTGCGGGCTCTCTGAGGAGCCTGGAGGCTGTCTGCAGGAGACCTCCCCTCGGAGCTGAGGTTCCCTAGTTGAGGGCACTAGCTTTGCACACCTCAGGATGTGCTGGCTGCTGCCTGAGGGGCTTCAGAAGCCACAGCCCTGAGACGGAACAGTGGAGGGGCCAGGCCATGGTGGGGTCTGCTGTGTGCACCAGTCATCACAGCCGGGCTGAAAGCAGAGGGGGCCTGAGGAGCTCATGGTCACATACACCTGAAATCTCAGTGGGCCAAGGGCCAACACAGGTGTGGCTCCAGGTGACGGGGGAGCACCAGGAGGTGTCTGGGAGGGCTTCACGAAGACAGCGGTGCCAGACCCTTTTGTGGACAGACCTCTGTTCTTCTTTCCAGATCGCTTCCCACCATTTGTAATCACACATGCGTGTGCATATCTGTAGAACGCCTGTCTCCTCCGTTCTCGAGTGCTTTGAGAGGACGGAGGCCTTGCCCGCCATGCCACTGCCAGCACCTGCCCCACAATGAGTGTTGAGCGCACGTTTACCGAATGAATGACCAGTATGGTGATGCTGGACCCGGAGAAGTCTGCCCTTCCAGCAGAGTCCCACGACCAAATCAGCCTCTTTAATAACCTTCTACATCACAGCCAGACACTCATACTGGGCAGGCCTGGGCTTTACGAAGAGAGGATATGGAACTGGACGCAGCAAGGGAGGGAACAGAGAGGGCCTGTGCGCGTTGGTTCTGACCGTGAGGGTCCAAGATGTTGAGTGGGAGGTGTTTTTGCTTATCACTGAGACCTTCTCAGCATCAATGACTATGTCCCATCCCTAACTGGAAATCCGAGACCATCACACAAGAAGTGGCAAAATGCTGCCGGTCCTTGTGTCTCACAAGGACCATTGAGGCTTCCTGGTTTTGCGGTTGTTTTTTTCCCCCCCCGAAACCAACAATCCATGTTGACAGCAAATCTGCAAAGAGAACCTATTAAAAGAAACTGTAGTAAATCAGAGATGCTTTCACTGTCTGGCATTCTGCTGATTGCATGCCTGACACTTCCACGGTCGTTCCCTCTGGTGCAACCCTCCATTTGATTCAATTCTACGGGTAATTATTGAGACTTGACGATGTGCAAGGCAATGTGTTAGGAGCCTCCTTCCAGTGCATCTTCCAGGCCCAGGGCATAATTTAACTTACAGACAGAATAAACACACTCGACTGAAGCACAGAGTGAAAGAGGCCACAAGAAATGGTCAAGACCATTTCAAAGAAGATAATATTATACCCACGGGACCCAGATGGGACAGCAGGTACCACCCACTCATTCATCGGTTGAAGTATGCATTCAACAGCATTGCTGCCAACTTTCCTGGGCCAGGCACTGTGCTGGGTCCTGGAGTCAGAGGGGTATATAAAACCTAGACCCAGGGTACAGCATCGTACTCTGTGGGCACGACAAGCATGTCACTTAATTCATTGGGCAGTGTAAGTCAGGGAGGGCTTCTCAAAGGAGATGCTTTATTTTCTTCTTCAAGGAGAACCAGGGGTTTAGTAGGTGAAGAGGGAGCAAGGCGTATCAAAAAGCTGGAGACAGGAGAGAAAACACGTTCTCACGAAGATTGTCGGACAGTAACGTGTGTGTGGGGGTGTTAGAGGGTTAAGCCAGAGGCCAGAACATACAAAATATGGATCGAATCCTGAAGGCAACGGGGAGCCACAGAAGGATAAGAAAAGCAGAGTCTTGCAAGTTTGCAGGATGGCTGCGGAAAGTTCCCCAGTGGGTCTCTATAAGCTCATGCCTTCCTGGGATGTACCACCACTAGGCAGTCTGAGCTCACCTGGGCTCTGGGGGAAGACAGACCTCATCTCAACCCCAGCTCCAGCTCTGATTTAACTTTCCTTCCCCCCCTAAGATGGGAATCATAACACTTAGCTCACAGGTTTGTAATGCAGCTTCGATGACATAACATCACACCAAATGCCCAGCATCGTGGGACATGTCTTTGCGCACGTTTGGTGCCTCCTGACCTTCTTCCTAGCGTGCTGGCAATGTGTGAAAGCTCGGGAGAGAAGGACTGCTCAGGGATGGGCTGGGAAAATAGGAATGACTTTGGCAGGAGCTCAGAAACAAAGTTGGAGGAGATTTTAATCATCCCCTTGTCCTGGGTTTCAAGAGAGCACAGATGAAGAGATGAAGAGAGCACAGTGAAAGAGGGAAGAGAAGAAGTCCCATGAGTGCTTTACAATGCAGAAGGGTGCTTTGGAACAAGAGGCAGAGTGAAAGTGCCCAGGCGCACTGGAGAAGGAATATCTCAGGGGTGTTATGGAGCCTGGAACATGGATAGTTAGGAAAAGGGAGGGCTCTCTGGTGATGGCAGTGGGGGTGACAGCCATGGTGGCCTTAATGGACAGTTATGCTGCTGAATGGATGAATTTTCAGAAGTGGAAAAAAATAGTGCTCAGTACCCACAGCATCTGGATTGTGGCCTCTAAATAATAAATCGATTTCCCTCTAGAAGGAATCAAGGCTCCTTGGAGAAATGGTTGATTCTAGATCTGAGGCAGAAAATACACGAGATGAGCCCAGAACATCTTATTGCCAGAAACACATAAGCTATAAATTTTCACTAGGTAGGGTCCTATCAAAGAGGTTTCCACTGGCGAAAGAGAGAAAAAATGGAGTGCCAATAGGGACAATAATGGCAATAGACAGAAATGTATTGAATATATTTAAACCCATGAGTTAATAATACTACTACTAGAAAAACAAAACAAGGCACAGCACGACACTTCTTAAGCCACCTCTGGAGGAGGTAGGGAACCCACTCATTTTGAAAACTGCTAAGTAAAGGGAAAGAACATCTGACATTAAATGATGATAGAATAAATGAATTAGAGGGCGCCTGGGTGGCTCAGTGGGTTAAAGCCGCTGCCTTCGGCTCAGGTCATGATCCCAGGGTCCTGGGATCGAGGCCCACATCGGGCTCTCTGCTCGGCAGGGAGCCTGCTTCCTCCTCTCTCCTCTCTCTCTGCCTACTTGTAATCTCTCTCTCTCTCTGTCAAATGAATAAATAAAATCTTAAAAAAAAAAAAAAAAAAAAAAAGAATAAATGAATTAGAATAGAACCATTTGGAAACCCCTAAGGAATTAATGTACCTGGGCAATGACGGCCAATGGCTCCCCACAAATGAGACACAACCAGATGTACTATCTCCCCTTCCCCTGACCCCCAAAGAGACATACCTACTAATCTTCAGGAAATACAGGGCTCAGAGGAACATGTGAACCGACACCATTAAGATGCAACTGGCAAGACCTAGTCGGTGGGAAACGCCATAGTTTTCTAGAATACGAAGGAATAAAAGAGACGTGAGAGAGTACCACCCAATCGCAATGCATGAGTCTTATTTCACGCTTGATTCCAACAAACTGTAAACATAATAAATAAATCAGTCAAAAGGACGGGCCAGGATAGTTGAGGATGTTAGGGAATTCTTAAATTCTTGTCTGCAATGTAATATAATTCTATTTCTAAAAAGAATCCTTATCTTTAAGAGCTACAAATGAGAAACATGTACTGAAATGATCTATCTGGGATTCACTGCAAAGGAACCTTCTGGTGGGGGCTGAGGGTCAGATGGAGGTACACATGAAACAAGGCCGACCGTGGGCCAATCACTGTTCGAGCTGGTGATGGGTTCCCTGGGGTGTGCTACACTATTCCTTCTACTTTTGTATACGTATATTAAGAAATTCTCATTTGTGTTTCTGTCATGGTACATAAGAACCAGATTCTGGGTGTAGGGAGCAAAAGGAACCCACAGGCTTGTTTTGTAAAATAAAGAGGCAGATCGGGCCAAACAACTGAGAAGAAAGTCAGTCTAGAAAAAAAGGCAACTAAGGTGGCAAGCAGAGATTAATATTCTCAATATATAATGACTTCATTATAAAAATCCACAATAACAGTCTATCAAAGCCCCCAAGGAAAGTTGATCGATTATGTTAAGTAGCAATTTATATGAAGAAAAAAAATACATAAATAACTAGTAAATATTGGGGCGAACATTCACCCCCATGGGTTTGGCCAGAGGAAGTGGGGCAACAATGCAACATCTGTAGGACCCCTCCGCACCTTCCTTCCCTCCATGTCTGCTCCCTCCACCACCCCAATCAATCAAAGGGCCAACACCAGCTCTTCTTAGGACCCTGGGGGTCAGCTGTAACTTCTAGATCCCTCAAAACCTCCTGCTTTCCCCCCAGAGTTGCTATTTGCTCTGGCTGAGACTGTCAACACAGATGCTTCCCAGAGGGTAGAAATGAGTGACTCTGGGGTGTAGACATTCATCAGTTGGGCTGTTAATCTGTGACGATTAACATTCATCAGGGAGGAGCCACATCTTCCCTGGCCATCTTCAGGGGAGCCAAGAAGGCTCACTAACCATGGCCATCCCTCTGGTCCCCAGGTGGCCGAAAGGAGCTCATGGCTACTCTTTTCACTCCTTTATTAATTACAGTCTTTCCAGAACCTGGATCAAGGAGCCCACATTGATATAACCTTTAACCTGTCAAAATCCATGAGGAGGCATTTCAGCCAAGCCATAAACCCAAACACATTGTCAAACCACATTTAATCTGGGTGGAAACTGAGTGCAAAGTCTTGCCAAGAACTTTGTATGCACATCAATCAAACCCATTTCAGTCCCTGTCTTAATAGACTTATCCCAAACTATTTGGGGAATTGGAAAGGTCCATTAGGCATTATTGATTACTAGTTCGTCAAGGAAGATATCTGTCCTATGCATAGTAGTGTCACTAATGAGAATTACGACACCCTCTCCACTCTAACTATGGAGTCGAGCTGGCTGTTAGGTCTTAGGACAAGCATTTAGCAGTCTAATTGCTCGCCGGGCCCAAAAGCTTCTTTCTCCACGTTCACAACACACACTTAAGATTTACCCTTATACAGAAGCAGAGGACAGCAAGCAGCAAAATTAGGCAGAGCTTTTCCTTCGTAAGTCTTTCACTCCTTTGTTCGTTTCTTTGTCCATCCTCACCTTGTCCCCACCCCTAAACCTCTCTCTCTCTCTCTCTCTCTCTCTCTCTCTCTCTCTCTCTCACACACACACACACACACACACACACACCCTCCCTCCTTAGTTATCTCTAACAACAGAGCAAGGCTAAGGCAGGGCAGGTGGATAAAAACAACCTCCAGAGGCAAAAAGGAGGGAACACCTACCATCTCAGAAGCCCCAACACCAGAGAGGCACCAGGAACTGGCCAGGGCACCCCCAACCGAGAATCACTCCCACGGCCGCGTGTGCAACTTTGTCCAGGCTCTGACGTACCTTTAGGGCAGAGTGCCCCACAGCCCATGGTCCAGGGTTTCAGCCACGAGCATGGTACCTTCTGCCCAGAGCTGAGCACTCCCTACGATGGCCCACACCCCTCTGTTGTCATGCCGATTTTCAGAGGTCTGGAGGTCTGCGGAGCTATAGGATCTTTTCAACTGTTTCCAGAGGAGAACGCTGCCTGCTTGCTACAACTCTCGGCTCAGTGCACCAGTCGAAAACAAGTGGCTGCCTATATAATTTAATATCATGCCACATGAGACTCATAGACTTGCTGCAAAGCAAGTAGGATTCCGCCTCTCGCCTCTTGGCAACTCGAAATCCAGAGGGCCTGCTTGTTTTGGCTCAGCCTAGCTCTAGACCTCGAGCTACCTGTCGGAGCTGGGCGTGTGCAGAGGCTGGGCTCCGTATTTTCTAGAGGTCCCCGCTGTGGAGAAGGGAGCCTCATCTGGGGTGATCTGGAATTTCTTAGTCCAGCCAGACTCCAGGTCAGAAGCCTCTCCTGAGGCAGAGGCAGGTTGGGGGTGCAGCTGGGCGAGCCTGGGCCACCCTGGACACAGGTCGGCCATGCTGTGCCCTCAGCCTTTTCTCAGTGCTCGTGGGGGATCTGTCCTTTCAGGAGTGGGAGCCTAAACTTGTAGTTAGATAATGAAGGGGTGAGGGTACCTGAGGGTACCTACATATTTCTTCTAGCATGAACTTATTATCATCTTAGGCAAGTGTTGAGGACAGGAAGAAAACTCCTGTATTTGAGTATTGGTTGCTGTGGCCCTTTGAGTTTGTTGGCTGGTTGGTCTAATGCAAAGCGCTGTTGGTGGGGGGGGGGGCGGGGGGAGGTCCCAGTGCTGTGCTCCTGTGTCACTTACAGATGAAGCAGGGAGGCACCCCCGCACTGGCACTGGGCTAAACGGATTCCTCAGGTGCTGGGACCAGTTCATCTGTGCCCTGGTAGAGTTCTGCAGAGACACAGGGCCGGTTCTGCCAACGCCGGACCCTGGGGGACTCAGCAGGGATGCTCACCACTGTGGTCGGCCCTCCAGGACCCTTGCCCTAGGGGGAGGGGAGAGACTCAGCAGGGAGACAGAGAGGGTCTTATGGAGCGTCCATCCTAGGGAAAAGCCCTGGGCTGGAAGGAGGCACCACAGCCAGTCAAGTGGGGGATTCTGAACTTCCTGCTCCATCGGGCCCCAAAGACCACGGTGTGGACAGTGCTGGGAGACAGTGCTGCAGCTGTGCTCAAGGGCGCTCAAAGCTCAGGAGGGCCAGATGCCTGAAGAAGGCTGCAGGTGCATTTTCCAAGGCAAGGTGCTTTGGGCTCCTAAACGGAGGGAGGGGAGCTAGGCTCGAAACTAGCCCAGACTCCCCTTTATGGTCCCCTCTGGCAGGCCGGCGGCTCCAGATGGCGGAGGATGTGTTGTTTGGGGGTCACAGGGAATAGGGGGCTATCTGGGGTACTTTCACTCTTGGAAGAGACTAATCCTGTAAGGTCCTCCAGACCCATTAAAAGTTCTGGAAGGGGAGATCCTGGGATGTAATTCCCATGCTACCCACAATCATTTGAAAAACGGGGCCTTTTACAACCACTGGCTTTATGAGTATCCTTTAAGAAGCACCATATTCTTCAAAGAGCCCAAATTCAAAGGCACAAAGTATGCAAATTCAACTAACATTTTTGGATTCGTAACGATCACGTAGCTGCCATTCGGTTGACCTCGCACATATTATCTCATTTAGTCTATGGGATGTAGAATTTGTAAAAGCAAATTTATGTCATACCTGCTGCCTAACACATCAGAGTATGTAAAAGAGAAGTCTAGAAATAGCACTGCAGGACTGGGCTAAAAGGTTTTGATTCACAGCAAAGGAAATTTAATTAAAGCATGTAATGTCAATTACTGTCATTCATAATCAAGTTATACCTCCCAAGAAATAATACAGATGTAAAAGTCTAGAGTTACCTGCCTGTTTGATGTAAATAGGATAAAATTATCTAAGTTCTGAAAATATCCAGATATCAGAAGAGGAAAAAAAAAAGGATTTCTACCTAGTGTCATGTGTCATCAAACTGCATTAGGAAGAGACATGAGTATCCAGCCACAAGAGAGCTCATCTCTCCAATGAGAGCGGGTCATAAAAATTTTCAAAGGTGCCTGGAAATCTGGGGTTTGACGTGATCATGATTTTTTCGGGAGAAGCCAGAGTGGCTGCTCTGGACCCATCTCCACCACTTTTCGGACTCAACATGGTGATGAGGACCAGACCCTTTCATGGGGGTAGCTTTGAATTCCAGTGGAGGGCAGGAATCACAGGACAGCCCCAGGGCAGAGAGCATCCGTGGGCTTCTAACAGCCTACCATTCCATTCCCTTGTCTTTCAATCACTTTTGGCAGATCCTGAGCTAAAGAGTGGGGTTACTCCAAGGAGCAAGAAAGCAATAAGGTCCCCGCATTCTTAGGATCACAGTGCAGTGGAGGAGATGGGCACTAATTTTAAAAATATACAAATTCATAGTTACAAGGCAAGCTCTACTCAGTCCTAGTTTCTGCATAGGATATCTATCCCAGGGGGTTGTGGCAAAGATGAAATGGGTCAACACATGCAAAGACCTTGGCTTAATACATATTAAGATAAATTCCATTGCTACTACTATGACTATTCTCGTTACTGAACGGTCTCACCAGTTACCTAGCTGTGTGACCTTGGATCAGTTACCTAACTTCCTCACGTTTCACATCTCCCATCCGTAAAATGGAGTAACAGTAATTCCCAACAAAAAAGATTAAATGAGTTAATATGTAGGACATGTTTGGAAAAATGCCTGACATGTGGTGAGAATTTGATAAATGTTAGTTGCTAGTGGTGACGTCAGCTCCTAATATGCTTACAACCTATCGCAGGATTTCTCAATAGAAGCACTACTGATGTTGTGGACTGGATAATTCTTTGTTCTGGGGGACGGTCCTGTGCATTGTAGGGTGTATAGCAGTATCCTTGGCCTCTATCCGCCAAATGCCAGGAGCATCCCCCCACTCCTGCCCTAGTCGTGAGAATCAAACATGGCTCAAGACATTGGCTAATACCACCTGGGAGGAACAGTCGCCCCCAAAGAGAACCACTGGTCCAGCTGGGAAGTGTAATGTACCAGGAGGAAGGGAAACAATGAAGATCTAGAGTTTGTGGTCATGAGGAAAAAAGAAACAGGAGGTCAGTGAGGGAGCCTGTCCACAGAAAGCCAGTGAAGGCAGCTTAGAAGAGAGGCCATAAATAATGCTTCGTGATCATTTTGAATCTGTTCCTTTTGATAGACATAAAATCATTTTATTGAGATTTGAGATTTCAAAACAAATTAAACATCATGACTACACCCAAATTAAAGCAACTATAATATATCAAATATGATTTTCCATCGTATACGGTTCCCTTCTTTCACCAAAATCTTGCTAGAAGCTCTTGGCTAAGTGTTACCATACAATGATTTAGATAAGCTGGGGAGGGAAGGAAGGGAGGGGCCAGGGAAACAGAACCTTCAAGGTCACCCCTGAAGAACTTTGGAGCAATGATCACTGACATCTGTGGAGGTTAGTCCAAATTTTAACCAAGTAGCAACAAGTGAATCTGCCTTCAAAGAGGTACAATGTCTGCTCTACCTTGACTCCCAGCAGCTCCATCCCATCTCATCCCCATGACAGACCATCGGACCCTCATCAGTAACTCACTCCTGCCTCAGTTTTCAGGATCCAACTTGACCTGAGGCTGTCTTGGGCTCCACTGGACCATCATCTGACCCCAATACAGTACTTCATTCTGATACCAAAGGCAATCCCATTGCATTACCCAAGTTCTTATGGTTGACCTTCTGCCTTGATCCCTGTCCCAGAATCTGCTTAGCACACCACCCCAAGCCCTGCACAAGTACCCCCACCCGGAGTCAGGCTACTTGGGGCTGCCACCTGCTTTTCTGCACATCTGAGGATCTTCTCTTCAAGCTTCTGCTGCTGGACTCAGTCTACCCATTTGGAGAGCCCACTGTTTCACTCTGGATCCTTTACTGATGCTGCTGTGTTGGGGTGGTGCTCAGAGGTTGCTATACCCTGTGGTGACCAGACCATATCTTCACTGTGAGCATGTGGACCAGCAATCTAAGTGCAATACTAGCACAGAGGAAAGAGTCAGATCCACGTCCCATCCCTCCCCGCCTTTCCCCTTCTGTTGTTGGCAACAGGCTATGGCCCAGTATGTCCAACAGAATCCCATTCTCTGCGTCCGGTTATCGCTGTTGTGTGGTAGATGAATCAGAGGACAGCTCTGCCCATGTGACTCAGGGATAATGTCAGGCACCTCCCGTTTGCTACAAACCCTATCAGGTGAGGGGAGAAAAGGAGAACGGATACTTACTGAAGGTTTATTCTGCGCTATGCATTCTTTTATGTGCCTTACAGAGAACTATTTAGTTTTAACTCACAGCCTTCCTAAGAGGTAGACATTGTCGAGACCATGTTCCATATGAGGAAGAGGCAAAAAGGCACCTGAAATATGGTCCAACTGAATTCAAAACTCATGCCCATTCCCTGACAACCAGGAGTGGTCTTTGGGATGGATAACTGGAACCCTATAGGGTTTCTCTTTTCTCTTTTATTCACTATTTATTTATTTATTTACTTACTTATTTACTTATTTTAAAGCTTTCACTTTTACATTTTACACTTACTGTCCCACCTCCTTTTAACAGATTAGCATTTAAGGCATTAAAAATACCCCCTGAAATAGACACTAGAGATGAATTGGCTTTTCCCCCTCAACGGGGGTAACTAGATTGATCTTTATGTGGATGGGCCTGATACGATTTTATGGTTGAGTATGTACTGCTACATTTAAGGATTTGAGAAACACACAGAAGGAAGCTCACCACCTGTTGGAACCAGGCACCTGGGCATTCATCGGTCACTCTCAGGACACAAGGAACAGAGACAGAGGACAGAGGGCTCCGCAGATGAAGGATACAGCACCACGCTGGAAACAGCCACCCATCCTGAATGGAGATCTATCTAGAGAAGCAGCCAGCAATCACCCCGGACACGATCAATGGAAGACCGGAGTCAGAGCCCTGTTCTGACTCTTCTCTTTTGTGGAAAATTGGGCTCCATTTAGACTGTCTACACCCACAATAATGCAGCAATCTGCCAGACACCACAGAATACACTTTTACTATAGGAAACTGAGGAGCTAGACAATTTAAACTTTTAGCAGATCCTTATAATTAGACAAAACTAGCTTTCACATGATCACAATCCATACTGCCATAGTTTCACTGTATTTTTTCACTTGACACGTTAAATATACTTTAAAATTTTGTTTCAACATTTAAAAATATCTCTTCTTCATCACAAAGTGAACATACTTGGTATTTTAGTGATATTTTATTTATCCTAGACTATTATAGCTAATCATTATACAATTGTTGGCAATTTGGGATGTTTTACTGTAGGTGATGTGTGTGTGTGTACATATATATATATATACATATACATATATATATATATATAAAATTGTGGGTGATTTGGTTTGTTTCATCTAGCTTAAATATAGGTCTATATATTTAATTTATATATATATATATAAATTTAACTTACCTTAAAATAAATATTTATTTAACTAACTAACCAATATTGTTTCCTTAGGACATAGTTCCAAAAGTGGATTTGTTGGGTCAGGGTGGGGGATTGTTTTTGGGATCTGTTACATATCATCACACTGTTTTCTAAGAGGACGAAGGAAAGAGAACTTACAATGCCTTCTGCAATGCATGTTTCCACAAAGCCCTGCCCATGTTCTATTTTATAGCTTTTGTTTATTTTTGATAACGTGATAGGTGTGATAGGGTAACTCAAAGCTGTGTTAACCTGATTTATTAAAATCCCTCCCTGGGATTTGTTTGCAGTGAATGTTTCACTTGTGTGAATTGTCTACTCATATCTTTGACCATCTGTCCAGTGACATCTTGATTGTGCCCTTTAAGCTTTACATAAAACTCCAAAGTGTCTGGGTATTAAGTTTTTAGCTGTTATGTTTATTGCAACTATTTCCCCAATCTGTTGCTTCTCTTCTCATCTTTTAGTTGATTTTCGTTGTACAAAAAAAAAAAGAAAAAAAGGTGTTTTCTTTTTTAAATGCAATTGAACCCATCAAACTTGTCACCGATAATTTCTTCAATTGCTTCAATAGCCAGAAAATTGTCTTTTCTCAACAATTGGGATAAGTATACCATTCAAAAAAAACCTTAGCTCTTTAAACCATCTGGCATTTGTTGTGGTATAAGGATACAGTGACCATATTTTCTGAATCAAAAATTGGAGCATGTGATCTGACAAGTGCCAGTATTCTTATGGGCAAAATGGGACAGAATATTTGAAATTGAGACTGTCCTGGAAAATTGAGGACATATGGCCCCCGTATGTACGGAGCAAGCTGTTACTTTAAAGGTGCAGTGCCAGGCCCTCTTTCCTCAGCTCCTGTCAACTCTAAGCAACAGAGATTCTTAGCTCAAGGCTCACCTCACCTGAGTCCTGAGCCCAGCCTTACCAGGGCTGGCAGATGTCAGTAGGGTCTGTTCCACCAGAAAAAAAGGATCCAGAATTGCCCCCTAGGTACATCTCTTCATTTCTCCCCCTGCTTCCTGCCCAAGAGTGGCTGCATTAATGGGCACACTTGCCTTCTGCCTTCCGCTTAAGTCAGATCCACGGGAAGGGCCCCAAGAAGATTGGGAGAGAGAGAGGAAATTGGGGTATTTGTTTCCTGATTCCTGATTCTTGATGTGGAGTCACCAGGACTCAAGGACACAGGCTCTGTCTGTCTCTAGGTGCCCCCCCGCCATTCCGTTTTTCCCGTCTCTGGATTTTGGTACCCACTCAGGCCTTGACAGCTCTGCCAGACCCTTTCATGGAGGAAACGCTCTCTCAGTCCCCCTCCCCACCACACCCTCACTGACTACAGGATGGCTCCACTGTGGACAGACCACAGGCACTGAAACCCAGCCACTCACACCATCTTGCAGTCCTAAAGCTTCCGTCCTGGTTGTACGCCATCTCAGCTGCTTTCCCTTCCCCCGGGCCAGGGCCAAGGTCTTGGAAGGCCTCAAGGTTCAGCTATGCCAGCAACAGCCAGTGACTTCTTTCTTCAGGAACAACCAGAATGCCAGAGACTGTATCATGCCTTGGGGACACTCTGGACTGACTGTCATTATACATAAAGATGGGATCAGTCATCACAAGCACTGGCTGATAATTATTAGAGTTTCTCTTCCTGGTCCCCCACACCTTCATTAGTGGAGTCTCATTTCTTCTTGGCCCTTGAACTTGGGCTCACAGTGCTATCTGGAATACTTTGCCATGCCTCCTTTTTCTGCTCACCCATCTTTAACCACAGCACTGCCTGATGCCCTACTGTGCACTTACACTGACAACCTGGATTCCACTTCTGCCAAGTCCGTAGCACTTGGGGGCAACACCAATACGCCCACTCTTCAGGGAAACCACGAGCACAGAGAAGTCCGGAAACAGGGAGTTCACACCTGCCTCCCTGCAGCTGGCCCACAGGGCTGGAAGGGACAAGCCCTACGTTCGGCTCAACGAGCACCCATGAAGCCAGGCTCGGGACCATTGGACGAGGCTGAAAAGGACGAGGCCAACGGGAATGTGATCAGAAACAGGAAACAGGGCAGAGACAACAGGCAAATGGTGATCCACGTGAATGAGAAGATTTGGTGAGACTCTGAAGGAGAAGCAGTGCTCAAGCTATAACTTGAAGGTAGAGGAGAGGAAGTATGTCTGGAAGCAAGATCTTCGGGACAGAGATCAGCAGCCGCGGTGACTACATTAAATCACTGTTCGCTGAGGGCCAGGATTGCACTACACCTGCTCCTCTATGACAGCTGCATCTCTGACTCCCTGGGGCCCAGAAGTGGGTTGAGCAAGGGCGGCATCAATACATACTATTTGAATAAAGCAATAAACAAATGCCCTTAACCCTTCCATGGCCAAAAGCCAAGGGCTCGGCTCGTTCTCTCTGAATCCTCCATCTGCAGGGGTAAATGTCACCTAAGAGAGGAGACAGCTTGTGACAGACACGTTTAAAGAAATTAAGTCAACAAGCAACACGGACCACTTGGATACAACCATCCGATGGCTACGGAAACTGCCTTTGTTTCATTGAGGGGCTATGACCGCTCCAGGGTGGGTTCTTGTCCCCTCGGATCCTCACACTCAAGCTTGGCCTCCAGTTGCTTGGGGAGCCTGGTGAGTAGCTCATAAGGGCTCAGGTGGTAGGTTGCACTATTGAGAGCGCTAACTGCCTGAGCGGTGCGGGCTTTCTGTCTTGGGCCTGTGGCTTCTGTCCTGCACAGTGGCTAGCCCCTCCTCCCTTTCTAGAGCAGTTTCAAGCTCCTAGTGTTACACTTGTTGGTTTCGAGAACACAATGTTTTCCCTGCATTTCCTATACCTGTCTGGGGCTCCATGTACCTTTTCTTCAGACACTGTCCACCATCGTGGGCGAGAGTCCCAACGTCTTCTTATTAATACCACTAATACAATACAATTTGCCTGATGGTCTACAAAGCTTGCCCACACATTTTACTTAATTCTACAACCCTGCTAACTAGGTATCATGATCGCCAATCGGCACTGAGACTCAACTGTGCCAGGTCCCCCCGCAGCAGCACCAGGCACTAGGACTGGCCTAGGACTAGCACCAGGTCTAGGACTCCTTATCTCCATTCACGGTTGCTGCGTCTTTATTTCTGCTGACTCACTCCAAAGAGTAGGATCAAGCAGAGCTGATGCCCTCCTGTCTCCCTGTTACTGAGCCGGTCCATGTATCAAATAAGGGCACCACTAGCCTGCAAGGGGTGAGGCTCCTTCCAGCTCTGAGGTTCTCTAGCATTTGATAATCTCACAACCCTTCAACCTGCTGGCAATTTTCCACAAAGTAAGCTTTCCCCCCATGAGTCCCCCTCCTCCACTTACCACATGCTATGCTTGACGCTCAGCTATTACTATCTGCTGTTTGAAGTTAGGCAGTGAACTGGAGAGCCATTGCCCATCTCCAAGTTTCGACGTTGGAAAACGTGTGTCACATCGCACAAATGGAAGCAGCAGAGGAAAAAAATCGCCAAAATGTAACCGTTTTGTTTCCCCCTGCCTCTCTCAGCGGATTGGGTCGGTGACCTCTCTCTGAGTCACAAAGGGCTTTCAAACTTGTTCTGATTTACATCTACAGGAAACAGAGTTTATGTCTTGCCTTTTTCTGAAAAAATTTTTTTTCATTCCCAAACCACAATTTATTTCCTTCTATATGGAATTTCTTGATAATAGCTCAGGACAAAAATATACATACATAATAGCTTTTCAACTTCATGGTGTGGATTAACCAAAACCACTCATTTCAACAAGAGCCTGGAGGCTTTCAGCCAATTACCTTCAGAATGTATTCTGTGAGATTTAGCTGGGCGGTCCTCTCCTCATCAGTTAAGTCATGGGAAAAGGCTTGGGATCACCAATGATCTCACTTGGACAGTGAGCTGCAAGGAAAAGCATTTTAAAAAAAAAAAGTTTTCTACCAGAGTTTGGAGGCAAGGAGCTATTTTCATTATTTTTGGCATCTGAAGTATGGCAGATGGTCTAATCTTTTACATCTCTATATTCTGAACTCTATTCCAGAGGAAAAAGAGAAAATCACACTTTAGCAGAGGTCTGGAAGACAAAGTTTAACTGCAACCCCTCAACTCCACTCCCCAAGTCTAGGCCCCTGTGGACTATGGCCATTGCTCTTTGGTTGCAAATGACAGACACCACCCCCCAGCCTTTTATCCCCTCTTCAAGTTAATTAATTAAAGGAGATTAAAAAAATAAATACTGTGGTAGGCAGAATGCTAAAATGGTCCCTCAAGATTCTCGATCCTAATGCTACGACTACAAGTATGATGAGATGTTATGCCCTTATAACGTTAGATTACAAGGCAAAAGGAATTTTGCAGATGTAATTAAGTTCCTGGTTAGTGGATTTCAAGTCAATCAATAGATTATCCAGGCAAGCCCAGAGCCTAACCTCATCACACAAACCCTTTAAAAGGACAGAATTTTCTCCTGTTAGTAGCAGAAGAGGAAGTCAGAGAGCTGTGGGAGCGTTTCACGTGGAGGGGGCCACATGGCAAGGAGCTGAGAGGGGCCTCTTGGAGCTGAGAGCAGCCCCTGCCAAAAGCCAACAAGGAAATAGGGACCTCAGTCCTGCAACTGCAAAGAACTGAAGACTGCCAACAAGCTAGGAGTCTGGAAGCGAGCTCTTCCCCAGGGCCTCCAGATAAGAGGCAGTCTGGCCAATACCTTAATTTCAGTCTTGTGAGACCCTGAGCAGAGAACGAAGCCCACCCGGACTTCTGACCTACAGGACCGTGAGATAATAAACGGGTGTGGCCCGAAGCTGCTGAATTTGTGATAATTTGTCCTGCAGGAAGAGAAAACGAATATAGAGCCTCAGACAAGTCAGTGAGAAAATAAATACAAATATAGCTGGGACACAACGGGAAAGAGAGAAGCCCCCCGGTCAGCAAAACAGCAAAATCTTCTCTTTCCCTTTCAGGGATACCTGGGCTTTTCTGCCCTCGGCTTCTCTCTCTCTTTTTTAAAGATTTTATTTATTTATTTTGGGGGGGAGAGAGAGTGCACGCACATGTGCACACGCACACACACACACACACACGGGTGAGCATGGGAGGGGCCGATGTAGAGGGAGAGAGAGAATCTCAGCATATTCCCTGTTGAGCACACAGCCCAACTAGGGGCTTGATCTCAGGACTCTGAGATCATGACCTGAGCCAAAAGCAAGATCAGATGCTTAACCCACTGAGCCACCCAGGTGCCCCAGCTCAGCTTCTCTTTTGATCTTGACCAGCTACCTGTGCTTACATGTGATGAACACGGCTGTCAGCCCCAAGCCTGACTGACCCCACGTGGCCAGAACCTATCAGTAACCAAGAAAGTCACTTATGTCCTTCGTTCAGATTCCTGAGAAAGAAGCTGGTCACCGCTCATTCATTCACCCAGCAAGTAATAAATGAGCCCCTACAACATATGAAGGATCATTCTAGGCGCTGTGGGGACGCAACAACAAACAAAGTCAATTGCTCACAGGGAGTTCACATTCTAGTGAAGGGGAGAGACAATGAAAATGCAAGCCAACACATACGTTACGCCAGCAAGGATAAGTTATAAAGGAAAACAGAGCAGGGCAACCGGATAAAGGGAAACAGGAAGTGCTGTCTATAAATAGGTGGGAAGTCCTGGTGAGAAGGGGGGCATTTGAACAGAGATTTGAGTGAAGGAGCAGGATATGCAAATACACGGCAGAAGGAACATTCGGGAAGAGGAAACAGAAAGTGAAAAGGCTATGGGGTGGAAAATGACTTGGCATGTGTAAAGAGCAAGGAGGCCCATGGAGCTGGAGTGCAGGAAGCAAGGGGGAGATGACAGGAAATGAGGTGGGAAACATGAAATGGGCCAACACAAGTAGGGCCTAGAGGCTGTGATATGGACCTTGGAAAACCACTAGAGTTGGGGTTTCTGACCTGGCTGCTCTCAGGTCAGAAACCCAAACAAGGTCTAAAGCATGGTGTCCCGGCCTGCTCCTTTAGCTGGGCCATCCCCAAAGAAGGCAAGTCAGGTAGACAATGACTTCATGTCCCCAGTATAGCTAAGACCAACCCTGGTTAATTGAATCATGTTTCAACCACTTCCTATAGGGGACGGCTGAGGATCAAATGAAGAATGAAGTGAAGAGCGTCTGTGTGGAAGCCTGTTCCCGACATAGACTCCTGGGCCCTCCTTCCCTCTCTCCTGCCATGGAGTTCTGAAGAAGAATCAGCAGAGTGGTCCCATTCCCCATTCAGCCTTATGTCCCAGGAGAGGAGAGTGCATTAGGACACATTCAGCTCAGAAATCAGCATTAAGTCCCCCTGGGACCAGAATGAGTGGGCGTCTCTTCTGCCACAGAGTTACACCTGTCCATCCTCTGTCCTAAACACAGTCTGACCCACACAGCCCCTCTCTTTTCTTGGTCGTGAGGCCCTCCCGGAGACATGAGCCACTCTGGCTCCACGGTGCCTACCCCAGCGGCCTTCTCCCTCAATCGTCCTGTGAACTGGTTGAGCTAATCCCTCACTTCAAATGGCCACTTCTCTCCCCTTTCTTCCCATCCTGGTCCACACTTTCCTAGAACAGACCCAACAAACATGTATGGAGAACCAGCCTCCTGACACCATGCAAGGCAGGAGGGATTCACACTCTGCGTCTGAAATCTGATTCTGCCACTGACTAGCTGCCTTCATTGGGGCAAAGGCATTAGGGCTCTTCTGAGCCTCTTCTACAGTGGACCTGCCTACCCTGCAAGGGTGCTTGGGGGTTGGGGATAATGTCAGTGAAGTCTAGAGCATGAAGTGGGACACAGAGTAGGCCCTTTGTGGACACCAGTTGAACAGGTGAATCAATGAATGAATGAGAAAGTTTGAAGTGTATCTGATGATTGGATACTGATGAAGAAACTCTGACGAATGCTTCAGCAGAACTATATGGTCAAAGAGTGAATGGGAAGCAGAGACCACACTGCTGTTCTTCCCTCTTTTCTTCTCTTTGCCTTCCCAGCACACATTTTCTACACGGGTTGCCCAAATCCAATTCTGGGCTTCAGCTTCCATGTCTTCTCCACATGTTCTACTAAACAACAGATGAATGGTCTCCTCCTTCCTGAAGGATCTTGGATTCCAAGCATGGCCCTGATGCTCCTTTATCTATAAAATATACCTACCATGCACTATATCCGCCATCCAAGACTACTCTTCCAATTCCATTCGATTCATGTGAGCAAACCTTCATTGAGCACCTACTGTGTGCAAGGTGATGTGGATATAGAGATGAAAAGGCCATGGTTTCCACACAGAGCTCATACTCCAGCAGGGGAGCCCACCGGATGGTCAGTTCCTACAGTAGCACGAGAACAGCAATAGAACTATGTCCACGGGGCAGTGGCAGCATGAGGGCTGGTTCGTCTCTGGTGAGCCCTGGGGGTGTGGGGGGAGGTTGGGAAGAGAAGGCTTCTTGGAAGGAAGGATCCAGGAGTTGAGCTTTGAGAATACAGGCTCTTGCCCGGCAGAGGAGGGGAGAAGATATCCTTTCTCTACCTCACTTCTTCCTTCCCAGGGACCTTTTACCTTTCTTATTCTTCTAGAGGAGTGTTTATCAAATAATACGAAGAAAAGGACCAGTTTCTTTCTTTTTTCAAAAAAAAATTTCCACGTCATTGCAGACTGATATTTTGCAATATATGATCAGATAAATTACCAGAAAATGTTGAAATAAAAAAGCATACAAGCACACCAATCACATGCTCAGACGCTGCCGCAATGTCAAATTGCTATAGAAGTTTCTGTGGTGGTGACGCCAGCACGACAGTGGGAATACGCTTAATGCCACTGAATGATGCACTTAAAAAACAGCCAAAGTGGTAAGATTTATGTTCTATTTTACCACACAACAAAGTTTCACTTTCATTTTCATAACAGCCCAGTGGAAACTTTAGAGTTACTTTTAAGTCTCCCTCTCTTTTTTTTTTTTTTTTTGCTTTCAATTGTGTGAAGCTATGATTTCTAAGGAGAAATATATATTCGGTCTTCATCCCCAACCCCTGGCACAGAGATCCTAAACCCTTGGAATTTCCTACAGGATAAGAGCAAAGTTCTGATAGCATAACAAGCCCCTTTCAACCATACCTGAATTTATGTTAACGAAGAAGAGACTTTTGAAAAGCCCCCAAGGATGGGGGCTGGTTGCCAGGGGAACCAACCTGGTTAGAGGTTGGCACTTAACCCCACCCCATGACCCCTGGGAGTGGGGAGGGGCTGGAGGTTGAATCAATCACCAGTGGTCAATGATTTAATCAATCGTGCCTATGCAATAAAACCTCCAAAAGCCGCCCCCCCCCAAAAAGGACAGGGTTCAGGGAGTTTCCGGTTGGTAAACGCAGGGAGGTACTGGGAGAGTGGTGTGCCCAGAGAGGGCATCGAAGCTCTGGGGCCCTTCCCCCACACCTTGCCCTATTCCTCTCTTTCATCTGGGCTGTATTTTTTTTCTTCTTTTCTTAAGATTTTATTTATTTGAGAGAGAAAGAGCACAAGTAGGGGACAGGAGGGGCAGAGGCAGAAGGAGAAGCACTCTCTGCCTGGCAGGGAGCCTGACACAGGGCTCGATCCCAGGACCTTGGGATCATGACTCGAGCTGGAGGCAGCCGCTTAACTGACTGAGCCACTCAGGTCCCCCCCGGGTTATATTCTTAATAAACCAGTAATCTAGTAAGTAAACTGTTTTTCCGATTTCTGTGAGCCACCCTGACAATTAATTGAACTTGAGGAAGGGATTGTGGGAGCCTTCAATCTATAGTCGGACAGCCAGAAACATAGGTGGCATCTAAAGTGGGGGTGGAGGGTGGGGAACAGTCTTGTAAGACTGAGCTTTTAACTTGCAGGATCTTTAGGTAAATAGTGTTATAACTGGAGCTAAATAAATCTCAGTATCCACTAAGAATATGAAAATTGTCACTGACACTTTAATCATTTTTTTTCTTTTAAAATAGTTTGCATTTCCATCTTTTCCTTCCCACCCTAACCCTGCATGTCTTCAAATCAGGTTCCAGTTCTTTCAACCGTCCATCCAATGCCTCCCTGCCTCCATCCTTCCAATCAAAAATGTCTTCTATAGGCACACCTGGGTGGCTCGGTTGGTTAAGCAGCTGCCTTCGGCTCAGGTCATGATCCCAGGGTCTTGGGATCGAGTCCCACATTGGGCTCCTTGCTCGGCAGGGAGCCTGCTTCTCCTTTGCCTGCCACTCTGCCTGCTTGTGCTCTTTCTCTCTGACAAATAAATAAATAAAATCTTTTTTAAAAAAAGTCTTCTATATATGGAAGCTAAACAAATCTTCCAAAAACACTGTTTTATCATATTCTCACTCAAAAATATTCAGTGGCTCCCTGGGGCCTCTGGCATCAATTTTAATTCTTCCACCTAAGTTTAGCAGAAGCCTCTGACTATATGACTCATTACTTGCTTTGTACTAACATGACATTTCTGTTCCAGGCAAAGATTCTCCCAGGCCACTTGTCCGGTCTTCTCTGGCCCCCCCTTATCTCTCCATCTTCGGAACGCCTGCTGTCCACCACCCGTAAAACCTGGACGAGGTGGTTACTGATACACAGAGGAAGGGAATGGGGCTAGCAGCACGGTGTGTGGTTCCATCAGTCTGAGAGCGGGGACCACTTCTGCCATGCTCTCCACTGACTCCTGAACCCAGTGTCACAAAAGAGGTGATTAAGTGACTTTTGAAGGGCTGCCAGTTTTGTCAAGTTTACAGTTAGCCTAAAAGAATATGCCTCCATCAGCTCAGTCATCCCACTGAACTGAGTCTAGCAAATAATAGTATCTTCCTAAGATGTGCATTTTCCCAAATCCTGGGAAGAGGAAGATAAAGTTATCCGCTTTACCAATGAAAACTCGGAGGTACGGCCCGGAGAGAAGTCCGTTGCCCAAGGTCACACAAGTGGTAAGAGGAGAGCAAGATCTGAAACACAGTGTCTAAGTCCAAACTCCAGCTGTTTCACTACACGCCCCAACTTTGGAAATGGCAACTCTTCTCCAGGTTCCAGGTACATCCCATTCATTGTCCCTGACAGCCCATGAGATTGCAAACACCCAACACGGCGGCTCGAACCCTCTGCTAACGCCACGGGCTTGCCCACCTAGAGCCCACGGGCCCTGACACTTGCTCTTACTGCCCAAATGAACACTTTTCAGGCCTGGGCCTCATGCCCATCATCTCAGAGGCAGACTGCTAGGCACTAGCCAGTCATCTGGGTATTTCATTTCCCATCTGGGTTTAATGAGAAGGATCTTTTCAGAAGTGGCCTTTGGTAAGGCCCAGCCTCTTCATTCCTTCCCATGTTGCAGGATGAGGGTCTTGGCTAGGGTGGGGGGTCGAGGGCAGAGGATGGGAGCTAAGGGAATAACACTCTCTGGGAGGCAGAAAGAAAAGGGAGAGCCAGTGGGAAAAATGGAACAAGGATTCAGAGAGGGGAGCCGTGGCAGACACTTGTCACAGCCGAGGAAAAAGGGCTCGAACACCCCAAGAAGCGGACAGTTGAAGAGAGACCCTGTGAGATGAAGAAAGAAAGCTGGGACATTGGAGGGTCACAGGTAACCTTGGACAGAGCAATTTCGATGGCAGCAGAAGCCCGAATGCAGTGTGATACATTCGGGGAAACACAAAAGCTGCACGACCCATGAGTTTTCCCAACATTGGGTGAGGAAGGGAAGAGAAGGAGCCGACCAGCTGAGGAGCAGGCCCGGGGCTGGCCCTGAGGGCTGGGATAATGTTAGAAGCCAGGGGCTCGTCCCTAGTCATTTAGACAGATTAAGTGATTATGCCCAGCGGCTCCTAGCAGGCCCTCGGCAGGCTCAGGATAAAGGCCGTGTGAATTGATTGAGGCTGGGGATTGCTCAGCTGGAGCAGAGGAAGGACAAGCCGAGAGCGGGTGGGGGCGGGGGGAAGGGAGGACGCTGGAGAATGTGGCTAGAATCATCCACTACTCACCAGGCTGGGGTGAGAGGGGACCGAGGGTCCGGGAGAGCAGAGGGTCAGGAGCGAGAGGTGCTTACGCGAAGGATGGGCGGTAGAAGCAGTGACGTGGAAGGTAGCAGTCAGGGAAGGGAGGTTCGGGGGGCAAGTGCTGGTGATTCCAGACAGGAGCCTGGTGGCAAAGTCATGTGCGGGGGTGGGAGCAGAGAAGACAGAGGAATTACATGGCTGGGGGACAGAGAGTAAGGGACTACTGAGTTCACCAGGGAGGAAGGAAGGAGTGTGTGACAACGTGGTCTCGTGTGCAAGTCCTCGGTGAGTGTGACACAGCCCCCAGGACTTTGTAACCAACGGGGGTGGGCTAACGAGGCACCTCCGCTTCAGAGGAGGAGAGGTTTCCAAGGGGTCTTGGAGGACAGGGAACCGTGAGCGTGCACGGAAATCCAGAGCAGCCAGGGAAGAAAGCCGTGCCCCGGAGACAGGCTGGGGTTTCCAGGGAAAGCGTGGGAGGAAGGGGTTAAGGGGTTACAGGTGTCTGATGTGGGGGGTTTCTTGACAGTAAAGCCAGGACTCCAGAGGGAGAGCCTGGTGGAAGAGATGAGTAGAAGGGCCTGGCAGGAGAAAGGGGGAACTGGTCCGCCCGGGAATGAGAAGAGAAAAAAGACACGCGAGCGGAGGAGTGGGCCCATCCCGTGTCGGGCCCCACATAAAGGGAACACAAGCCAGCAGACCACTCTGAGAAGTGGCATCCATTTTCCCGAGGCCCCTTGTTCCCCCGCTGGCTAATTCCGGCCCTCACCGCCTTCAGACCTGCAAACAGATGCCCCTGTCACCTGACTGGGTTCCGGCAAGTGCCACAGAGAAGGACAAGGGGCAAAAGTCAATGTGGGGGGCGCCTGGGTGGCTCAGTGGGTTAAAGCCGCTGCCTTCGGCTCAGGTCATGATCCCAGGGTCCTGGGATCGAGGCCCACGTCGGGCTCTCTGCTCAGCGGGGAGCCTGCTTCCTCCTCTCTCCTCTCTCTCTGCCTGCCTCTCTGCCTACTTGTAATCTCTCTCTCTCTGTCAAATAAATAAATAAAATCTTAAAAAAAAAAAAGTCAACGTGGGCCTGGCAGAGGTGCGCAGAACTGAGGGGATGGGGGAGTGAGCGAAAACGAAAGGACTTCATTAAACCCAGTTTATGACTTTGGTGGGAGAATATTCCTCTGAGGGTTTAAAAAGGCACAAATGCCTTTATAACCCTAAAAAGCATGCCGTAAAGGAAAGCGCAGGCTTGTCCCAACAAGCTTCCTCTCTGGTCCGGGCCCATTCGGGTAGCCAGCTCGTGTGCAGAGCTCACAAATACATTCTGGGGAATAACGAGGGCCTAGTTCTAATTAACCTGGCCCAGCCCGCAGCTGAGACAGCAATCAACGCAACGGGAATGCAGAATTTATCCGCGCTCCTCGGGCCGCAAAGTGCCCCTCACTTCCCTCCTGCAGGGACCGTGGGGCTGCTGAAGGGCCCCATGGCAGCGTGTTGGCCTTGCCCCCCTGCCTTTCAAAACAGGATGGAAACACTGCTTACGTGGTCTGATGTTGTCACTGGAGGGCACTTGGAAAAATCAGAATTTGCGGGCAGCCTGCACACGAGTCTCGAGGCCAAGCGCTACGGGAACCATAGAGCAGAGGGCTGATGGTGTTAGACCCGGCACCACCGAGGTCCGGCAAGCTAGCCTTCGGCCCGCCTCCCATTTCTCTCTTTATTTTTATCTGCGGGATCAGGCGTGTTGGAGAGAAAAGAGGAGGCCTGGTAACAACAGCTTCCCCGTCATTCTTGGTTACTTACATCTGTGGTCAATTTTCCACACTTTATTCCATAAAAGGTAAACGAGCGACGGTGCTTGCAACACGATAATCTAAACAATATGAACCATGTCACTGTTCAAGACCATCTGGTGGATCACGCTCAGCCCCAGACTTTTAACTCCTTGAGGTAAGAAAGATGCCAAGCCCGGGGCGGCCAGGCCCTCCGGTCTTTTCCTCCAGAATCTTTTCCTCCCTCCTCAAGTCAATTAAAACAAGGATCTCTACGGTCTCTGCCAGCCCTAATATTCTAGGCTGGCTGCCGGTGAAACTCTGTGTGCTTTGTGAATGAGCAACTCGCAAAAGGCTTCTACCAAATGCCTCTTCTCTTTCTCTTTAAAAGGAAACATTAAAAGCTTAAAAAAAAAAAAAAAAGGCCCTACGCACAACCCAAACTAAAACACTCTCAAGTGCTGGGGTTGTTTCTTTCATTTCTGACTCTCCTACTTAAAGCCGAGGGATGATTTACATAATTTTAATTTTAAAAAGCAACTGACACCGGTGAAGACACAGTAAAGCCCATGCTTTGCTTTTATTTGGGCTTACACATTTTCTGGCCATCTGTTATTCAAGAAAGTTGCAAACTCAAATAAGAGATGGGAAAAAATTGGAAATCAGATGGTGTTTTTCATCCTTTGGGTGGGGAGCTAATGATAAGAGATTCCGGGAAAGTTTCAAATGGGTAAGGTCATCACAAAAATGAGACTTGGCCTCCCTGGTAAGGTGCAGCTTTTCCACCTGCAGAAGGAATTCAGCATTTGACCCAGAGGTTCAAGGGCATTTTATTCTTCAAGTGGGTCATTAAGAACTCTCGATTTCCCTAGCAACCTCAAAGCGAATTAAAGCCATCAGAACAATTCAATTTAATACGCCTTTTAATATTTTAAACCCTGCCTTGCCATATTCCAGCAGGGAAGCACCTTCTAGCATCGAGAGTACAACAGAGCCCTCATTTCTGACCACGGTCTCCTTTGTGTGTAGCCACAGATCAGACATAAGCTGTTTTCTGGAAAAAGGTTTTCAGAGGTCAGGATAGAAGACAAGCTTAAACACAATGGCTATGCCAGGCTTCAATAATAAGGTCTAAAACCAGCAGTGCTAGAACTACTACGAATTCCCTCTTCAAACAACATTCTGGAAAGTCTTGATATGAACAGAAGACATAAAAGCCAAGGGATGGCCAGTTGGCAAAACATACACAGGATAGAATGTGGCTCGTAGTGCGTCAAACGACTTTCCATCTCACGGCCAGGACGAAGCAGTCGTGATATTTTTTTGCTTTGTTCTGTTGACCCGTCCAACCATCTGCAACATCCCTCCTTCCTCCCCCATCCACCTTGCAGCCAGGCTCCTCCGGATGCAGAGGACTGAGCTGAAGGAGTTAACAGTCACACCAACAGCGCTTGGGAGATTAGGCTTCATATCCCATGATCATAAATCTCTTTCAAGGCAAGTTGGAATCGGGACTCGATTCTACAACAGCTCCTAAAATTCAGCATTCATCTTCAATTAGATCAAATGACATTCGCATCTATTTATACTCTCTTCATTTCCTCACACATTTATCTCATGAAATGACAACTGGAAAACACTCCTGTCCTAAACATGCACATTATTTTTAAAAGAGTTACTGAACGAGGTTGAATAATTAGTCAATAGGGCTCTTATTGGAATTCACGTCTAATAGAAATTCTTCAACATCTGTGAGCAATGTTTTTAAAGCAACAGGCAAGAAAGAGAATGAGGAGGGAAAAAAAACAAAAAAACAACCCAGGATATAATTATTTGACTTCAGTAGTAATTCCGCAACCCAAAGCAAAGTAGGAAACATTTCATGGCAGCACAAAAAGATTTTATTATGCTTGGATATTGACCACACTGTAGTTCCTTCGCAGAATCCTCTCCCTTCCAACTCTTTTATGATTTTGATCAAAAGGCAGGAAACCCCGATATAAACTAGTCCCCGGACCTCTGTGAGGGTCAGGGCTGTAACCAGAACAGGGTGAGTTGGGAATTCCCAACAACTAATTCCCAGCTGGGTTCAGATGAGCACTCGGCTTGGGAACACACAGCAGAAGAGGAGGGAAGGTCCCCATGGGCAAGCGAGGCACTCTAAGCAGCGATGGCAGAGAGAGAGTCACGAGAGTCAGGGAGGTCAGTAGAGGGCGAGGTGGGGCACGGGGCGGCACGGGGTGTCACAGGCACGGCGAGGCCCAGGCGGGCAGAGGGTCAATGTTTGAGAGATCTAACGGGTGGTAAGGCCCTGGTGGGTGGGGCTGGGGGCGGAGTGTCGGTGCAAGTGAAAGCAGCCAGGACTTGAAAGGAACTGGAATGTGGCAGGGGACCTAAGTGAAGCTCCCTCGGAGCCCGCCGTGGACTGGCGCAATTAGAATCACTGGATTCTGGAAACGCTCGCTGGACTCCAAGCCGCTAAGTTCTTCTCTGTTAGAAACAAAATGGGTCCCAGGGCCAGGAGGTGGGCCTTAGCCTTCTGGCTGGGATCTGGAGGTGGGGGCTGAGCACACAGGGTGTTCTTGGGCTCGAACACTGTGACTGGGAGGTTGCAGGCAGGGGCACAGTCCAAATACTCAACAATGGGCAGAATCCGGGCACCGTCCTCTCCGATGTGGGCGCACCTGCTGTCTCCAGCCTGGGGGTGGGCCAGGTAGCCTGCAGGAGGCTGGAGGGCTCTGGCGCTTGGGAGATCAGCTATTTATTTACCAACCAGAGCAAAAAGAAACTTCCGTGAGTCAGCCTGGGGACTGGGGCAGACAGGTTATTCCCGCCCCCAATTTGGCCGCTTTTCCACATCTGTGTGAAAGGGATATTGCTTAAGAAAGGAAAATAAGGCCGAGGGTGGAGCCAGGGGGAGCTTGTTTTTGTCAAATTTCTCAATAAAAGTTTGCTTTGCCCATAAAAGTTCACGTTTGTGATAGTAGGAATCGTGCCTCTTTGTTCTGGGGACGTGGTTGAGAGTGGAGAAGGTCGTGACCTTGTCCAACCAGTCAGGCAGGTTCGGCTTTCTTGGCTTTCTTTCGGGGGGGCAGGTCAGGAGGGAGCTTTTGAAGAACACTTGGGGGAAACTAGCCCAAGTGCTCCGTTTAATACTTGTCCTCGGTCACAGCCACACAGACCCTCCCTTCTTGATTTTGTCTTTAAAGAACGATGCCACGGAAAGAAGTGTGAAATGGTACAGTTCTAGGGACTACGTGGAAGCCACAAGGAGGTGGAGTCACGCGGCTGAGGCCTCAGACTCACTCCTTGCAGCACGTGTGGGGCCAGGCCCAGGAAGGACAGGAACCCCTGAGTGAGATTTTCTGTGGGAGGCAGCCCGGGCCCCTGAGCCCCTCGTGTCTGGGAGGGGCAAGGTCAAGGAGACAGTCACCCTCAGTGGGAAGGGAGGCAATGGTATGTTGGAGCTGGCTCCTACCAGCGCCCCATTATTAAGCTGTTAAGAATTCATGAGGCTGGTTGTTAAAAACAGCCATGATTAAAATTTACAACATAAACTTATAATTAAATACATTATGCTTAAAAACAGAAGTAATAAATACTCAGACTCATCACTTATTTTATCCGCACCCTTAAGATTATTTACATTTACAGTCTCTATATGGTAGAAATACCACATAAGGTGTGCTATTGTGTGTCTCTCTCCAAGCCCGTGTTCAAGGATCTCACAAAATTGGCCACCGTGGGGGGTATGTGTATCTTGGAAATCAGCAAACATTACAAGTCAGGGCTTGATTTCTTGTTCTGTCAATTATCTAGAGTTAAGAAAGTGATGGAAGACATGTCAATAATGCAGATTAAACTGAAAAGTGAGTCACATCTGTAGTCATCACACTGTGAATAGTGTTCTTTAAAAAAAAAAAAAAGAGGAAAATGCTCTCCAAGTATTCAAAAACTCTTATCTGATCCAGCAAAGATGTTCATGTCATTGGTGACTGAGTAAGTTCTGATATGCTGAAGCGGAAAGAGGTTTCAGTTTAATGAATATGCACAAGGGTGAAAAGGAGTTTAACAGATCGTGTCATCAGATTTCATAACAGTGAGATGGATTGGGAAGGAGTTAGTGGATGGGGATGAAATTCTACTGAAATGCTTGAATGGCGCCCACAAGTCAGCTGTGGATACAGGAGCTCAACAAAAATCAACAAAAATCAACAAAAACATTCTGTGGCAACCAACTGGCTTATGGGGTCTGCAAGGAAGTATTGGGCATCTTATCATTATTTGTGAATTCTGCGCTACGGGTCCCTTATACCAGAAAAATGCAGGCTCATACATGCACTCACACAAGCACTTTTCCTCCTGGGCGGCTGGTTGTTGGGCATTTTCCAGCACCCCACTGAATGATGGTGTCTGCCAACGCCTCCTCCCACCTCGGGCAGAGGTTTTATTCTCTCCATTCCGGCTGTCACAGGGTTAGAGGGTCGGCACTTTTCCCAAACTCTGAACCAGATTCTGGATTAATACGTGTCCCACTCTCCCTACCAACCCACATTACTTTACTCCTCCCCCAAGTTCCTGAAGCTCCCTCTGTTTTTTATTCACATGGTACTTCGCAAACGCTACCTCCACACTGGCCTTTCAATTTACAACATTTTTTATTTATGCCCCCTCCGTTTTAGGGCAAAGGTCAGTCTCAGAGGCTTTTTCCACACCTTTCGAAGGTGCTTGAAGGGCCTAGGTGCTCAGAAATGCATTCGTTCAATTAGTCAGTAGGTCAACATATGCTCACAGACTCTGACCTCTGCACTAGACACTTGGTCAAGCCTGAGGTTTGGAGGCATGTGAACAACTTGCCTGTTCTCAAGGATCTCGCAGCCTCCTGATGAGGACAGAAATGCTTTCGTGAGGGTGGCCAGGCTTTGCTAAGGACCAAAGAAGCACCCGCTGCTGTATCTTGGACTTGGCCTATAATGTCTGTACATACCATATTTGTGGACATGTGGCTAACAAGCCAAAGAAGTGAACTTGAGACTGTACCTTGGTCATCACAGCTCCTGGGACCCCGCTCTGTCCTGTCTTAGTAACGCCAAAGGTCCCCAAATGAGTGACTGGCCCAGTATTAGCATCTAGTTTTCCATCCCCTCGTTTTCTTTTCTTCCTCCTGCTCACCTTACTAACCTTCCTTCTTTCCCTATGAGGGACTCTCTGCAGAAAAGGAAACCGTGGTGACTTGAACCTGGTATATGCAAGCAGGACTGCTTTCCTAAGGTCTGTAACCTGGCCGTGCCTCATGCACAGGGCCTGAGACTCCTGCTTACGTCTCTGCTCACCTGCCGTGCTGCTCTGCAAATTTCCCAATGCCCTCACAGGGAGCACTTGGTACCACTGCAAAGGGCCACTCACCCACTAAAGGAGGTCACGTAGGCGGGTCGTGAGCCCTGCCCTAGGTTTTCCACAGCTGGGGAGACTTCTTCCAGGAGGAGGGAGTATTGAAGAAGGCTAGCATGAGATGGGAATGGCAGCCACATTTGGCTACCCTCCCCCCTCTCGTCACTCTTCGAGCTTCTGGAGCACGCACTGAGATTAGACCCAGTCCTGGTCCCTGGAAACCAGCATCGGGTCTCATCCCATCTCCACTGGGTAACCTGATGCTGTTGTACTTCTCACCCCTGTCTTTCACCTTTTCTCAAGAGAATGCAGTTCACAACATGGCAGCTATATCTGAGATTTCCCCCTAAAACCTTACAAGCCCAATTCACCCACAGACGGTTCATCTGACTTCATTCGGCCCCCTGGGTGATCCATATCAGTTTCTAGAGAATTCTTATGCCTTCATGCTCCAAAAGTTGCTTGTTGAAAATGTGTCTGTTGGGGTAGAAACCATTTCTAAAGCAGATTAAACCCTTCCCTGCTCTCTTCAACAGAAAAGGCTGCACAGAACGTAACCTTTGCTTCCAGTACTGCGAGGCCATCTGTCCTGCTGGTAATTGTTGATTTGGACTAAAACGATCACGTGTTCATGGTGACAGTTACATTTTTCTATTTCGGAGAGGGATTTGAACAGGGTCAGGAGGACTGGTCAGACTTCAGCAGGCAGGGAGGGAGGGGAGGAGAGGAAAAGAGTGGGTGCCACATCTCACATCTGATTCCTCAACACTAAATTGTGAACTGACTTCATTACCTATTTACTCACTAGTTATCTATTTTGGCTTGGCTGGCTAATTTAGCAAGGAGTTATAAACAGTATTCCATACAAATGACACATTTCTTTTAGAATAATTGCATTTCCTTTCTCAGTTCTTATTTTCTTTCCACTGTATCAATTAAGGAAAAGCTTGTTTTATTAGTCTGATTTGCACTTCATTTCTGATCCTATTTTTACTTCCTGTTCACACTGTGCTATTGCTGATTACTTTCTTTTCTAAATTCCAAATTCTTTAAAATGAGACTTTATTTTATTTTTTTAAAAGATTTTATTTATTCATTTGACACAGAGAGAGAGATTACAAGTAGGCAGAGAGGCAGGCAGAGAGAGGAGAGAGGAGGAAGCAGGCTCCCTGCTGAGCAGAGAGCCGGACATGGGCCTTGATCCCAGGACCCTGGGATCATGACCTGAGCCGAAGGCAGCGGCTTTAACCCACTGAGCCACCCAGGCGCCCTAAAATGAGACTTTAAAGACTTTTTAAAAATGTCTAAATAAATCACACCTATTTATTCCCACATATCATGTTTCCCTTTCTCCATCCTTGTCCCACCCCAGAATACCATTTTCTCTCCAATTACAGAGCGCCCCTGGTCTAAGCTACGACCTCTCACCTGCACTGCTGAAGGAGACCCCAAATTTATCATCCTGTTCCTATGCTGCCCAACTCCACAAGCCACACTGTGGCCAGGTGATGTTGTGGCAAGGCCGTCCAGTGGTCAGAGCTTGGGCTCTGGAGGCTCAAGACAACCTAGTTATATACTGGTCCTTTTACAAATGTACTTGTGACTCCAGGCTCGTTGCTTAACATCTCTGGGCCTTGGTTTCAACTGGAAAATTTGCATATTAAAAGTACCTACATCATATGGAGATTCTCTGCATTAAAAAAGATAACATGTATTTTGTTTGGGGCATTAATAGGCACATATATTGGCTTAGAAAATTCTCTTAAAATGTACATCAAATTGCTAAAAAGCTGGTTAAAAATCCAAATGCCCAATCCAGCACCATAAGGGCATTTTGGATCTGGACCTGCTTCAACCCAGGTCAATTCCCCCCAACTTCTTTACCACGCTCTACTCATACACTGGCCTTTGGCTGTTTCTCAAACCCACAGAGCTCTTTTTTTTTTTTTTTAAGATTTTATTTATTTATTTGACAGAGAGAAAGAGAGAGCCCAAATAGGCAGAGAGACAGGCAGAGAGAGAGAGAGAGAGAGGTGGAGGCAGGCTCCCCGCTGAGCAGGGAGCCCGATGTGGGGCTCAGTCCCAGGACCCTGAGATCATAACCTGAGCCGAAGGCAGAGGCTTTAACCCACTGAGCCACCCAGGTGCCCCCCCCCCCAACTTCAGGAGCTCTTTCATACCTCAGGGCCTTTGTACATGCTCTTCCCTCCACCTCGCTTTTGGCTGCCAGATCCCAGCAATTGCCCCTTAAGTCCCTTTGTTTGCTTGTTTGTTTGGTTTTTTTGAGTGCTGTTAACCAGTCTCCAAGTTAATGCTGGTCCCCAAGCACAGGGCACTTTACAATGGGTGGCTTCTGGTGGCTCCCTCCCCCTTCTGTTTCTCCTCTGATATCAGTCCACGCACTCCCAATACCTCTGTACCTCTCTACTGACGATCTTCTGCCCCTGTAAAGATCCGGAAGTGAATAATCTTACACCTCAGGCTGATTTCATGGGTGTTCTGAGCGCTCTGGTAGATATTTAGCTCAATTCAGGGGACCGGTTGAAATAGGGTCTCCTACTCCTCCGCCAACTTACCTCCTCGGCCCTTCATTCATATGAATGTAATGTAACACATCCTTCAGCTCTTGCCTTAAATGTCACTTCCTAATCTGACCGAGGCCCCACGCAGCCAGCCAGGCTAACTCCATCCACATCCTTCTCTTTCCTTTGTAGCATTTAGCACGATTTCTTACAATATCTTTATTAGGTGGTTTACTTGTTTAATACCAATCTCTGGACTATCGACACCATGAAGCCAGAGGCCATGTTCATTTTGTTCAACCCGTATCTCCCACCTGTGGCACATAGGAGGGCGGAACTCAGCAGTTACCTGTTGAGTGAGTGGGAACGAGTGGCTGAATTCAATCAGGAAGATGAACATGGTCCTTTATGGAAACTGTTTTGCCTGTTTCTCCAAATAGGCTATACTAGTTTACAAAAGTTACTAAAATCTGTCCATGGCTAGAGATTTTGCTGGTTTTCCTGGTAACAAAGTAAGAATCGCTAATATATCAAGACACTCGTTCAGTAAGTGTCTCTGAATGTCTGCCACACACTTAGCGTGATATACTGACCCGTGTCTGCTGAACGAAAGAAAGGAGAGATCTGAAATCTACCTTCACTCCGATCCCTACAGGGACCTTAGACACAAGAGAGGTACAAAATAACACAGAAGGTAATTAGATGATATGACAAGGCTGTGAATAGTTATTTGCCAAAAAAGAATGACGCACTCAAGGAATACATTAAGATGAAAGCAGAAAGAAATCACTCGAAAAATCACAAAGACAGGAACTTTGGGTGGGTCCTCAGGGTGAATGAGAGGTGAGGGAAAAGGGCATTCTGTACAGGAGAAACTCATCATTGGGATGAGGGAACGTGGTCACTGTACTGAGGCTGGGCACGTGTGAGCGGACGGATCCGGTGGTTCAAGCTGGGGAGTACAGCAGGGAGAGGCTGAGGGGCGGGAGGCAGCCTTGAAGAGTCCCCTGAAGAGGGGCTGTAAAAAGCCACATTCTTTTCAATGGCCAATATCATGTTCATCTTGCCACACAGCATTTTGCCCTGGGTTTCACAGGAGAGGTTTATATTCGACGGTGCTTATTGAACTAATTACGTTGAATAAAAGAATCAAAAAGTTCTGTCCCCTCCATACATTTCTTTTTTTTTTTTTTTTTAAAGATTTTTTATTTATTCATTTGACAGAGAGAGAGATTACAAGTAGGCAGAGAGGCAGGCAGAGAGAGAGGAGAGAGGAGGAAGCAGGCTCCCCGCTGAGCAGAGAGCCCGACGTGGGCCTCGATCCCAGGACCCTGGGATCATGACCTGAGCCGAAGGCAGCGGCTTTAACCCACTGAGCCACCCAGGCGCCCCCCTCCATACATTTCTAAAAGAAGCCCCTAATGGGTTCTCCAGAGAACATCTATAAATTTTCAAATATCAGTTACATAAAAGATTTCAAAATACAAGATTGTATAAATCATATTAGGGAGTAAATACGATCTTGATCTAAAACACCTGAGGACAACACTGAGCAAGAGAGAATGCCAGGACTACCTTATACAAGAATATAGTTTAATAGACCATAAATAATTTCCTATAGACAAAGGGGAAGTGTTTAAAAAATAAATAAGTGTGAGCCATTTTACATAGACAGAACCAGCACTAGATGGGGGAAATTATTAGGACAGTTCAACACTTACATGTAAAAAAATCAATTTTTAAATCTAAGAATTGTTTTGGTGAAGGCCATCATTAACATTCAGTGTTAATTATTTTTATGTAGTCTTCAAAATAGGAAGAGGAGATGAATACCTTAAGACAAGATCACAGATTTAAATCTGAGTTTCAATATTATTCTTTTTAAAAAAAGATTTATTTATTTGGGAGAGAGAGAGAGCACAAGCAGATGGGGCAGAGGGAGAGGGAGAAAGAATCCTCAAGCAGGCTCTGCACCAAGCGCTGAGCCCAACACGGGGCTCGATCTCATGACCCTGAGATCATGACCAGAGCCAAAACCAAGAGTTGGACATTTAACCAACTGCGCCACACAGGCACCCCCCAATATTATTCTTCATGTGGAAATCGTAGATTGGTGCTGTACCTTTAACACTTTCCGCAATGATGGAATATTTGTGCTGTCCTGTGCAGTAACAGTTATGTGTGTCTACTGCACACTCAGATGTGGCTAAAGTGACAGAGAAACTGAATTTCTTACTTTATTTAACTTTTAATTTATTTAAATTTAAATAGCCATGAGCAGCCAGTAGCTGCAAACACAGGCAGAAGCCTAAGATGCCCTTCTCAGCGCTCCCATTGGAGTTAATGTTAGAAAATATTGCAAGACAAGATGGAAAAGAACTAGAGAATAAATATAGGGAAGGCAGAATTAGAAAGATCCCATTTTTGCAGGTGATACAATAGAACAAATAGAAAATGCACTATCAACCTAATGCATACCATTGATGTAAAGCTAGGAAAGGCAATGAAAAATGGTGCTATGCCCAATACTGAAACAAATGAAGTACTTGAGAATTTATGTATCAAATACTTGAGCAATTATGTATCTAGGTGAATAAGGTATCTAGTGAAGTAAAAATTATAAAATCATAATAGGAAAAATAAAAGAATACCTAAAAAAACGAAGTTACATCCACTGCTCCTCACTTAGAAAATTTAGAGTAATATCAGTAACATTAGTCCATAAGAAAATAGATTAACATAAGAACAATTGAATTCCTGCTAGAATGTTCTAAAATGTAATAAATCACTAGCAAAATTAATAAGGAAAAATACATAATAATACCAAAGAAGATTGGAGGAGGACATAATAATTAAATTTAAGGATATATTATAAAGTGATCTTCATCAAGACTGAATTTTGCTGGATTAAAGCCAGGACAAAGACTAATCAAATAGTGATTCCAGAGATGGATTTAAACACCGATAAGTCTTGGGATACAGCAAACAAAACAAAGAATCACAGTAATGGATGAAGGAATCACTCTTTAATAAATGCTGGGGGAACAATTCTATCACTATGAAGAAAAGTAGATTGTATTCATAACTCATCAAGTATGATAATACTTTCCAAATTGGTCAATGAACTAATTAAACACAGAGAGCATTGAAAAAAAATTGTGTATTTATGTCAGCTGTAGCAGAGAGAGAAATCCATGCCTACTGCAAAACAAAATAGTGTCCTAAGACTAGAGAAAGGTGATTTCAAATATTTCAAAGTCTACTTAAAGTCTCCTTAATAAAAAGTAACAAATACAAAGGGGGCAAAAGCAAGTTCTAGGTTATGACACAGACTAAGGGTAAATATTTAAGATCCCAACACAGGAATGAAATCTTACATTGTGATATAAACATATATTGCCATCAGCAATGACAGCCCACTTGACAGAGAGCTAAAGGGACAGAGGGAAAAAGACAGAGAAAAAAGAAACGCTAGTAAGTTGCAGCCCTGTGCCAGACGCTTCACCTGTCTGCACCCTGCACACCAGGAACCACATTGGATAAAACAGCACCTGGGAAGGTGTTCAGTCTCACTACTAAAGAAATAGGGATCAAAATAACTGAAGACCTATTTAAAAACAATATAAGAGATAATGATCAGGCAACACTGGCAGGGCTGTTGAGAGCATGCGTACTTAGCTACTATTGGGGCCACTGCAGATGACCCCAGGGTTTCTGCAGGCTGTCTGACAGTACAGAACAAGAACCATAAACCTTTTGATCCTTTTTTTTTTTAAACCTTTTGATTCTTAATTCCTCCTGTGGACTACATCACAAGGACATACACAACAGGAAACGAGAGACAAGAAAGAAAAGTGATAAAGGTGAACAAATTTCTAACAGCAGATCAAAAGAACCAAAATCAAATCAGTTTAAATGTCCAACCACAGGGGATCAGGTTAAGTAAATTTGGTATAGCAAGTCATTGGGATTCCATGACATTATTAAACACTGTAAGTGAGTAATAGATCTATCCCTAGAGAAGTAAATATAGGACAATTTAAAAAACAAACAAACAAGCATAAGACTCCTAAATGGGAAAGCACTGCAAAACATTTCCAATTAGACACAGAAGATGACAATCTGACAGCTTCCCTGGCTAGAATACCCTCCAATGCAGGGAGAAGTCAGGCCAAAGGTGCAGCATCTGGCTTGCGTGGTCACCCGGTAAGGCTTTGAATTCTATCCATAGATCATGAACCGCTCCATCAAGAATGCTCCAGGCCTGACCTGTTTCAGTATTTCTAGAGTGTAGATAGTTTAGCTCCAAAAGGACATAACTAGAAAAAGATCAGTCTCAATATTTTTAGAATGCATCCTTTTGGTTTTTCTAATTATCTTAAGGATTAAGGAGTGTCCAAATTCTATTTGTGCAATTCCCGTTCAAGAATTTAGCCATTGTTTTCCATTGAAATACATCATTGAGTAAAAACACTGCAATTAGGGCATTGAGAGTTTGACGTATCACTCCCCTTGTAATCATCCCCAGCCTGCCCACAAAGGACACGGCCTCAGCAGTTAGGTTTCAGCAGGTGGTCAGCTGAGATATCCTGGTAGGTTTCCTAAGACCATGTGAAGTCCATTTCAGCAAAGCTATTCTATAATTACCGAAAAGGTAAGAGATCTTAAAAGGCAGATTAAAGAAAAAAAATACCTGTTGTTAGATCTACTATTTAGATGTGAAGAGAAAGAATCTGACAAATGTATTTGGAGTAACTGCCTCATACATTCTGTCTAGGAAAGTTCATTCATTCTCACGGCTTAATACTCCGACCCCCACCCCGAAGTCTGTCGTATGTCTTTGCCTAGATTTTTCTAATGGGATATAATGTGAACACTTGTATTTAGGCCTGAGATGTCTGTAATCCCTGTCACCGTGCTTGGATGTCCTCATCAGGGCCACTCTCTGTAGCTGAGTCTGATCCTCAGACCCCTTGCTTGTCCCATGTCAAGCAATTCATAATGGCAAACCCTGCATCCACCAGGCAACAACACAGTAAATTCAGAACAGTACCACTTCTCAGATTTGCTACAGACTGAAAAATACTAAAAGTCCTAAACAGGTTGATGTGACTAGACAGTTGACAGCTTCTTGGGCGACCACTGAAGGAAACAGGAATTTAAGACCTCTGGCAGCTAACTCCTTCCAGCCTTGCTGGGAGGCAGTGGGTAGTGTGAAGAGCACAGGCTCTGGACTCGAACGCTGGTTATGCCACTTACTTAGCTGTGTGACCATGAACAAAATGTTTCGCTGGGCCTCAGGGGTTTCCATCTATCAACTGGGAATATCAGACTGAGTACTTTAAGACCTACAAAGTGCTTAGGTGGTACACCTGAAACCAACATAACACGGTATGGCAGCTACATGTTCAATTATTTAAAAAAAACAAAAACAAAAAAAAAACAGAGATTGAGAGAGAGCGCGTGAGAGACGCTATTTAAACAGAAGAAAAGAAAAAGATGCCAAGAAGCATGGAAGCAGAGGAAATTCACTGCAAAGCCGGGCAGCCCCTGGGCTCCTGCCTCCCAGGACAGCATCTTTCTAGCTGAAGTTCCTCGTGGCTCGCACAACCGTCTTTGAGGTTGCTGCTGCTTTAAGAGCGCCGGCCTGTCTCCATTAGATGTGCCCCGCCTCCAAGGGCTTGGTAGAGGCTATCAGCATTCGTGGCCTGGGTTCTTCCTGCCACGGTATATTTCTCACCATTTTAAAACTAAATAACAGACACCAATGGGCATTGCACGGGCTTCTGATGTTTCTTTGGCTGCTCGTTAGGGCTCCCATTCCTCCTGTTCCCTGGCCTGCTCTGGCTTCACTGTTCCTGGAACCCTTCCGGGGAAGGCTGAAAGGGACTAAGAATTGAGCTCTGCACTCATTTCCTTGGGTCTCTGAAAAGCCCTCCCTCTCTCTTAATGAGCAGCCTCGGCTTCCTCCTGGTCCTGCTTTCTCCCCTCTACAGTTTCAAAATCCAGTTTAACCCAGTCTGTGGAACCTCCCTTTTCCCCAGCCAGGAGAATTTGTCAACTTCCCTGCTCAAATTTCACCCAGTAATTCCTTCCCCAGTCCGCACCCTTTCCCTCCCCGCCATAACCCCCACCTTAGATCCTCAAAGACCTGTCATTTCCCCCATCTTCTGATTTTTTATTCTTATTTGGACTTTTTGGTTCTCAGCCCTAGAGGACCCTTTCTTTTTTCTGCCTCAAAGAGTGTCTGGTAATACAGTATTCAGTATTCTCCTGATTTGGGGCTGAGATCCAATCCCAAATTGCCTTCCCTCAGTTACACTTTATCTTTTTTATTAAGTCTCTCTGTACTGTTCAACACCATGCAGAGTGGTAGCTTCGGTCTTCGTGTCTTACCTTCCACAGAAATTGGGTAGAACTTGCTTCTTCCAGCTTTCTTCAACTATAGGTCACTCCAAAGAACCCCTTGGTTGGATAGGACACCAAGAGCACAGGCAACAAAAGTAAAAGTAAATAAGTTGGACAACGGCAGAATTTAAAACTTCTATGCATCAAAGGACACAACCAAGAGTGAAAAGACATGGAATGGGAGGAAATATTTGCAAACCGTATATCTGATAAGGGGTTAGTATCCAGAATATATATTAAGAACTACCGTAATTCAACAACAATAACAAAAAACCACCCCATCTAACTAAAAAAAGATAGAGGGCTTGAATAGATATTTCTCCAGAGAAGATACACAAATGGCCAATAAGCACATGAAGAGATACTGAAGTTATTATCAGGGAAATGCAAATCAAAACCACGATGACATACCACCTAACACCCACTGGGATGGCCACTCTCCCAAACCCAGAAAACCAGTGTTGATAAGGACGTGGAGAAACTGGAAACCTTGCTCACTGCTGGTGGGAATGCAAAATGTAATGGCTGCTGTGGAAAACAATATGGCGGTGTCTTAAAAAGCTAAAAATAGAACGACGCGCAATTCCACTTTTGGGTTTATACCCAACAGAACTGAAAGCAGGGACTCAAACATAACAACAGCCAAAAGGTGGCAGCAACACACATGTCCATATGTTCACTGGCCGATAAGTGGATAAACAAAAACATGGCCTATGCATACAAAGGAATATTATTCAGACTTAAAAAAGTAGTAAGTTTCTGACACAGGCTACGGCATGGAAACATCTCAAGGACATTAGGTTGGGTGAAATAAGTCGGTTACAAAAAGACAAATACTAGGTACTGAGAGTCGTCAAAATCACAAGGACAGAAGGTAAGATGGTGGTTTCCAGGGTCTGAGGGTGGCGGGGTTAATGGGAACTTGCTGTTTAATGAGTATAGAGTTTCGGTTTTGCAAGATGAAAGGAGCTGTGGAGATGAGTTGCACAATAACATGAATGTGCTTGACACTACTGAACTGTACAATTAAACATGGTTAAGATGGTAAATTTTATGTTCTGTGTATTTTACCACAATTAAAACAATGACAACCAAAAATGACCTCCTTGGTCACAGCCTGGTTACTTCACTAATTCACTTACTAACTTGGGCAAGTTATTCAATCTCTCCGTGGTTCCGTGTCCTTATCTGTAAATGGGATTTGTTCATACCTACCTCACAGGCCATTGTGAGGATTAAGTAAATTAATGCCCCTGAAGTGTTTGTAAGAGTGCCTGGCACAAAGCATTCCTCAATAAATGTCAGTTATCACAGCAGTAATAATTATTATGATTACAGCGTGTAAGGAGCTCCTGGAAGCATTCTCCTGTTACCACATTTAGTCTTCAGCAACCCCGCGTCCACCCCCAAGAAAGCTGAAATGTCACAGGTGAGGAAACAGAGGCTCAGAGAGGTGAAGGATCTGCCTGGGTCCCAAAGGCAGTGGGTGGCAGGACGAAGATTCGGTCAGGCTCCACTGAAGTACAATGACCTCACGGAGAAGAAGCGATCGCCGCTCGGGCTCCAGATCAAATCAGAACCTGAGCTTATGTCCCAACCATGAGCTGGGGCTGGGGGAGGCTGTGGAAGGGACGGCTGAGGAGCTCGGCCTACTCCACGCCCACAACCCACCAGCTGAAGAATCCCAACAGTCTTTCGTCCTCCTCCCACACCTCCCAGCCTGCCCCAGGGATGAGACCAGCTGGACCTAACAAAGAGAAAACAAGACCAACGTGGGAAAGCTGGTCCCAGAGGTCACCACAGCCCCAAACACACGGAAGCACAAGATCCAGAGGGGAGACCCCTGAGGCCTGTTGTGGTCAGGGTTTGCCAGGGCAGCCTCGCCAAGTCCACACTGAGGGAACAAACCCATGCCACCCAGCCAGAGACTGGGAGCGTCTGTCACGAACAAAAACCCAGGTAGGTGGCCCGCGCTCCACTTTGGGCTCTCGCTGGGCCCATGCCAACTTCCTTGGACAATGTCTGACGATGGGGCAGGAATTCAGTTCCTGATTCTCCTCAGGGCTCAGAAGGGTGGGCCAGCAGGAATTTTACGATGACTGGCACTTTGTTTTTGTGCTTTTCTTTTTCTTTCGAATAAATGTTTTCTCCTCTCCACCTTGACTCCGAGTTTTGTCAAACCCCCAAGCTGGCCGCGAGTGGCCTATGGTCACTTCCCATCAGAACCTGGTGATGCTGCGGTGCTGAAGCCAGAGGAGAGGGTGCCGCCCGGCCAGAGGGGCCCCGCTGCCTCACGCCCCAAGCCGGAAGGATATCTGCGGCCTCCCGCCTTCTGAGGAGACTCAGGTCAAGCTATAAGCAAGGAAGCCTGGGCGCCAGGGGGCCCTTAAGGCAAAAAAGATCCAGAAACCAGATTTTGACATTTGGGAAAGTTTTTTCCCCTCCCAGAGTTGGGAGGGACTCTGTAAACACAAACTGAACTTGGGCCCTTCTCTGTGGAAAAAAAGCTTATTAAATAAATCCTCTCTCAGAGTGAAAAATCCTTTTCTCCTACCAATTGTTTTTCATATTAGGCAAGTAATACATACTCACTGTAGAAAATAAATTAGGAAACACAGATGGAGAAATTAAAATCACTCCAAACCCTCCCTACCTTCCAGATTTCATCACTGTCAACATTTTAGGTACACATTCCCAGACTTTGCTAATGTAAATATATATATCTTCATTCCATCTCTCTCTCTCTCTCTCTCTCTCTCTCTCTCTTAGGAGAGAGAGGTGTATATATATATATATATCCATTCCAGGCATTTTTAATGACATGATAGTATATTTCTACCTGCTATACCATAGGATTGGTGTTTAATCATATATGATGTCCAATGATTTCTTAAGAATAAACTCATAAAAGTGGAATCGCTGAACCAAAATGTTTTTCTAATATGCATAAATCTCCCTAATTGGTCTGTTTCATTGATATAGAAGTTTCCTTAAAGTGACAGACTTTTGCACTGTGCTTATAATCTGAACCAGCCCCTGGTTTTCTCAAATACAGTTCTCCATTATAAGTAGTTCCAAAATAGAACTCCTTAAACTCCTTGTCTGTGAGCTCAGAAATGACTCAGTGGCATTTAAAAAATACACAATTCTATTTGACTTTAGTAATCAGCTAAACAGAGACCCACATGACAGATGTACCGGGATATCTGCCACGCAAAATATGTTTGTGCAAAATCAAACTCAACTACCCAGCGTCTAATCAGCCCTCCTCCTCTGCCCCTTTCTCCTTCCCTTCTCCCTTCCTTCACTCCCTCCTTCTCTTTGTTTCTCCCATCCATCCATCTGTCCGTCCATCCATCCGTCCATCCGTCCACCCATCCATCCACCCATCCGTCTGTCCCTCCGTCCATCCATCCATCCACCCCACACATCCACCCATCCTTCTTCTTCTCCCTTTCAAGATCACTTCCCTTCCTTCATTTCCATTCCCTCCCTTCTCTCTCTTCCTTTCTGTCCTTCCTTCCTCCTTATCTTCTTATCCTTCTTGAGGCAATAGGGGACCCTTTCTCGAAGCAGACAGCGCCGGAGCCAGGTGAAGGTCCCAGCTGCACCAAGAGCTGTATAAACCGTCTGTGAAATCCTCAGTTTTTGGTATTCATTATTTAAGTTCTGTGGAAATGAGCGAGCTTTGAAGCCTACTGACTCATCCTCCTCTTTAACTTCTTATTTCCTGTAAATGGTCCATTAGTTTTTGGCAAGGTTCATGTCACACAGCATTCCCATCACAAGGGGCTGCCCCACAACCCTGGATAATTTTAAGCCTGCCTTTTGCGTTGGAACTGGAAGCAAGATGGGGCTGCGTAGACCCTGCTTTCTTAAAAGTTGCTTCCACCAGCCCTAATGCTGCCTTGAATTAGTAATGTGAAGCACATGCTCCATCTGCCTGCTGAAGGGTGACAGAGCCATTTATGTTTATAAGGCCAAATTTATTCTACAGATGAAATTTTTTCGAAAGCCAGTCACACAGGCTAGTCAATCAGTTTCACCAGGGGGAAAAACTCCCCCCAGTCACTCCACTTTAGACCTCTTTGCCAAAGCAGCCCGTTCTGCGTGGCACTAAGATGTTGAAAGGGGGAAACGAATGGAGATTATAAACAGTTCTCCTGAGTTCCCAAACTTTCTGCCCCTAATAAGGCATGCAGAGATTAGTGCCAACAGCGGAGTGCGAGAGGCCAAGAGCCCTTCCGCAAAGATCCAGGAAGCTCTATAGGACTCTCATGGATTTCAGAGACCAAATCAATCAGTAGCTTCTTCTTTTAAGAAAATAATAATAATAATAAATAATAATAATTAAATGGGGTGGGAGGGGGGCAAGAAGTACTACCATTGGCAAAATGCTAGATTTCTTGTTCTTTTTTTGCCCCCTGGCTGAATGGGAGCAGAAAGAGATCCCTTTGATATCAGAGCAAATAAAGGTTTGAATTATTGACTGCTCATGCTAATGCTGAATTTTACTACTACCATATTTCAAAATGAAATTATTCTAACATCTATGCCTCAAATTAAGATCTGTGATAATATATACTGCAGTCCAGAAAACGTCTTCGGTTCAGATGATGTCAAGGCTGATCCCCCTTGGGAGTCAACACTGGCTGTTGCTTCTCATCAACTAAAACTCTCCTCATCCCTCCCAATAAATTTCAGTGTTGATGACATCAGGGAGCGACCAGGTTAGCAGAGCACATCTGGGGTGGGGGTGGGGGGGCAAGACCTCTTTATCGTCCAAGTGGTGGGTATGTCTTAAAGGCAGCATTGTCAAAATACGGCTCCCTCCTATGATCCACCGAAGCCAAGGCCTAGGAGAAAGCTGAGCCTATAGCACGCACAACTTGACTCTTCCCATGCTGCTGTGTTGGAAACCTGGTTTCCAGTTTCTCAATCCATCTCTGCTCCAGGGGCCCCAGGGGTTGGGGGCACTCAGAGGTTTCCAGGGCTCCCATGACCACCCGCATCAGTGCAGCCAACAGCTTACTTGTCAAAAGTAAACTCTCCCCCAAGTAGTGAGGTCCTTAGCACTGCCCTACCGCCCTCCACACTTCACCCCATCAGGGGGTAGGCGGGTGAAAAGCAGGGAGCGGGGCCAGCCCGCCAGTGTCAAGGCCAGCTCGGGGGTCCAGTCTTAGGCTCTGAAAAGAACACAGCCCTTGAATCTAAGTATTTGTTCCCCTGATGTAGGCGGAAAGGACCTTCTCCTCCCAAAGCTTCGTGCAGCAGAGCTGGAGGCCCAGTGAAGAGAGGCTCCTCCACGTCCCTCCGGGGGGGGGGGGGGGNCCGCACCTCTCCGCCCCCCACATGGGGCCAGGGGCCAAACAACATTAGAAACTCAATTCCATTTTTAAAATTCCTTCTCACAATTCCTTTCACTTCCTATGACAACAAGATCAAATGTTTGGAAGGACCCGTTTGAATCTATTTTCAGTTTCCAAGCACAAACGAAGAGACCAAAAAAAAAAAAAAAAAANAAAAAAAAAAAAAAAAAAAAAAAAAGGAATGGGAAATTCTCTGCAGCCCCAAGACAAGACTGGCTTTCTCCCCAGCTGCCAGATTGGAGCATTATGCACACGGAAAGGTCACCGTGCAACCAAACCGTCTCCAAATATACTCGAATGCGGCTACGCGCTCTCATTTCATCTTGCGATTCCTTTAGCTCGACATTTTAATCGCAGTTTTAGAACCTTGCATTCCTCCAGAGGCACTAAAACACAAAAGAATTTAGAATGCTATTGAAGGCTACTTCGAAGCAAAGAAGCAGGAGTTTCAGGCCTCTTAAAATAAAAATTTAACATGTAAACCACTCGAACCCCTTGGAGTCTGCATGAAACACATCAAACTAACTGTTGTATCTCTGACCAGGGAAGTAGGCTGTTGTAAAATGTAAATAATTCTTCACTGGCATCTCTAGCTTTTCTGTTTTAATTTTAAAACTGGAGTATAATTATCTCTTATTTACTAGAGTCGCAAACACTGCCAAAGGGAAAATAAACCACTACTTTTGGGATGAAGTTGCTGACAAAGGTTTGACAAAGAAAAATAATTAATAGCTCCGTGCTGGCACGGGTGAGTCTCGCGCGCGCGGGGAAGTGAACTTGGCAGAGGGTGTGCCAGGCAGGGCTGCCAAGTGGCCCGCAGACCCCAAGAGGCCCAGCCAAGGGCACCGTGCACAACCGGTCCTGGGAACCACAGTGGCTTCTACTGGGATGGAGGCTATCATGGGGGACATGAGTCCAAACGGTTTTTGCACATCCTCCTTTAGTCATGGCTCTGTGCAGAAACTGCTTTGCTCTCCGGTTACAAGTTCTCTTTTGTTTAAGAAAGCTGTCTGTGGACGATTAATGTCTTTCAGCTGGGGGCTCAAGTGTTCTCCAAGTTTGGTTCTGGGCTTTACCATTTAGGATTTTCATCCTTAGAAAGGATGGAAGAGCCTCTGGGACAGGGAGCCACCAGTGCCAGTTTCTCGGAGCCTCCTGATGGGCACCTCGAGGGAGCATAATTATAATTGAGGGGCCCAAGCAGAGGAGAGCTGCCGGAGGATCACGTGCAGCTGCGTCAAAACTCGGAGGAGGCTGTCTCTTAAAACATGGGAGTTTGCATAGGTTGGAAGAACAAATATTGTTAAAATGTCTACTACCCAAAGCAATCTACATGTTTAATGTACTCCCCACCAAAATATCAGCAGCATTTTCACAGAACTAGAAACCATCCTAAAGTGTGTATGGAGCCACAAAAGACCTGAATAGCCAAAGCAATCTTGAAAGAGAAAAACAAAACTGGAGGTATCACAATTCCAGACTTCAAGTTATACTATAAAGCTGTAGTAATCAAAACAGTATGGTACTGGCACAAAAACAGACACATAGATCAACGGAATGGAACAGAAAAGTCCAGAAACAAACCCACAAATCTATGGCCAATTGAACTTCAACAAAGCAGGAAAGAATAAACAATGGGGAAAAGACAGTCTATTCAACAAATGGTGTTGGGAAAACTGGACAGCCACATCCAAAAGAATGAAACTGGACCACTTTCTTATATCACACACAAACATAAACTCAAAAATGGATCTAAGTAGGAGATCTGAACATAAAAGTCCTAGAAGATAGCACAGGCAGTAATTTTGCTGACACTGGCTGTAGCAACATTTTTCTAGATACGTCTCCTGAGGCAAGGGAAACAAAGCAAAAATAATCAGGACTACATCAAAATAAAAAGCTTCTGCACAGCAAAGGAAGTAATCCACAAAACTAAAAGGCAGCCTACTGAACAGGAGAAGATATTTGCAAATAGCATATATGATAAAGGGTTAGTATCCAAAATATATAAAGAACTGATATAACTCAACATCTCAAAAACAAATAATCCAATTAAAAAATGGGCAGAAGCCATGAACAGACATTTCTCCAAAGAAGACATGCAGACGGCCAACAGACACATGCAGTAATCACATTACTAGGTATTTACCCAAAGACTATGAAAATGCTAATTCAAAGGGATACATGTACCCCAATGTTTATTTTTTGTATCCCAATGTTTATAGCAGTATTGTTTACAATAGTCAGGATACGAAAGCAGTGCAAGTATCCATTGACTGATGAATGGGTAAAGGAGAGGTGTTAATATATATACACAATATTATTATTGTTCAGCCACAAAATGGAATATTATTCAGCCACAAAAAAGAATGAAATCTTGCCACTTGCAATGACATGGATGGATCTAGATAGTATTATGCTAAGTGAACTAAGTCAGAGAATGGAATATTATTCAGCCACAAAAAAGAATCAAATCTTGCCACTTGCAATGACATGGATGGATCTAGATAGTATAATGCTAAATGAACTAAGTCAGAGAAAGACAAATACCATATGATTTCAGTCATGTAGAATTTAAGAAACAAAACAAATGAACTAAAGGCAGGGGGAAGAGAGAGAGAGAGGAACCAAGAAACAGACTCTTAACTATAGAGAACAAATGGATGGTGACCAGAGGGGAAGTGGGCAGGGGGATGGACAAAACAGATGATGGGAATTAAGGAGGACACTTGTTCTGATGATCACCAGGTGATTAAAATAAAAAGTGTGAGTTTAGAGGTTCCATCATAACTTTGCTTTTTAAAGTAAACTTTTTTGTTCAAGTATAAAAGTCTTTTGAGTACAACAGTATCATATTCTAACAGTAACCCCCTGTATTCTTGCTGAAGGCTAGGAAGTTCATGGCTCCAGAATAGTAAGACATCATTCTTTTTATCATTAATGATGGATTTACTTGTAATGTCTATACATTTCTGTCTTGTGTAATTATCCCTTCCCTTCCTCTCATCATGTTTTAGGATTAGCAAATATTTTAGATCCTTTTGGGGTGTGTTTAGGGGACTTATAAGGGGCCAGGTCTTAAAGCCTTGACAAGTCAATGTGCTGAGTCTCAGTTTTTTTGTCTATGAAACAGAGCTAATAACTCTGTGGCAGAATGGGCAGGGATGATGCTAGTCTAATTCCCTTGGAGGCCCCAAGGCCAATGCCTGGCATGGGCAGACATCTCCAACACAACGTTGATCTGGGGTAGGCACTCAATACACCAGACCTATTGTTACTATTACTACTGTTAATAATATCAGCCACAAGAACGACATAATAGATGTTACTGACCCCAGAGAGCAATAGCTAATTCAAGCTTCATTATCCCAAATTAACTCGGCTATCTTTTCCCCTGTCCTCACAGAATTCAAAAGGAGCCTGGAAATTTTGGCTCCAACGTCTCAGTAATAATCTCGGCTTTTAGGACTAGCCATTAAGAGTTTCCAAGCCAAGGAGAACGATTAACCCTGAAGTGGAAGCAGAAACTGGAAAATGTGAATGAAGTCCAGGTCTGCTCGTGGCTATAACAAGTTCATCTGCTGCTGCAAACATTATTTTTTAGCTATCAGTATCTTTTGTCCCAGTTTCTGCAGACAGGGATCTCTGGGAGAAAGAGCTCGGCCGGGGCCCCACACATGTTTTCAGAACAGGCTGGTACACCCTGTCCTTGGTACAGAGCCTGGCACATCAGTAGCAAAACAGACCTCTCTTTTGACACACTTTCTTCGTGGATTCTGTCGGACCCAAGGCTTGCGGCAGAAGCCACTCCTGAGCCTTCCTCTCGCGCAGGGCTTTGGGACTGCTTCCCGGAGCCCCCTGCTGGCCCTTTCCTGCGTTCACACTGCGTTCTCACACCCCTCCGGGGCAGGGAGAAAGCGGCTCTCCACCCAAAGGCTCACCTCAGGCATCTGTCCTCCACCGGGGTGGCCCACGTTTTTAGGACAAAAGCAACATGATCTACATTAAGGCAGGTGCAGATACAGCCCCTCTCTCCGAGGCCACTCATTGGTTAAGCACATCTTGAGTACCTACTGTGTGCCGGGCCCCACCTCGGGCATGAGGAAAAGGATTACGGTTCAGTTGCTGCTCTCAAGAAGCCTCCAGAAGAGGCAGAGATGCGACCCAGGAAGGACAGTCTAAAAAGAGACGTGCTGAGTTTTGGGGAGACCCTGCGGACGGTGGTAGTCGTCTTAGGGAAAGTGGGAGAGGCATCTGGGAGGAGGTACATATTTAACTGGATCTAGAGTCTTAGAGACCAGGAATTAGTGAGGCCAAGAAAGGCGGAAAGGCATTCCAGGTAGAAGGAACGTGCCCCAAAGCGCAGACTTCTTCGGAGGACGCGGAGAAGCTGGGGTGCTTGCAGCAGGGCAAGGAGACCGTGCAAGTGGCCTGGAAGGCCACGCCTAGGCATGTGGATATCGTCTTCCCCATTGTGATTTTCCAAACTGTGTCTGGGGCTTCCCACAGACATTTGATTCTCATTTCATGGATGCCGAGGCAAACAGAACAGTACAGTAGCTTTCCATGACCCACCAACTTCAAATTTCTGTGCTCAATCCGTCTAACCAGGAGAAAAGCATCAGACAAATGCCAAGAGGGGGCACCTTGCAGGATACCTACGAAACACCAGGACCCCCGAAAACGGACCTGGTCATCAACAACAAGGGAAGTCTGAGAACTTGTCAAGAGTTGCCTAAGGAGATGGGACAGCTAAACGTAATACACTATCCTGCATAGAATCCTAGAACAGGAAACGGGCATCATTAGGTAAACATGAAAAAAATCTGAAAAAGTTGGGGCTCCTGGGTGGCTCAGTGGGTTAAAGCCTCTGCCTTTGGCTCACTCGTGATCTCAGGGTCCTGGGATTGAGGCCCATATCAGGCTCTCTGCTCAGCGGGGAGCCTGCTTCCTCCTCTCTCTCTGCCTGCCTCTCTGCCTGCTTGTGATCTCTCTCTCTGTCAAATAAATAAATAAAATCTTTTTTAAAAAAATCTGAAAAAGTACAGACCTTAATTAAGGGTTACGTATCAGTTTTGGTTCACGACTTGTAACAAATGTGCACCCTAACGTAAGACGTTAATGGTAGGGGAAAACAGGAGCCGGGCATAGGGAAACTCTGAGCTATCCTCACAAATTCTCTGTAAATCTAAAACTGTTTGAAAAAAATAAAATAATTAAAAAAAAAATTCTGTGTTCATCCAAAGAGCCAAACTACTGTCCCTGATGGGCTTTATGATAATGAAGTGTTATAAATGAGAACTTAGAAAGTCAGCTTATAGGGGCGTCTGGGTGGCTCAGTTGGTTAAGTGACTGCCTTTGGCTCAGGTCATGATCCCAGGGTCCTGGGATCGAGCCCCGTGTTGGGCTCCTTGCTCAGCGGGAGCCTGCTTCCCCCTCCCCCTCTCCCTCTGCCAGCTGCTCCCCCTGCTTGTATTCTGTGTGTCAAATAAATAAAATCTTAAAAAGAAAGAAAGAAAGAAAGAAAATCAGCTTATAGACCAGGAAAAACAGTACTTAAGCCTGGCTGAGTGCTCTGCTGAGTACTTTATGTACCGTGTGACACAGGATTTCTGCAACAACTGCACGAGCTAGGTACTATCAGCGTCCCCATTTTACAGAAGAGGACCATGAGGCACAGGGTGGTCAGACAACTAAGTGGTAGAGCCTGGATTTGAACCTAGTCTGTCTGAGGCCAGGGTCCACAGGCTTAATGACGACTCCATGCTTTATTGCTTCCTGACTTTCAGTTTTATAGACAGTTATTTCATTGACCAAGACGATTCTCTAGTGATTTTACTAATATTATGATTGTTCCTATTGAAACATTTGAAACCACAGCTACAGATGGGGTGGGTAGGAGGAGGGACTAGGTCAGAGGTAGGGTTTGGAGCGAATGTTCTGGCAGCCGCAGTGTGAAGGAAGGATTGGGGCAGGAACTGCGCCTCTGTGGCTGTGATTTTTCTAACAATGTCTCCAAAAGGAAGAGGAGAACCAACTGGAGAGAATGAACTTCCCTAAAAGGATAAAGCAAAAAGCCCTTGCATAGGAACCCTTTGTATCCAGCCCCAACCAATCAACCCACTGGCAATGCTAAGCCCCTAAATGTGCGCCTGGCCCGGGCCGTGCCTCCGGCCTCCCTGTGTGCTGCCTCCGCAGACAGGACCTGATGGTTAGTAAAGGAAAAATAAGCACAGCCTTAGCAATGGAGATGGCCAGGCCAGAGCCTACGCCAGGGGAGGGGCCAAGTCTCAGAGCCAATACTTCTGGTGGGCTGGGGTGCTTCATGGAGGAGGTGGCCTGAGGGCTGGGCCCTGAAGACTGAGAAAAGGCAGATGGAGGGATTTTAGGGAGGAGGGTTCTTGGGGGAGGGCAATCCCAACCCTCCTTACAGTCCCTGTTCCTGGGTCCCCCAGTCCGTGGGTACTGGGGCTGAGAGCCCAATCTCTTACCGTAAGCTCTGTAGCTTCCCCTGCCCTTCCAGCCCAATGAAAAGCAGGACTCATGTCACCAGTGTGCTTGAAGGTTGTAACGTGCCACCTAGAGGCACATAAGGAATTTGGTGTCCCTAGAGGTTACGGAAAACACCAGCAGGTCTCCTAGCTGGTCAATTGCCCCAAAGCACAGATGCCAAGCAGTAGAGAGTGAACAAAACAGTGATTTAAAAATTCATGGGTCGTAGGTCATATTGGAGTGAACTAACCTGGAGGGTTAGAGTAGCTGGTGTAAAATCCTTGTATCTGTTTCCTATTGCTGCTGTACCAAATCACCACTGATTCCATGGCTAAAAACAACACAGACTTCTTATCTTACAAGTCTGGCAGTCAGAAATCGAAATGGGTCTCACTGGGCTAACATCAAGATGTTGGCAGGGCCTCCTTCCCTTCTGGAGACTTTGGGGAGAATCCATTGCCTCACCTCTTCCAGCTTCCAGCGGCCTCCAGCATTTCTGGTTCTCAGCACCCACACCGTCTTCGAAGCCAGAAATAATGTTGCATCTCTCTGACCTCCCAAGGTCACGTCTCCCTCGGACTCTCTTCTGCCTCCCTCTTTCACCTTTAAGGACCCATGCGATTACACCGGACCCTGATAATCCAGGATGCTCTCCCTATTTTAAGGTCAGCTGATTAGCAATCTTAATTCCACCTGCAACCTCAATGCTCCCCTCCACATAAGCTAACATATGTATGGGTTCCAGAGACTAGGACATGGACATTCTGCAGGCACCAATAGTCTATCATTAACTTCTTCTTTTAAGGTCAAACTATAGGAGGTAACCATTTTTCTCCACAACACGAAAATAATAATTATTATTTATCAAACACCTACTGTGTACCAAGTATACCACTAGACACCTTGCATACATTATCTCATTTAATTGTAGTTTATGTTCAATGAGGCAGGCTCTGTTAATAAACCAGATTATGTTGCTCACCTGCTAAAATCCTCTAATGGCTTCCCATATGTCCTTAGGGAAAACCCACAGCATTTTCTGATGGCTGTGTGAGGCCCTGGGGAATTCAACCTGGGCCCGACTTCCAGCTCCCTCTCCCACCAGCCTCCCCTCGACTTCCATGCTTCGGCCATTGTGGGCCTCCTTCTAGTTCCTTGAACCTCTGTGGTTGTACTGGCTGACCCGTCCTACTACAACATTCACCCCCAAGATCTTCCCATAGCTGGCCCTCTCGCACTATTGAGCTCTCTAGCCTATTCAGTGCTACACTCTCGACTCCTAAAATAGCGCTTGGCACAGTAGGCACTTAGTACGTATTTTTTTTTCAGTACATATTTATTAAATGAACAAATCTGCACTAAGTAAATGAGGAAATGAAGTGATGATGCCTGAGTTCCCAGAGCTAATCAGCTAGGACCCCTACACAGGCCATACTCTACACCTAGCCTCTCAAGGAACCACCCATCCCCCCCCAGCTTCCCATCGGAAACCCACGGTTTAGGGGGAGTTGCAGAGTGGAAACACTGGGACCAGCTCTTAAGCAGTCCCCCACTCAGTGAAAGAGTGCCACAGGCCTGCTGACCAGGCTGCCACGTCCCAATCAATCAGTGAGCATAACCGAGTACGGTCTGTGTGTTTGGCCAGGAAGGCAATGAGACAAGGAGAGACATGGTCACTGCAAACCAGAAATTCCTAATCAAGTCAAAGAAGCCAATCCAAAACATGAAACAATCAGATGCACTGGAAGGCATATGGTCCAGGGTTCACTGCTATGACAGGAAGGGCTGTAGGGCCAGACACGGGACGGCACCGTGGGGGCCACAGCGGCTGGCTTTGACTAGCAGGGCTGGGGGGTGGGGGTGCGTGGGTAGACCGGAGTGTACAAGCAAAGGCACAGACCCTCCAATTGGCTGGACATGTGTGCAGACAACTAGCAGAAGCTGCACATGAGGAAGCAGAGGAAAATAAAGTCAGATGCTGGAGGTCTTAAAAGCGGGGCTGCGAAATTTATACTTTATCCCTTAGAAGGATGGGGAGTCCTGGCAGATTCTGGAGCAGGACAGAAGCCTGTGTTTTTAGGCAGACTTATTTTAGCAGTGGACAGTAGCATGGATTGGACAGCAGGAAGACCTGCTCTCTACTAGGCAACTCGGGTGCCAGAAGGCCTCCAACCACCAACACTCCACACCGCAAAGCCTTCTGCTGGTCCCTGCTCCCATGGAGTAAGCACTGCCCTCGTGCTAAGGGTCTTCAAGGGGGCTAAGAGGTGCATACCCTGAGTGAGCAGGACGCAGGCAGAAGCCAGCACTCCAGGCTGTGTGCTTGTCCTGCTGTGGATCATTTGGGTACTGGGAACACCTGGGAGGGGAAGCAAGCACCCAAGAAAGAATGAAAAAAAAAAAAACCCTAGGACGGTGACCTGTACCTGGAGCCATAGCAATCTCCTCCTCTCCCAAGCCCCAAAGTAAATAGTTAGTTTCCTGACTTCAGAAGACAACTCAAAAAGCTGGCTGGAGGGACGCCTGGGTGGCTTGGTCCATTAAGCACCCGACTCTTGATTTTGGCGCAGGCTGTGATCTCAGGGTTGTGAGACCGTGTCCCTCACTGGGCTCCATGATGGGCATGGAGCTTGCTTAAGATTCGGTCTCTCCCTCTCCCCCTGCCCTGTGTACCCCCCTCTCACTCTCACTCTCTCTCTCCCCACCCCCCCCCAAAGAAAAGCAGACCGGAAATAATTTTTCTTCACCAAGCATGTTCTAAATGAAACCTTTAAAAATATCCTTTCGTATCCCTTAGAGGAGACAAGCACTGCAACTCCAAAGAATAATAATCCGTATTTCTATGGTCTTCTCTGGCATCCATTCCACCTGTAACGCCTGCAGTAGAGAACGACGGGTTCACCATTTTTCCTGAAGATATCCAACACAGAACTGAGGCTTCAGGAATCAGCCTTAAAAAAGACAAAAGATGGTTCCAACCTCCAAAGGAGTGATCCTTTCATAGTCTAATCGTCAGCTGCATACATTTTAAACATCAGAATTTTTGCTTCACTTTGCTGTCATTTGTGGGGAGTCCAAACAGATGTCATCGGGATTCTCTGTGGGTGACAGCAACAGCATCCCCGAGCGCCATTATTTTAGTGGCAGGGAAGGCCACTGCATCCTGGGCTCCAGAGCCTCAAATCCCAAACCAGCTAACCACACTGAAGAAGTCTTTAAAAATTCCTTACAGGGGCCTCTGAAGAACCAGATATGGGGTATCAGCAATGAGCCAGCAAGCCAGCAATAATCAGGAAGGTATTCTAATAGCACCAGTGTTGGAGGATTTTTCTCTTCTCAACATACACCTCTGTACCCCTGCCATGGACAGCGGCAACAGGAGGAGACAGTGAAGCAGGTGTGAAAGTCCCGGCCAGGCCCTCCACCCACTCCCCTGAGTCCCAATACGGTGCCTGAGTCAGGGGGCAGCCGAGCACACAGCAGGGGCAGAGCAAGGAACTGGATGGGCAACTGAAGTTTTGATTTCAGACTGGACTAGACCGCTAAACCTACCTGATGACCTAAGTGAGATGCCTTATAGCTGGAAGAGACTGGAAAGTCATGCCGTCCACCTAAGATATCACAGAGCCTACTTTAAGGCTGTGCTTGCAAAATAAAGAGCTTTTTCCTAATTGAATGCCCCTAGTAGTCCGCCTATTCAATCAATTTGTTATAATAAACAAAAGAACAATAGAATATCATCTTGGGGGAAGCAAATTAACCAAGAGACAAACACAATGCCCAGTTTTGATGAGAGTGAAGTAAAACAAGTCTTTACATACTTCTGGTGTATTTTAAATCCATTCAGGCTGCTATAACAAGATGCCCAAGACTGGGTGACTTATAAGGAACAGAAATTTATAGGTCACGGTTCTGGAGGCTGGAAGTGAAGGTGACGACACCAGCAAGGTCAAGTTCGCTGGTGAGGGCCTTCTTCCCAGTTCATAGCTCTTCCCTTCTCCCTGTGTCCTCACATGGTGGAAGGGGCTAAGGATTTTTCTGGACCCCCTTGTTAGGCACTAATCCCATTCATGAGGCTCCACCCTCATGGCATAAGCACCTCCCTAAGTTCCTACCTACTAATAACACCACATCAGATATTCGGGGTTCCACAGATGTATTTTCGGAGGACACCAACATTCAGACCCAAGGATGGCACAGATTTTCTTGGTCAGTGCCTCTCAGACTGTGGTGTGCATACAAGTCACATGGGGATCTACTTAAAATCCGGATTCTGATTCAGTAGGTCTAGGGAAAGGCCCACGAATCTGCCTTTCTCTGAAGCTACCCAGCTGTGTTTGAAGAGCACCATCCCAGAGAAAACAGCAATGCACATCAAAAGCTTTAAAAATCTCCATAACTTTTGACCCACTAATTCCCCATCAATGATATATTCTAGGAACTAATAAGGAATACATAAAAAGAAAATGCACTGGGGCGCCTGGGTGACTTGATTGGTGGAGTGTCCTACTCTTGGTTTCAGCTCAGGTCATGATCTCATGGTTGTGGGATCCAGTCCCATGTGGGCTCTGTGCTCAGCAGAGAGTCTGCTTGGGATTCTCTCTTTCCCTCTCCCTCTGCCCCTCCCCACTGCTTGCACAAGCTCTCTCTCTCTCTCTCTCTCTCTCAAATGAGTCTTGGAAGGAAGGAAGGAAGGAAGGAAGGAAGGAAAGAAGGAAGAAAATGTACCCAAAGATGTCTATTATGAATAAAAACTAAATATTTGACAACAGGGAAGTTCCTAATAAATCATGGTAAAGTCACGGGTGAAAAAAACCAGTAAGTATCAAATTCCTATAAAATGTTTCATGCTATGGAAAAATATTCATGCAAAGTGAAAAAAATCAAAATACAACTGGGGTATACGGTATGTGATGGTCAGTTTTATGTGTCAACAGGGCTAACTTATAGTACCCAGTTATTGAACCAAACACCAGAAGCTGCTGTGAAGGTATTCTGTAGATGGGGTCAACATCTACAACTGGCTGATTCTGAGTAAAGGAGATTACCCTCTGGCATGTAGGTGGGCCTCATCTAATCAGCTGCAGGCCTTATAAACGAAAACTGAGGTTTCCCAAAGACAATGGAATTTGGCCTCCAGACCACAGCCTTAACTCCCACTCGAGTTCCCAGGTTGCTGCCTCAGATTTCAGGCATGCCAGCCTTTATGCTCATGTGAACCAACCCCTTAAAATAGATCTCTTTATATATATGTTTGTGCATGTGTATCTGTATCTTAGTAAGTATATACATACGTAGATGAGCATATAAGTGTATGTGTATAGATCCCTCACTGATACACAGTATGGTTCCGATTTTGTAAAAACAAAGTTAAAAACATATATATGTATAAATTACATTGAAAGAGCCTGGGTCCCATAACTGAATCTATAGCATGATTCTCATTTTATTAAAATAGTAGATACATGAATGCAAGAAAACACATCCAAACATTAACAGTGGAAAAGACTGAGTTTATTTTAATGTGTCTCTATGCTTAATATTTTTTCCTAAATTTTTTACTCTAAGCATGTGTTTCTTATGTAATCAGGGAAAACATAATTATCATATGATTTCCTAGGGACAATGCACAATTTTAAGTGATCCTCTCACCTGCTACTCAAGTCAAACATTTTATTCTTGGGAACCCTCCTACACTGTTGGTGGGAATGCAAGCTGGCACAGCCACTCTGGAAAACAGTATGAGGTTCCTCAAAAAGTTGAAAATAGAGCTACCCTATGACCCAGCATTCGCACTACTGGGTATTTACCCTAAAGATACAAATGTAGTGATCTGAAGGAGCACCTGCACCCGAATGTTTATAGCAGCAATGTCCACAATAGCCAAACTATGGAAAGAGCCTAGATGTCCATCAACAGATGAATGGATAAAGAAGATGTGGTATATATACACAATGGAATACTATGCAGCCATCAAAAGAAATGAAATCCTTCCATTTGCAATGACGTGGCTGGAACTACAGGGTGTTATGCTAAGCAAAATAAGTCAATCAGAGAAAGACAATTATCATATGATCTCTCTGATATGAAGGATTTGAGAGGCAGGGTGGGGGGGTCCTGGGGGGAAGGGAGGGAGAAATGAAACAAAATGGGACCAGGGAGGGAGACAAACCATAAGAGAATCTTAGTCTCAGGGAACAAACTGAGGTTTGCTGGAGTGGAGGGGGGTGGGAGGGATGGGGTGGCTGGGTGATGCACACTGGGGAGGGTATGTGCTATGGTGAGAGCTGTGAATTATGTAAGACTGATGATTCACAGACCTGTACCCCTGAAACAAATAATACATCATATGTTAATAAAAAAACAAATTTTAAAAAATGGGCAAGGGAGTAACTTTTATCATCCCTGTTTTATAAATGAGGAGACTGGGGCTAAGAGGGTCTGAGTGGTTGGTACACAGGTGCCCACTGGTAGCTGACACAGCCCTAAGTCTCCCCTTTGTAAACCAGAAAACGAGGCACAGGTGAGTGATTCTCATTACTCTCCTACACGGACCATGTGAGCACCATGCCAATTACATCATGGGGTCTTCTCCCTGGCCTTCCATATCCTTCCTCAGTGGCTTCAGACAATGGAATCATTAGGCTCCAGAGAAGATGAGGATGGCAGGGTCAGACACCAGGACCGAAGTGGCTCTGGGCTCTGCCACATGTCTAAAGCACTTGATGACTCAAGCCCCACAGGTGGAAGAAAGCGGGGCCACCCACACGGCCCCAAATGGGGCCAAGTTCAGCTCTTTTTCCACTCTCAGCATATCCTCCGGTCCCCACCTAATTATAGGCATAAGGCCCTGGCCAGCTGCTGTCCCCATGCCCATGAAGGGATGGCCCCACGGCAGAAGACTTAGGATCCAAGAGCGATGCTCCCTGCCAGCAGCCTCAAGTTCTTGGATTGGCTTCCAGCACCAAGGGCTTTCCCTCTTCTCTCCTCCTAGGTCTGCCCAGACGGAGGATGTTCCTGAACCCCTTTAGGGCTGGACCCTGATGCCCTCCTTGGCATGTCAAGGGAACTGGGCCCTGCTGTAGCAGCATCTCTGCAGCAAATGGGCTGATCTCCCCAAATTATGAGCCCTGCGCCCCAAAGCCCTGGTTCCCCAGAGTATCCTGCTATAACCTGCAAACCCAAGACCCAGTGGTAATCCAGACTGGAATAATAACCAGTGTTTGCTGAACAAATGAATAAACACACTTCACATAGAGCATAGCTGCGATCCTGGCAAATCTCCTAAGCATTTTCCCACTAAAAAAAAAAAAAAAAAGCCATATTAAATCGTGAGCAAGTTGGGCAGCCACCTGGGATGCACGTGTATAAGAAATGCTACAACTCCCGGGAATAAATTGGAAACATGGTACCAGTTGAGTCAGGTTTCCACATTCTGCTTCTTCTATAGCTGGTAAAATAGAAATTGGTCCCACATCTGTCAAAGAAGATAGCACACTTGGTGGGAGGGGATAAAAAAAATAAGGCAGACTCCACTCCGAGAGCTATGCTGAGTGAACATGTTTGCAAGCTGCAAGGTGTAACCGGAGGCCACACCGGGCCACCAACCCCGACACCAGCTGGCTGACAGTCACCTAACGTCAGAGGGCCAGGTCAGCTGAAATTTTGCAACCACACTAACCCTAGACATTGGAGCCATTTCGTGGGAATAAATAATGTGTTTGAGTAACTAAATTCTAATTCCTTTACTGTATTTTCCAAGATCTTGCTTAGTTCAGAAACTTACATGAAATAAACACAAGTAATGCTCTAGTTTAAAATACAAAAAAACAGGCTTACTAGCTTTATTTATATAAATCACAGCTTCTCCCCATCCCCGCTGCAGAAACGCTGACAACGCACTTCAAGTATTTGGCAGATACTCTCTGGGTCCCACCACATCAGAATCCCTCTGGCACAGCGGAAACGCTCAGAGCAAGGGCTGGGCGCTGGAAGGGGAGGGTGCTCCTATCCTCAGCGCCTGCAAGCCTCCAGGAATCAGTGTCCATGAAGGTTGTGCAGTATTCCACCACCCACTAGGGCACTAATCAGGGCACCTGCTCCACATCCTGGTGACCTCAAAACCAAGACCTCTGGCCGCTTGCGACGAAGCTGGAAAAGCCAGAGGATTCCTCCTGCCCCTCCTCCCTCCATTATGATTCATAGAAATAGCAGAGGAAGGGGATGATTTAATGGGCAGAGCTAACCTCCACAGGTTATGGAGAGGGATCGAGAAGTAGCTTCTCAGCTGTGCCAAGTACATCACAGAAAGGTTACCACAAGCATCAGGAAAATGTGTTTGGGTTTCTGGGACTGAGTTGGGGTCTGGAATGGAGACCCAGCCACTGAATCTGAGATCAGAAAGGTATTAAGCTTTCAGACAGAAGGACAGACCCAGGAAGAAAATGAGTTCCCTCTTATGTGTACATGTGCATTACCTGCAGCAAAGCAGAACGTAACAGCTCCACACTCCACATGCACAGAGAACTCGTCACATGCAAGGCAACAGGTACTCATTACCTGACATCACAAGGAAGGCACTAGGTAGTATCTCCTTTGCAGAGAGAGTGGGAAGCTGAGGCCCAATAGGGTCATTTTCAATTTTCCAAAGGTGCACAGGTAGTCAATGACCGAGGTCAAAATGGAAATTAATGGCACAGTGCCCATCAAAATTAGTCAACACGGACTGAGCTGTTCCCACCTGAGCTAGCCATCTGCCACTCCACATCCCCTCTCTGCCATGGCTGGGCTCAGTCAGGGGCTGCAGTAGAATGTTCCCTCCCAGGCCCCTCCCTGTTGGGCAATGAGCTGGCAGGGACTGTGTCCCCAGCAGCTGGTCAGCACCCCATTCCCTTGTCGCAGAAGGCTTAATGGCAGTCCGTGTTCCCTGCTGTTGTTGGCCCTGGGGTGCTTCACCCTCACTGGTTCCCTTCAACACCAACTACAGCTTTCGAAAGGCACTTCATTTCCCTCCGCAACTGCTCCCAAGAGGGTGCCAACCCTCCCCATCAGGACCTCGGCCGATACCCGCGGCTCTGGGCACTTCACACGCATTTTTATTCCCGATGTCAATCCTAGCAGATGTAATCATTCTTATTCTATAGCTAGGGAACTTAAGGATTATGGTGGGTTCACTAAGTGCCCCAAGCCACACATTCACTCCACGGCAAGGCTGGAGTAGGCACAGACGGTCATAACGTGCCGGGATTCTCCCTAATAGCTGTGCAATATAGTCCTTTAACCAGAGATGCGTAAAATGTCCCCACTTACGGGGCTGCCTTGACCGTGGTCTGTTTTAGTAAGAGGAAGAAACACTTTTAGTGCCGTTGAAGACTGGACCTGGGATCATGGTTTCCCAAGCCTGTTACTCCCCAGTGGTTATTGATCTACCCCTGGACATAAAGGAGGGCTGATAGGCAAACAACTCCATTTCAAAAACCAACCCTTATGAAGTGCGAGCTATCATTTCCGTTTCACAAATGATCGATGCTTCAGGACAATGATCCCCAGATTCAGGGGTCCCCAAGATTCATGACCAAAGGGAACATCCATGCCATAGAAGCTGGCCTGGCTCCCACATTTTCCACGATCTATTGTGTGCTGCAAAAAACTATTCTGCAAGGGGTCACCATGAGCTTCTTGAGAAATAGGATACCATAGGCAAAAGAAATTTGGAAAAACTGAATACTATATCTTACTTTGCTGCTGCTTGGGAAAATCAGAGTGTATTAAGCTTTAATAGGACGAAATTAAGTTCTTTTAACCTAGCTTTTCTGAACACAGTAAACATAGCTTTCTGAACAAAATTTGAACATAGTGTGCTTTTTTTGTGGACACTTATTGATAGCTTTCCTACATATAAAATTAGATAAACTTTCTTTCTAAATTCTATTAATATCCACATATTTTAGCTAGTTTAATTATTTGCCTATAAGGTCACTAAAGGTTCCAATTATGGTCTTTTGCATGACTTAAGAATTCTACTAAGCCAGGGAGGGGGCCCAAGGCTTGTCAAGGGGGGAATTGGCTGCAGGGGACGCCCTAGTCCCACCATTACCACTGTTCTCCGCCATCGGCCTACACTTTGAAAGGGCACACTTTGGGGCATACGGAGATATCCCTGCCTCATTGATAAATATATCCTAATGTTATTAAAAAGCAAACAAGTCCCTTTGGGAGAAATACAGCTGAGCATTTAGTGCCAGACTGCAGCCCAAGCTCCCCTCATCACTCTGCTTGCCCCACACTGCTAATATACACAGGAATACAGTTAAATATTTAAGTTCAGGCATCTAGAATTTCCCCAAATCATCCAGATTTCAAAAGGTCTTCCTACTTTTCCCATAATTATAACAAAAGTATATCAGAAATTCCAATGGATCAGTAGTTTCAAAAACTGATTCATTCAAACTAGCATGCAACACTTCCTAAATAGATTTAAAAAAAAAAAAAAAGGAAAAAGAGAGAAAGAAAAAAGGAAATAGAGAAAACATAGCCAAGGACATATTGGCGATACTCGAGAAAAGTCCCTGTGTTGGTCCACATGCACTGTTACAACAGTACACCACAGCCTGGGTGGCTTCAAAACAACAGAAATACAGCTCTGGTTGGGGCGCCTGGGTGGCTCCATCATTAAGTGTCTGCCTTCAGCTTGGGTCATGATCCCAGGGTCCTGGAATGGGCCCCGCATCAGGCTCCCTGCTCGGCAGGAGGCCTGCTTCTCCCTCCCCCACTCCCCCTGCTTGTGTTCCCTCTCTCACTGTCTCTCCCTGTCAAATAAATAAATAAAATCTTTAAAAAGAAAAAAAAAAAGAAATACAGCTCTGGTTTTGGAGGCTGGGAAGTGCAAGATCGAGGCACCAGCGTGGGTGTGTCTGGTGAGAGCCTGCTTCCTGGTTCATAGCCAGAACCCCATCGCTGTGTCCTCCCATGGCGGAAGGGCCAAGGGCTCTCTCTCAAGCCTCTTTTATAAAGATACTCATCTCCCCCAAATGATCTCCCGAAGGCCCCAGAGACTAACACCATCACCCGGGGGTTAGGATTTCACCATATGAGTTTGGGGCATGGGTGGTACACAAACATTCACACCATATACTTGCTACATTATTGGCACACGGTATTAGGTAGAAATTCAGATGGGTTTTTCTAAAGATGAGGACCACCATCAAGATCATATAAAAGCATCCCCAATTCTGGCAGCAGAGAACAGGGGAAGGACCTCAATAATGGAGATACCATACGTCAATAGGTACAGACTTTATTTATGGGTTTACTTGGCTTCCAATCTGAAGTAGTGTGAAACCCGTGCCAAGTCATAACATTTTGTTCTAGTGCTCAACTGAGTATAAAGTCAAAGAGGAAATATAAATGGCTAGAAGTGTGGAAAATGTTCAACCTCATCAGTAATCAAAGAAACTCAAAACAATTAAGACTGTTCCCTTAATTCAACAATAATAATGAATGCAGAAAAGAATGTAGTTAACAGGCACTCTTGCAGACTACTGTGCGAAGCATGTATGAGCACATCCCTTTTAGGAAGTAATTTGGTGTCCGGGGGGCGGCAGGACCTGGGTGGCTCAGTTGGTTAAGTGTCTGACTCTTGACTTCGGCTCAGGTCATGATCTCAGGGTCGTGGGACCAAGCCCTGCATTTGGGCTCTGTGCTCAGTGCAGAATCTGCCGGACATTCTCTTCCTCCCACCCCTCCCCTGCTCCCTCTCTTTCTCTTATAAACAAATAACATCTTTTAAAAAAGGTAATTTGGTAATATCTAACAAAACATTTAAAAGGCTTTATATTGTTTGACCCAATCATTTCATTCTAGGAAATAATGTTCATCCTACAGAAATAATGTTAAACATGGAAAAGTAATTATACTAAAACTATTTACCATCATATTTTTATCACGGCAATTAACTAGAAACATACCAAACTCCATGAAAGAGGACTAGGTTAGTAATCTACGGTATATCTTCTAGATGGATGATTATTATTGTCATTAAAGATTATACTTGAATTGGAATGCCTGGGTGGCTCAGTCGGTTAAGCATCTGCCTTCTGCTCAGGTCATGATCCCAGTGTCCCGGGATCAAGTCCCACATCAGGCTCCTTGCTCTCAGGGGAGTCTGCTTCTCCCTCTGCCTGCCGCTCCCCCTGCTTGTGCTCACTCTCATTCTGAGACAAATAAATAAATAAAATCCTTTAAAAAAAATTATACTCAAGAATAGTTTACAGTAACGTTGTAATGGGACGTGTAGTGAGCAAAAGAAATGTGTATGCAGACTAAAAATAAACAAAGAAAGCCACAGAAAAATACTGGAAAATAAATATGCTAAAATGTAAACAATGTTTGTCTAGGTCAGTGCTGCTCAGAGTATGATTCATAGACCGGCATGAGTCTGTGAACCATGTGTCACTTCACATGACAAGAAAATAACTGAGAGACTTTTAGCGATTTGCTATTGCTGTGACATCCAAGCACAAGTTCCAAGGAACTGTGTAGGTCAACAGGGTACAGACCAGCTTGAAGGCTGTCAAACAGAGAGTTACAGGTTACGTGAGCTACACAGCAGTCACACACAGGAGGACCACGATCCATAAAGTAGGGAAAACAAAAAAAGAACTAGCCTTTATCTAGACCACTGGTCAGGTGGTAGTACTGTGGACAAATACCCTGACCTTCCTCTTCTTTATTTTCCAATGTTCAAAATAATGCTATGTTATTATAAGAAAAACAAACTTTTTTAAATGCAAGCAAAAAGCAGAAAATAAGTATCACTTAGCTGCTTTTTCCTTTGGAAAAGGGTCTTATAGAAATGTACATATACTGGAAAGCAGAAAGATATAGTGGTTAAGAAAGTAGCTTTTAGAGCTGATAACCTGGGTATATTGAATCCTGGCTCCATTATTTACTAACTAGGGGTCAGCTGTTCAACGTCTCTGTGCCTCGGTATCTTCGTGCCCAAGACGGGGATAATAATAGAACGTATTGGATGGCTACTCGTGGGGTTTGACAGGATTAAATGAGTCAACATACATAAAGCCCTACAACACAGGAAGCTCTACCTGAAAGTTCACGATTATTGTTACAGATCATGGGCAGGGGTGAGAGCCACAGCCGGACCACGTCTCCTCATTTCTTATTTGCCAAATTGTCAAGAGGAAGGTAGCCGTGGTACTGATTGCGAGTAGTGTTAAGTGCTTTAGGTGTGCTGGCTTCCGCACTAAGCACTAGGCAGGAATTACCTCCTCAATTATGAACAACCCTAAAGATCAGTACTGAATTCTTCTTTGCCATTTTGTCGGGGAGAAACTGAGGTTCAGAGGAACGAAGTGACTCGCCCAGGGTCACCACACCATTAGGTCTGTCTCTCTCCAGGGTGCTGGGCTAGGCATAGGAGGACAGGGGTCCCTAGAGGCTAGACCACGAGCCCCTGGAGAGCAGACCTGCCCTGTGCCTGCTTCCCGGGGGGTCAGGGTCACCAGCCCGTTCAAAAGATCTGGCACAGAGGAAAAAATCCAGGACCTGCTTCGAGCGAGGGCCCTTGCTGCATCCCCTTAACCCGGTCAGCAAGCAACGGCTGGCCTTCCTCCATGGTCTGGTCGGGTGTTGCTCTCAGGCAGTGATTTCAGCCCCGAGGAAGGCAGCTCTTGGAATGTGGCAGGAGGATGTAGGGGCTCATGAGTCACTCCTCTCCCCTCCTCGCCCGTGGTCTTGGACGCAATTTATTATCTCCGTCACTGGGTTTTCTGCTCCTGGTTGGCTGGGGGTTGGTGGAGCAGTCATCCTTAAAAGGAAATCGGTCTGTTGGAGGCAGAAGGAAGGACAGTGGCGGCACCCAGCTGTTTCTGGGCCTGGAGGAATTCAAGGAGGCGGAAAGGCCTGGGCCAGGCTGGTGGATGCTTAGCAAGACCCTGGCTTCAGATATCCACTTGAAGATGCTCTTGTGGAACTTTCTCCGCCCGTGAAAAATCTTGACCTCTGCAGCAAAGAGAGGCCATTCCAGAAAAGCATGAGGCTGACGTATCGTGAACGTTAGAGAGAGACCAGAAGTCCTTCCCTCAGAGAATGGGGGCCAGGGGGCCCGGGTATGGAGAGACAGTTAAGCACACACAGGATTCTGCCTTGAAATCTAGAACATTCTGTCTGTGCCAAATACCAAGGACAGGGGCCTGAGAATTTGATGCCTAAAAATGTGTGGCCAGGGAAAAGCACTTCCAGTAAAATGAAACATCAGGTTGACTTTTCATTTCCACCCTCTCTTTCAAAACTGAATTCTTCACAAGAAAGAGGAGTTTTAAAGCTTGGGAAGCATTTTTCTTCCCTGGCATTTCCTTTTTCGAGAGCAATTTGGTAATATCCAACAAAATCCAGGCCTAACGAAGTTTTGACTCAGCAATTCCATCTTCAAGAACTTACTATACAGATAAACAGATATAGAATGCTTTTATTTGTTTGCGAGCATGCTTAATGTGGCACTGTTTGGAGCAGCAGGACACCACAAAAACCTTAAATGTGCATTGGTAGAGAAATGGTTAAATTTAACTACGGCACACCCACGCAATGCATAAAGTTGCTTTAAAAATGAGGTAAATCCATATGTGAAAGACACGTGCATACCTTGGAGATATTGCAAGTTTGGTTCCAGACCACCGTGATAAAGCAATTATCACCACAGAATCAGTAAAATGAATTTTTTGTTTTTCTGGTGCACATAAAAATTATGTTTGCTCTATATTATAATCTATGAAGTGCGCATTAGCATTATGTGTTTTAAAATGTACACACCTTAACTAAAAATATTTTAGTTGCCAGAAAATGCTAACCATCACCTGAGCTTTCCGCGAGTTGTAATCACATATCACAAATAGCCATAGCAAATAATGATGAAGTTTGAAATATTGCGAGGAAAACCAAAATGTGAGAGAGACACGAAGTGAGTAAATGTTGCTGGAAAATGGCACCAACAGACTTGCCTGACGCAGGGTCGCCACAAACCTTCAATTTGGAAAAAAAAAATGCAACATTCGCGATGTGTGATGAAGCGAAGTGTAATAAAACGGGGTATGCCTATATGCAAGAGGGATAAATAGGTAAGAGGAAAAGTATAACTAGCCCGACACCCTCTACCGCAGTGTTCCTGTACAGAAAGACAAGTGTGTGTGCTTACACAACAGAGCATTCCTGACACATTATTATTACATTATTATATCTTATTATTATTATTATTACTGTTATTATAGGCTACACCAGTCTATCTAAATCCTGACTATAGGAAAGTAGAAAGGAGCCCTTCCTTTTCAGTTTATATTTGTGGCCTCTTTGAATTTTTTACTACAAACATAAACATATTTAGCTAGTTTAATGAAAATAGGAGCAACAATATTGACTGGCTAAACCTAAGAGGTGAGTTTCCATGACCACAAAGATATAGGTCTTCCTCTAGGGCCTTGATGGTGTCTGCCAGGGGCTCAGATTTCTAGAATACACACTGAGAGCCAGGCCCTACTTTAAACACTTTGCAAATACCTACTCCTTTCCTCTCCATGACAACCCTATGGTGGGGAAGGGGGGGATGGTATGAGTACCCTCCCCTTTCACAGATGAGGAAGCCCAGGCTCAGAGAGGATGATGAACTTGTCCCAGGTCACACAGCCAGCATGTGCAGGGACCAGTCTGGTGCACTCCAGAGGCCAGAAACCTCCCTACCAGGCTGCCCCTCAATAAAAGTTGGTTGAACAAATGGACAAACCAGAAAAATTGCCAACATCTTTTAAGGCGAGAGAAACTAAATTATTAAACAGTTACTCTTGCTGTGGTTCATTCATTGTTATTAATTATTATTACTGATGAATGGAAAATCAACACTAGGCAGAAAAGCCAGCTGCATTAGTGGGCAAAGCACTGGACCTGAGCTCGAAGAAATTACTCAAATCCTCAGTCACCACTTAGTAGCTGAGATCTTGAACAAGTTACCTCACCCGAGCCTCTGTGTGCTCATCTGTAAAGTGGGGATGACAGAACCTCCCGGGGTTCCTGCAGGGATTAAATGTCTCATCACATCTGAATGCCCCTGTGTGCTTGACACATGTTGCATACATTTAAAAATAGGTAAAGATGCTGAGGATGGAGTAAACTAGGCTCAGAGCATCACCAGGCCAACCTCCCTCTTTCTCAACCCACTGAGTTTGAAAAGTGAACTGACAATTTCTATTCATATATACGCCAACAATCTGAGGAGGAAATCAGGGTTTTTAATTGTTCTGATCCTGCCTCTAGAATATTGATTTAGGACATTTAATACCATCTCCAAATGCCAAGCTTAATTTGCATCAGGTCAGAAGCTGGGCTGCAGAGCCCTGGCTGTTGATTTTAGGCAGGGTCTTGGGAGGGCCCGCAGCTCACCTTCCCCCTGGCCCGCAGCCAGCCGAGAGCTGGCTTCACCTGGGACTCAGAGAACTGGCCGACTGAGAAGGCCGAGTCTTTGATGGATTTCCACTGTTTAATTAAAGTGCAGCTGGGGCCCGGGGCCCGGCACTACCTTTCAGTGAGATATCTGTCTCGGGCTGCACAGCCAGCCTGTGCGGTGGCCGCCGGGCCGGGGCACAGCCCACACTCTGCCTGGATCCCCCTCACCCAGGGAGCCTGTGAGTCTGCCTTTTGGAGGCCCCAGGCTCATCTTCAGGAGCTCAGTTCCCCAGGCACTAAACCCTGCCTCTGCGAGAATCTCAGAACTCAAACACGGGCCAGTGGTGCCCAAACAGAGCCCCGGAAGGCCTGCTTTAGAAACCTGGCAGGCTGCTCAGCTGTTCTCCCCACCGCTTTAAAGATTTTTATTTATTTATTTGAGAAAGAGAGAGCGTGAGAGGGGAGAGATCAGAGGGAGAAGCAGACTCCCCACTGAGCAGGGAGTCCAACGCGGGACTCGATTCCAGGACTCCGGGATCATGACCTGAGCCAAAGGAGGACACCTAGCCAACTGAGCCACCCAGGCGCCCCTGCTGCTCAGCTGGACGTGCTCCATGCTCTGAGCCCACCCCCACCACTTCATTTACAAACCAGGGGGCTACAGAGAGCCCATTCATTAAAGTCCTCTTTATTATAACTATTACAGAAAATTTCAAATACACCCCAAAGTGAGAGACCAGTACAACCAACCTCCATGGACCCCTCATCACTCTGCAACAATGAGCAACACGGGCCCCTTGTCATCTAGCTACACCTCAACCTCTGCACTGCGTTATCCAAAGCAGCTTCCGCACATTTTATCGAGCCATCCCCTACACATTTCCTTATGCACCTAGGAAGATAAGGACTCCCTTTTTTTTTTTTTTAAAGGTTTTACTTATTTATTTGACAGAGAGCGAGATCACAAGTAGGCAGAGAGGCAGGCAGAGAGAAAGGGGGAAGCAGGCTCTCCACTGGGCAGAGAGCCCGATGCGGGGCTCGATCCCAGGACCCTGGGATCATGACCTGAGCCAAAGGCAGAGGCTTAACCCACTGCACCACCCAGGCACCCCAAGGACTCCCTTCTTTTTTGACATGACCATGACGCCATCCTCACACCCCATAAGTTAATATTGATTCCTTTATGTCAATCAAATCTCCAGTGAGTGGTTACTTTTTCCCGACTGTCCCACAAATACCTTAGAGAAGCTGATTTTTCTGGCACAGGATCCAAACAAGGTTCTAGCTGGGGTTTGGTAGTGTGGGCTTTCTCATCCTCTCTCTCTCACCTTTCCTTCAAACCCCACCAGGGTCGGTGGTTTCGTGTGAAGGCGAGAGAAGACCAGACACGCCACACTTATTTACAAACCAGGAAGCATACCTAAGTCCTAGGCATTAGCCTCCTCACCTGGAGAATGGGAATAAACATAATCCTCTATCTCATGGGGGTAATTGTGAGGATTCAGTGAAATAGAACACATAAAATGTGGAGCACAGAGACTGGTACTGAAAGACAATGACTTTGATTGAATTTGATAGAATTCCCAAGCACAGCATGCGGGGAGGGGAAGAACAAGGAGTAAAAAGTGGCTTAACTCTCCACACTTTCGGAGCTGTTGTTCATGGTAAGGTGGTACAAAGTCCTAGTTAATAACAAGTCTCTGGAGCCAGACTGCCCAGGTTCAAATCCTATGTCTTCCACTTGTTAGCGATGGCAAAATGATGCATGTATTTGCCAGAACTCATTTCCTTTCCCTCTGGGCAGACAACTATGTTTCTTTGCCTCCCTTGCACTAATCTGCAGCCACAAAACAGCTCCGGCCAGTGGTAAGTGGGCAGAAGTGTTATGCATCAAGTCTACACTTGCCAGGTCAGAACCTCCCACCAGAGTCTTGCTCTCTTTCTCACCAGGCCCCCTTGACTGGTGAGGACTCAAAGAACCTGGAAGAAAGAAAAGTAGTAAGATGAAAGGCAGATCCTTGAATAACCATGAGGAAGGCGATCCAATCAAGGGGACTGGAGGAGTGGGGCTGGCTGGCTCAGTTAGTAGAGCACATGACTTTTGATCTTGGACTTGGGAGTTCAAGCCCTGTAATCAGTGTAGAGATGACTTTAAAAAAAAAAAATGATGCCATGGGATTCTGGTATAAGCAAGAAATAAACTTTCATTATATTAAGCTTCTGAGAATCTGGGGCTCATCTGTTATAGCAGCTAGTGTTACCTTAAATAGTACAGGAGCCTTGACCGTTGGCCTCCCTGACTTTCACTTTCCCCATTTGTAAAGGGGCAAAGCTGCTAATAATACCTATTTCATGGGGTTGTTAGGGAGATCAAACCTTAATGTATCTGAAGCGTCTACTACGTTGCCTGGTCCATACAGCATCATAAGTGCTTGCCCCCGATGCCCTTATGGTATTTTCATTGTTTTTAGTATGATTATTGGAAATGTAGTAGTATACCATCAGGAATTTCCCAAATTTACAATTTGGGCCTAAAATTTTACTCCAATCAATTCCATCAATTTAATAATGACAGCTAGTGGTATAACAGGATTATGACCATTTGCTTCACAGGAAATATTTCAGGAATACAGTCATTCTGCAAGGTGAACTGCACCTCATACAGGATGTGGCAAGTCTCTGGCACTCCCCGCCAACATCGGAAATAAAAAAAAAAAGGAGGATGAGACTTTCTTGGCATGTGCCTTTCTGGCTGAGCAGCCAGAGCCCTCTTCATGCTTAGGACTGGGGAGACGTGCACTGAACTCTCCAGACCTGAAAACCTGGGCACCCAAGTTCTCCAAATTCCAGAAAGCACATGAAAAGATGATCAACCTCATGACCTTTGAGGGAAATGCAAATGATAACTGCAGTGAGCTACACTTCATACCACTGCCATGGAGACCATCAAAAAAGAAAGACAGTGACAAGTGTTGGAGGGGTTGTGGACACGCTGGCCCCCTCCCATCCTGACCGTGGGAGTATTCAATGGCGCAGCCCCTTTGGAAAACAGCCTGGCAGTTGTTCAAAAAGCTAAACATATTCTCTTGTACTCAAGAGAAATGAAAACATATGTCCACACAAAAACTTGTACGTGAAAATTGATAGCTACAGTCTTCATTACAGCAAAAAGTGCAAACAATCAAAATGTCCATCAACGGGCGAATGGATAAACAAAATGTGGTATTAGCCATCGAACAGACTATTTTTCAGCCATGGAAAGGAACAAAGTACAGATACATGTTATGACATGGATGAACCTTGAAAATACTACCCTAAGGGGATGGCTGGGTGGCTCAGTCGATGAAACATTTGCCTTCAGCTCGGGTAAGGATCCCAGGGTCCTGGGATCGAGCCTCACATCAGGCTCCCTGCTCAGCAGGGAGACTGCTTCTCCCTCTGCCTGCTCCCCCCTCTGCTTATGTGCCTGTGCGCGCTCTCTCTCTCTCTCTGACAAATAAAATCCTAAAAAAAAAGGAAGGAAATACTACCCTAAGTGAAAAAATACAACCACGTATTGATTGTATGATTCCATTTATATGGAATGTCCAAAATAGGCAAGTCTGGAGACAGCATATAGATTAGTGGCTCCTGGTGGGGTTAAGGGTATAGGGAGGGAAGGTGGGGTGACTGCTAATGGGTACAAGGTCTCTTTCTGGGGTGACGAATGTTCTAGAATTGTGTCAATGTTTGCACAACTGTGAATACACTAAAAACCACAGAATTACACTGTTTAAATGGGTGAACTATACCTCAATAAAGCTGTAACTGCCCCCCCCAAAAAAGATACCCATTCCTTCACAAAGCTCAAACCACCTCTCCTCTGGACTTGAACTGCCATCAGAAACCAGAACACATCCCCACCTCATCTGAAGCCTTTGAGAATGACATGGCCTCTGTTAGAATATAGCTTCACCTCTGTGTGTAGGGACTGAAGCCGTGACTTACACGTGCTAATGAGCCTAGAGCTCAGGGGAGAGGTCATGGCTGCAAACAGGGCTTGGGGGGTGACCAACACATCCAGGTAGGAGGTGAAATGGTCAGCCGCACTCCCATGAACACTGATAGCCCAATGACACCAACCCCCGACAAACACAAGTATCTGACCCCAGAGATACAAGCAGGGTTAGTTCCTGCAGCCCTCCCTCCTGAAGTACATGAACTAGACCATGAATCACAGTTCCCCAAACCAGTCATACTAAATAGGCTAGGTAGCTGGGAGCCCAAAATCACTTAAATTGATGTCATATCATTTGAAAAGCTGACATTCAGTCCTCACAAATTGAACGACAATTGCTATCTATCCAATTCATGGCTGTGGACTCCTGTTTCCCACCTGCTCCAACACCAATTTAAGCAATTCTGAACTTTGATCTCCACAGCGGAGTGTCTCAGATTTATTGAAGTGTCAGGTCCCAATTGTGCTAACATCCACCCCTGGCAGGGCCATTACAAGGTGCGAAATCTGGGTGCCCGTCACCCCCGGCATGTTGAGCACAGAGATAGCCACAAGGAACAAATCAATCTGCCTCTCCATTGTCATCGTGGAAGCCTTGCAATTTACCGTAATGACAGGCGTGGAGGAGAAGCAGGTGGAGGGATCGTTCTGTTCTCCAGGCCCTTGGACATGTGCTGGAGGGGCTTCTGAGTCCACCAGGAGAGGCCTCGCCACTGTCAGCCAAGAGGCAGCTGCTACTCCTTGCAAAGAGCTATTTTGGCACTTGCCTGCATCCTGGGTTGCTTTAAAGTGCAATTGTGTTACCCTCCTTTCGTGTTTTGCAAACAGCATCGAAACTGTGGGTTCCTGCTGCCCCTGCTTCTCCCAGCAGTCACTAGTAACTACCTGTCACCTACAGGTCAGCCCCACCAGGGTTGGGAGTCAGGGACAGCTCAGGCTTATGGTAAAGAGGAAAACCCCTCTGCACTAAGCGGAAAGTTGATTTCCAAGCCGGGACAATGAGTGAGACAGGACTCAGGGCTCCTGGGTGAGCACTGACGGCCTCCTCACCTACCTCCTCCTGTGGAGCCAGGGATTCCTGAGTCCCCACTGAGGCCACAGCCTGCCCCTCACCTACTCAGGTAGGGTCATCACTTGCCTGCTAAGTTATGCTAGTGTTTGCCCCCAAGCCCCCGAATCTGAGAGCCCACCCTGGACTTGGATACGCCCTTCAGATTCACAACGCAGGCACTCAACAGACGCCAAGAACCTCAGGATCCTGTCACCTCCAACAAACCCGGAATGCCCCGTGCCCTTAACTTGGAGACTGGGGGCACAGACCCTCTTCCTGCACCCCTCTCTCATTTTGTCTCTCCACAGGGGCTCCCAGCCGGCCCTACGGCCAAAGCCATGTTGGTTAAGCCAAAATCTGCTTTGGAAAGAATGGTTTTGGGTTGAAAAGTCAATGTCATACTGCAATTGGCAGATGAATGGTTCTATACTGCTGAATGTATCCCGGGAAGAGCAAAGCACAGAGCCTGCTCCATGGCACCCCTGGGAGTTTTGGGGAGCCCTGTGGCCAGGGTTTGTGTCACCGCGGGAGCAGAAACAGGCTGGCGGCCTCACTTTCTTGTAGTCCCACATCAACATCATCGCCAGGGGACCTACCTTGTTCGTGGCTCCTCAGGGTCAGACTGGGTTTTTCACAGAATAGAGGAGGGGAGGGGCCTCTGGATTTTAAAAGAGATAAGGAAATGAGTGAAGGGAATGGAGTAGGATTCAAGGATGAAATAAATGCTCTGACACACCACTCACAAGGAGGGAGTCTGCCTCCACAGCGACACCCCAGAAACACTCCCTCGGGTGCTGGGTGTGGTAATTACATGCTCTGACTGGCTCAGATCCACTCTTAGCAGATGAAATGAGACACCTGACTGCTGACTCCTAATGCAGGTTGAGGAAACTGAGCCCTGGAGGCATCGGCCCAGCCCGCTCTTGTCAAAATCCATCGGAAACTCAGAAAGCTCCAGAATCCTATCCCTTCTTTTGTCAGCTTGGGGCAGGGAGGGGTTTCTTCCTCTGGCTTCAAGACCCAGCTTGCAAGCACCATGTGTCCTAAGGAGCCCTCAACTCTGGCAATCTTAATTTGTCCACCTGAGCCCTTAGTTCACTGTCTTGTCATGACCTCCTATCTGTGGTTACCAAGGGTGGGACAAGTCCAAGAATTCAGAGGTTGGGAGGTGGGGAGGGAGAGATCAAGACAAGGAGAGACTTACTTCTTGACCAAACCTTCACTGGACCTCACATGAAGTGGTGAGAACTCAGTGGGGCAGGGGGTGGCTGGGCCTCCCAGGGGAACTTCAAGGATGATCATTTCCAAGGCACCTTGGGCCTTGTTAAAAGAGCAAGCACCTGGGATGATACGCTGGGTCACGTATGGATGGAAAGATGGCCCCAAGAGAAAGTTCTGAAATAAAGATCTGCCTGTCCTAGAGCTCACTATGAACATGTTACAGACTCGGGGGGGAATCTGCACTCCCCTGACCCACCCCCACCCACCCTACACCACAACTCAGGGATCTGGTCCTGCTGGCCCGGAGCACACAGAAACTTTCGGCCTAACAATGCTGGTCTTACCTTCAAACAGCCTACTGGGAAGACCACCCAGACTCAAAAGCAGGAATCTCTCTTTGGTTATCAGTGATAAACTATCAGGGTTAAGTAAGCCAAAGGTCACCCTTTGACTCTACAACTGTACTTCTAGGGCTGCAAAGAAAATTATTCTTCATTTTTAAAAAAGTTTTAGGCAGCATTATTTCTAGGGGAAAAAAAAAGACCAAAAGAAATGGGTAAGTGTTTCAGGCCTCACAAATTGAACGACAACTGCTATCTATCCAATTCATGGATCACTAGTGACTGCCATGGAAAAAAGAGCACATTTTGGAGAAGCGCTACAACGATTTACAACAAATTAGTTCACAACTCAATGACTATTATGTACCCATAAAAAGTATGTTTAGTAAGATTTGCAACACAAAATATATTGATATAATAAATGAAAAATAGAGATACAGAATTTTTATCTATGTAATGTACATGGTATATGTATATGTACTTACAATTATCAAAAAGAAAAAAGTTATAAGGAAGAAAAAGAATAGAGGTTAATCAAAATTCTAATAGTGATTGCCTTTGGGAGGTGGAACTCGCATGGCTGTTTTCTATTTTCCTATAAATTCCCAAAGCATGGGTTAATTTTATAGTAGGAAAAAAACACTTTTATTAAAAAAATTAGATGCTAAGCAATTTACTTCATTCTTCCTTCCCCCAAGAGAGTGTGTGGTAGTGAAGAGTATTTCTGTTTCAACTGATTAAGTTCACGGCTTCTTCCATCCCTCGCCTAACTTCTCCCTAAGGCTGGTTTGAAGGGAACACAAGATCTCTAGCCACAAAGACAGGTTTTCTAAGGCTTTGGCAGGCTGGCGTGTTCACGGCAAATAGAATTATCACTTAGTAAACGCTGGTGGAACCAGATTTTCGGCAAGTCCTATGGCGATCCATACAAACGCGTGTTCCAGGCCAACGCACAGATGAGGAGGCTACAATTCACAGGTTGGCATCTAGCCAGTCTCTCCTTTTAGGAGGTCCTTTTTCTGGGTGGGTCAGAGTGGGGAGTGTTGCAGGGATGGAGTTCTCTCACTGAGAAGTCATGAGGGTGGCCCTGCTCTGGCTGGTGTCTGGATTTCCCTGGTTTGGCACCTAGTGAGTAATAGAAGCTGAGAAGCGAAGGAGAGGATTGGCAGGCAGGGGAGGTCGACCAGCAGGCTCCGGGGAATTACAGGAAGTCTGAATCTTGTGCAGAGTTTCAGTCTGCACCTTTCTTTTATCTCCCCCAAACCTTGTTCTGAGGCTGTTTCACCTTGGCCCTCCATCATTTCAGCTCCGTCAGGAAAACATGCAACGCCATTTTCACAGAGCAAGCTTTTCTGGGTGCAAAGAACGCAGGCCTCTACACTCAGATGGGTCTCCTCCTTGGACCCGCAGGCTACCTGCCCCCACAGCCCCATCACAGCCCATAGATTCTAGGACCCAAAACTTCTGGTCTTGAGGGCCTTAGCATGCTTGTCAAAGAGCAGGGCTTAGTGACAATGTCCTTTCACAAAGGGTAAAGAGATTCTTGGTGGGAGGAGGCAGTTTTTTCTCTCCCTCTCTCTTACACACACACACACACACACACGCACGCACGCACGCGCGCGCGCGCACAGCCAGAAGTTGAGGCCCAGATGAAAGCAGGGGACCAGAATTGTCATTCAAGTCTGGGCAGAGTTTGAAGTAAGCTGGGGACACCCTCAGGAGGAATCAGATGCCCACTGACGATTCAGGCAATTAGTTCGCCATTTTGCAGGGTGACTGTTTAGCACCTGAAGCCAGGCAAGGCACATGCGGTGCAGATGCGAGCAGGATGGGCAGAACCCCTGCCCTCTCAGAGACCACAAGGAAAAGGAGGGAAGGGATGAGGTCCAGGGCCTAAGCTAGATGAGGCTTCCCTGTCCCGGGGGTCCCAGTGGTCACACAAAACCTTCACAGAGACTTCTTCCCGATTTCAGGCTGCAGAATGTGTTGAACACCTAACAGTATGTTTTTGCCCTTTTTAAAATATTTTATTTTTAAAAGTTTTTATTACTGAAATTGTTGTAGAGTTCCTCCCAAATGCGATCTTTTTTCCATGACAGTGACTAGCGATTTTAGATGCTTACACATGTTTACATGAGGATTTCATCTCTTCTGTACTAATGGCTAAAACATAATTACAAACTGTGCTTGTGAACCAAATAGAGATATTCCATGAGACAAGGATTCCTAATATGGAGGTGTCCTTGGGCCAGAGCCCGCTTATCCTCGTTCCCATCTCCTCCTCCCGACACAGAGGTGCCTTCATTAGCAGAGGAAAGAAAGAGGTCTTTGTGATGATGTCATTCCCAGACCACCCTACACAGACAATAAAACTGAATTTGAGAGAAGCCTGGTGAAATAAGAGCTCAGAAATCATAGAATACCAGAGTTGCAAGGGCCCTGAGAGGTTATGTAGCCTAATCCGCTGATGTGAGAAATGGGCAAAGAGGAAGAGGCCTAAGATTACACAACCTGTTAGCAGGGGGACTATTTTCACCAAGGTAAATATGGGGAAATTCATCACATGGAAACTCCAGGATCATCATGTGTTAAATATTATGCTGGCCAGGGGGGCTGCAGGAGGGGGGGCCTCAGCATGGCCCGCGACATGCATGACCACAGAGGGCCTCAGGGCAACGTGGCCAGTGCCACAACAGAGCCACGGACAAGGGGGCGTGAGACCACAGAGAAGAAACCACCTCACCTCCTGGGAGAGCTGAGGAAGGCATTCAGCAGAAGGGGCTATCTGAACTGGGTTTTAATGACTGAATAGGAGTTTGCTATATAGGGAAAGGAAGGTCATTCCAGAAATATGGAACAACACGTATAGAGCTTAACACCCGTCAAAGGACATGATGTGTTTGGGGAATAAAGAGTGGTTGGGTGCGGCTAAAATGGAGGGAAACAGCAGCAAGACCAGAAGAGGTGACAAGGGAGCAGCTGAGGAGGTCCTGAACACCCTGACGGGGGCATGTTCTTGGTTTTAAAAAAACAACAACAGCACATTGGCAAAAGGATGAAGGGTGGATTGAATAGAAAAGGACCAGAGACAGGGAGACCAGTGGGGTGGATATTACAACATTTCAGGTGGAAGATAAAGTGGTAAAAGAAAAAAACAATCTCAAAGAAGACAAACAGCACTTCTGTGGCTGGAAGTCGGCCTGGGAGCGGAGGGGTGGGGTGGTGGCCAGCACAAACCACTGCCCCCAGGGCTGTAGCTTCACGTTTTTAAAGGACTGAAAAAGAACATTTTGTGACACATGAAAATTACATGAAATTCAAATGTCAGGGTCAAGTTGGAGCACAGCCACACCCTGTGCTCCTTCACCTCCTGTCTACAGTAACCAGGGCAGAACCCAGGACAGGCTGAAAGGAAGGGCAGTGAAGTCTGCAATATTTGCTCTTTGCCCTTTAAGAAGAGGTTGCCAAGAGAGAGGAAGACCACGGCTTCGGGCACCCGGTGGGATGGTGGAAGGAGAGAAACAGGTTGGGGCAAGTGTCGCGGGCAGTAGTGTCCCTGAGGGCACATGGAGTTGGAGGGTCCCCATGACACACCCAGGAGATGGGGGAGAGAGGGGTCTGCCCCCAGGTGAGATCTGGACTTAAGACTTGGATTTGAAAAGCATTAATGGGCAGATGGGCGTCGAAGCCCTGGGAGTGGGTGAGATAATCCACGGGAGAGGAAAAAAAAGAACCAGAGAAGTCAGAACCCCAGGAAATGGTGTGAGGGGTTAAACAGGCATGAAATACCCAAGAAGGAGTCTGAGAAAGACTAGTCAGAGACAAGGACCAATTTCAGTGTGAATAAGGTCAAAAGAGAAGATGTTTTGAGGAAAAGAGGGAGCTGAAGAAATGTCAACTGCCACCAAAAGCCCAAGAGGAATGAGAATGGAAAAAGAGACCGTGGGTCCTGGGAGCCCTCAGCCAGCAAAGCTTGCACTGTGGGAACAGGAAGATGTGCTCCCACTTTCCTCCATCCCATGGCCATTCCTGCTCAGCCTCTCTCCGTGGGTCCTCGATGTTCGAAAGCCTCAGGGTGCAGGCCCTGGACCTCTTCTACTTCCTAGCCCAGCCACCACCACCACCACCACCTCCCCC
>LNAC01000062.1:373762-429177 GCA_002007465.1 Ailurus styani | reverse complement strand
CCCCGGAGCCCCGGCCCTCGGCCCGGGGCCTGCGGCGCGCCGGGCCCGGCCGCACTCACCCTCCTTGGCTTTCTTCCTCCGGGCCAGCGTCCCTCCGAGTTTCCCCAAGAAGGAGTCATCTTTCTTCCGGGACGGGGGCGACTTGGGAGTAGGGGACTTGGGGACGGAGGGCGACTTCTGCGGGGACGTGGCCATGGCGGCGGGGAGCCGGGCCGGCCGGGACGCGGAGCTGGCGCTGGGCGGGTGCGGCGGGACTGAGGCTGCGGCTTTCCAAACGGAAGCGGAATTATTCCAAGCATTTGAGGCAGCTCACGCTCGCCTTTCCCTTCCCTCTCTCCCTCCCTCGCGCCGCCCTCCGCCCTGGAAGGAGCTGTGCGCTCGGGGCCCTCGGCTGCCGGGAGCGGGGAGGGTGCCCCAAATCTGCCCCCTTGCAGGACGCGCGGCCTCGTCTGTGCGCGTGAGACCCCGCAGCGCGGGAGCGCTCGGGCCGGGAGGCCACGTTTTCCCCGGGCTCTGCACCCCGCGCAGATCCTGGCGCAAATCTGGCTTCAGTGATTGCTGAAGCCGAGCGACCTGCTGCTCTGTGTCCCAGTGTCCCCGCCGGGCTGCGGGCTGAGGACCTCGCTCTTGCCCTGCGTGTCTGCCTGTTCAGTTATTAGGCCATGTCTTGTGTCCACGAAAGAGCGTGAGTGCGCTCCCGGAAGAGAGTGAACCAAAATGGGTTTAGGCATATATCCGTGTTGCTACACTTAAGGTGGCGGTCAACCTCCTCTTCACCCCCATCCCAGGGTGAGAAGTTTGAAGTTCGTGAAAGCAGGGCTGAGGCCTCTTCTTACCGGTTTCTGGAAGCCCCGTGGCTTGTACAAAGGAGGATCACACCAATGTTGGTGGAAACATGAATGGGAAGGTACGACCGTGGGCTCCTGTGAAACAAGCCCGCACCCCGAACTTATCCTGGTTACATGAAAGCAACAGAATGGCCACCAAACTCATTTGGGGTAACAGGGAAGTGGCATCAACCCCTCCCCCCCACACCCCCGCCATTCAAGGACTCTTGCTAGAAATGATTAAAAGTCACGTTTTACTGTGCTTGCCCCCCTGAAGTTTGGGGCTCTCAGGGCTGTCTCTCCCCCTCACATAGCCCCCTTGGCAACTGTTTCCTCCAAGTAGCTACAGCTGGTTGACCTTGGGTGACCACCTGCCCCAAAGGGAGCAAATGTCACTGGAGAGCAGCCAATCAGATGATCTCAGTCGAGAATCAGAACTAAGCTAGAGACTCCTGTCAGAAGTCTAGCACTTAGCGATGATCACAAAGACTCCATTACTGGAATGTTCGTATTTAGCAGCAGGCAGGGGGATCAGCAGAGAAACAAACAAAGGGAGCAAGCAAGTGGGTTCGAGAAGGTGGTCTCACGGAAAAACCACAGGGGAGTAGCTGCTTGGACCTTGAATCTCTTCCCAGTGCCCACTGTAGTTCCCCCTGAGAGCCAACCCGTGCTTCCTTCCTAGGACATGTTCCTAAAGCTTGAAATAACACATCCGCCTTCACTCCAGCAAATCAGCGAACTGACAAGCAGTAATTCCTGAGAACAAAAATTTAACACACAAGACCACCAACAGATGCTCCGTGGACTGTGTGTTCGTTTTATCTTTGCATAAGAGCCACAATCCTTTTTTTTTAAATTATACCTTTTTTTTCCCGTAATTATACTTTAGCTGATGCCTCTTACCTAACAGAAAGTAGAGAGGTCATGCCGCAGACAGCTAAAATTTTCACCTAGGAGCAAGAAAAGATTACGACACCCTCCCAAGCCAACCACCACCTTGATAAATCTTAAGGAGATATGGAGAAGCCAAAATAGATTTTGTTTAATATCATTAATAATTCTTGTTCAGGATAGTGGGTACATAAAAATATCTCCAACATCCGATCTCCAACCCTGTGAATTCCTGTCAGGGAATCAGGAGACACACAGCTCAACATCTGTGTGATCGCCGACAACTGTACTCACTTAGCTAGGTCTCCGTTTCCTCAGACTAGTGGTTCCCTAACCTGATTGTGTATCGCAATTCCTTAGGGAGCTGGTAACAAGCATTCACAGGCCCCATCTCTGGAAGTTCTGATTCAGTACATCTGAGGCGAAACCAAGGAATAGGTCTTTTTTCACAGGGATTACATCAGGTGATTTGAGAGGGTTCATCTACACACTGCTGTTTGGGCACCTAGAGCCATTTCCAGCTCCCACATCCTGTGATTCTCTTTTCTTCACCAGTTGCTGGTATTTGTAAGCAAGGTTTAAGTCCTAAATATGGCGTGATCAAGATTAGAGGTGGAGATCTCTTAAATTTTGCTCCTGCATGCTTTTGCATTTACAACCCTCTTTGGTAATGTTTATGCATACTAGAGTTTGAAAGCACCTGAGCAAGACTACAAAAGAGGAACAAAGTCTTGGTTGTTGAAAGTTGGCTCTCAGAAAATACCATCCAAATAAGCTGTGGAGAAGACAAAGCTTGAATCTATTGTACACCATGGTAAGGACAGCCCTGCCTTGGCAGAGACTGAGTTGCATCTTGGCCTGGGGAAAGGTAAAGTGGGGGCTATTTATAAGGTTTTGGAATCTGGTTTAAGGCAGATACTTCAATGAGGGGGTGCTTGTTTAATTTTGGCTAACGATCATACTAGTTTAGGATTGGTAGGTAAAAGGCAACATTTTAAAAAGAGTTTTGGAGAGTAAATAATCTTTTCGATGCCATTACAAAGTTTAAAGGTTTTACATTCATTTCAGTAAGGTTTTGGGAGAAGGTCTTGAAAATCACAATAAAGTTTTTCTTTGTTAAGGTTTTACTTATTTATTTATTTGAGAGAAAGAGTGTTCAAGCGAGCATGAGCAGGGGTGGGGGTGTCGGGGGGTGGGGGCAGAGGGAGAAGCAGGCTCCCTGCCGAGCAAGGAGTCTGACATGGTGCTCAGTCCCAGGACCCTGAGATCATGACCTGAGCCAAAGGCAGGTGCTTAACTGACTGAGCCGCCCAGGTACCCACAATTAAGTTATTTGTAACTCTTATCTTTTTGTGAGAGATATTTTTGGAATAGTTATGTTGATAAAGACAGTGAAATGGTGAAGACCCATTAATGTAAACAGAACCTGTATGGGTGTGAATGATTTCCAGGGTCTACATATTTTGCAGATGTCTTGTTTAAAAACCTTCCTGTCTGTAAGATAATTATCAATGTCTCTTTAAAGAGAGATTCCCATTGGGGAATGAGCAGTGAATTATAAATCAGTGCCCCTCAAAGTATAGTCTGAAAACCAGTATTGGTCCTCAATGATACAAATACAGAAATTGAGAGTGTTTAGAAACTTTTATAGGAATTAAGCCATGCAATTCTATATTTGTTTACTATAACAAGGACAACTGGAAGCTTCTGTTTGGAATATCTTTTCATTTTATTTTTCTGGTAATTATTTTTTTATTGTATTTTCTGAAGATATTGGTCTGGGTTGGATTGGTCCTTGACCATAGATCATTTGGAAAGCACTGTTCCAAATTGCTCCAGTGTGCTTACAGAGTTCAGACACTCTCTTTTGATATTATGTGTTTATAGTCCTTATGGATATGATCTAGTTTCTGCTCAGAAGATTAAATGAGTTAATACACGGGAAGACATCTTACCCAGGGTCTGGCACTGAAATAGACTGAATCTAAAACCTGCTTAATCAAGGACACGCACCTCATGCTGTTGTTTGATGAGATGCATAGAAAACCCTGCACTGGGCACCTGGGTGGCTCAGGTCATGATCCTGGAGTCCCGGGATTGAGTTCCATATCGGGCTCCCTGCTCAGCAGGGAGTCTGCTTCTCCCTCTGACCCTCTCCCCTCTCATGCTCTCTCTCTCATTCTCTCTCTTTCAAATAAATAAAATCTTCAAAAGAAAAGAAAGCTGCACCAGCTCCCTCACTATAAATTGATATCTATAATTATGGCCCCACTGACGAACCGCCCCCCTCGTGCTTGGTCACTGGTCTCGTCTTATCCAAGGTTTAACGATAAGGACAGCTCATAAATGAAATGTGTGTTGCTGTGAGACTCTACTGAATCTCTAGGTCAGTCTCTCCTTGAAATCTAGGCCTAGACATACAGCCCTGGGAGAGAGCAAACCCAGGTTCCAGTCCTGGCTCAGTGGCTAAGTGACCCTGGACGAATGGCTGTCCCTTCTATACTTCCATTTCTATCATTGGGAAAGTGAGCGTAGTACCTATTAAGCTGAACATCACACATACCTGATGATCCACAATTTCAATCTAGGTTATACCCAAGAAGAATGAGTACATTTGTGCACTCTGATACATTCTTCTAGAAAGTTCATGACAGCACTATTCAAATGCCTATTAAGAGTTGAATCCATAAATAAATTGTGATAGTCACACAATGGAATATTATACAGCAAGGAGAATGAACAATTTGCAACCATAAGGGGCAACAGAAAGTTCATAATATTGAGTGAAAAAGGATCAGATGCAAAAAGAATATACTCTATCAATTCTATGCGTGTAAAGTTCAAAAACAGGCTAAACTAATCTCTGAGGTATAAGTCAGGATAATGATGAGCCTTGGGAGGGGTGGTGACTAGAACAGGGAAGGGTGGGTGGGAAGGCATGAGGGGAGGCTATGGACTGGTAGTGGTCTGGGTACTGGTTAAATGGGTGTATTCACTCTTGGAAATTCACTTTGGAGCATGCACTTAATAATTTCAACAATTTGCTATATGTATATGGTTCTTCAATATACATCGATGGCACCGCGTGCCCTTTAGGGTCCCATTTATCTCCATGGTCTCCTTCTCCAACTCCCTGGGTGGCCCACATCACTCAAAACTCCACTGGTCTCAAACTAGATCACTTCTGTCCCCAGACATTCCCTTAGGAGATCATTTTTTCCAGCGGAACATGTGCTGCTCTCACCCACCCAGCATTGTTCCCATCCTGGTCCTTTCATCTTCCCTCAGTGATTCCCACGGGGTGGAAGGGTGTAATTTACAAGGCAGAAGCAGGTAGTGGTGAAGGTTGGGGGTTCGAATTACCATTCTGCAGTCAAATATCTGTGCAATTTTGTGCAAGTGGCTTAACATCTCTGTGTCTCAGGTTTCTCATCATAATGCAAACAAATGAGCCCTTGCCTCACAAGGTTGTTGGGAGGATCCGGAGAGTGTAAATAAACTGCTTTGCTCAGTGCCTAGCAGATAACAAGTCTTAGCTCAATAAAGTGTTGGTTATTTCACTGGAGACTCATAAATGATATCATTACCTCCATTTTACAGGTGAGTAACTTGAAACTCGGAGAGTTTAAATAACTTGCTTCAGATCACATAGCTGGTAACTGAGAGATTAATACTATAGCCCTTAGAATCTCTTCACCCAAATAGCTATAGAACCCACAATTTTCAGCTAGGCTATGGTTCCTCAAAATAAAGACTGTATTTTCCAGCTAGGTGCAGTAACATGACTAAACTTTGACCGAGGGGATGTGACCAAATGTGTCATGTGACCGCTTCTAGGAATCCTAACACATAGATAGGAAAGGGGTATTCAGTTTCTCATGTCATCAGACTACATAACACAGGCCAAGCCTCCCAGTGAGAACAACTGGAAAAGCTGGACACTGAGTGTAAAGTAAATCTTCTTGAGAGCACTGGAAAGCTAATAAAGCTTACAGGGCCACAGTCCCGAAGAAGTGACCGCAGAGAGGTGAGCCTATCACCTGGGACTACTTTCAACCAGTTTGAGAAGAGACAGCTGGGAAGCTGGGAGGCTGAGCAGTGCAGGGACCAAGCTCACAAGGATAAGTAGAAAAAATGTCCAGGGGCCACCAAACCGGGGACCCCCGGAAGCCTCCCCCTGCTCGCTCTAGTTTGGGACTCTAAAAGACTGTCCTTTGGTAGACAAGAGAAAATGAAGGCATTTACATGAAAAAGCACAACTGAGAAAAATTGTCACTAGCAGACCCAAACAGAAGTAAAGTGTGTGACATAAAGAAAATCATTCCAGATGGAAGGTTGGTGACACAGGGAGGAAGAAAGCACAAATAAAAGGGGAAATTCAAAAGGATATTAACTAAATAAAATAATCATAATGTCTTACAGGGTTTAAAAATATAGAAATCAAATTAAAATACACGAAAGCAAAATCATTTCAATTGGGAAGTGAATAAATGGTGTTAGAGTTCCAAGGTCCAGGCACTGTCTGGGAAGAAGTAAAGGTAACAACTTATATTGGACTTTGATAAATCAAGCAATCGTGTTGTAGCCTGTAGAGTAACCCCTAAAGAATAGTAAAAGAGTAACTATTACTGGTAAATGATGGAGAGAAAATTGGAGTCTGCTCCATTCAGACAGATTTCATAAGTTGTATTTGTGATCTGTATCTGTCATATTTAAGCAACTCGTCTTTTGCCTTCTGTTTTCTTTTTCTTTTGCTGTGTTACTTGTTGTTGTTGTTGTATAGATTAAAAGCCCAGAATATAGAGGTAAAACAAGCATCTCAAATTAAGCTAAAGTCAAACTGGAAGAGGTTTTCACTGGGGAAAGTTGTATATTTCCCAAATGTGAATACCATCTGTTATGGGTTGAGTTGTGTCCCCTAAAAATATATTGAAATCCTAACCCCGGAACCTCCAAATGTGACCTTATTTGGCAATAGAATCATTGCAGATGCCCTTAGTTCTGTTAAAATAGGATGTCAGGCAAACTGGATAAGAATGGGCTCCCAACCCAGTAAAACCAATGTCCTTGAGAGAGGAAAGTCTGAGCACAAACATGCGCAGAAGAAAGATGGCGTGAAGACACGGGAGACAGACAACCACTGGGATTATGCTGCCATAAGCCCGGGGATGCTTGGGGAAGCTTAGGAGGAAGCATTGCAGGGAGCACACCTTCATTTTGGACTTCTAGCCTTGAGAACTGTAAGAGAATACATTTGTGCTATGTTAAGCCATCCAACTTGTGGTCCTTTGTTATGGCTGCCTACAAAAATAATATACCGACTAAGAGACAAAGTAGGAGATCCCTGTGGATCATGAAGAGGGTTCTGCAAAGGGTCTGGATCTTAATTAATAATCAGAGTTGTTTGACCACATCAAAGTGGTGGGGCCTGGGGGGGGGTTGGGAGGGCAGGGGTGCTAGCGGTGAAGAGAAGCCAGCCAGAGCCTCCTGGCTACTTCTTTGATCACTGAAAGCGAAGCATGCTCTCCAGATGAAAAGAATGTGTGAGAGAGAAAATGGCTCTGGAGGGGGACTCTTAAGTGAGTGTTCCTCTTGGGAACGCTAGGGAATTAGCAGTGGCCTCTGAAGGCCAGGCTGCCAGTGAGCATGTCCTTCAAGAGCACTGCTTGCATGGGCTAAGGCAGCCAGATGACCCAGTGGCGTGGTCGAGTGAGTAAAGGCCTCGGCCTTGGTTTGTGACATGTGGGACTGAGGGTGGGGTGTTGTCGAGGATCACACAGGACAATGCCATTCAAATGGCGTGTGATCCGGCCATGGCAGAATGTGTCCCAAGATCTTTGAGACAAGTGACCTGCTTACCTATCCTTTAAAAGTCCAGTAATGAACTGCAGACATTGGGGGGATTCATCACCTGAGCCTGGCAGCTGAGGGCCAACTACATGCACGGACAGAGCTCTAAAATCAGGGGCTGCTACTGCAGTGGTCTAACAGAGGACTAGAGAACACTCTAGAATAACAGCAGCAGGGGCAGAACTTTTAAGGAGAGAGAGGAACAGTGATCAGACACTCCAGACCCAGCTAGACAAGAACACCTGGAGTCCCAGTGATTCTGTTTATCTGTGGTCTGTGTCACAGGCCACGAATATTACTTCCAAGTCTCCCCTATCCTTTCCCAGGCAGGTGTGATTGGAGGAGCAAGGTCATGGTTGTCACGGTTGTAATCCTCTCTCCTCCAGACTCCTGGGACCTGGAGGAACAAGTCACCACTCCCATCTTTGCTAGGGAAGCTATTGAGGCTATTTATACTTTAGATGTTTCCTTGTAGGGAGGAAGGTGAGAAATATTACATCTAACCATGATCTGAAAACCAGTCACCATGGCCAGACGGTGTTTTCAGGGTGTACTTGAGAAACCATTGGCCAAAGAGGTCAGCGGAGGCCAGCTCGGAGACACAGAGTCCCAAAAGGGAGGTGACAATGCTCTGGGAAGTGCAGTCCCTGGCCTAGCTTACAACTTCTACCTCCTCTCGTGGGAACTGCCCCCATTCTTTCCTGTTCTGCTGAGATTTGAGATGTCATTTTCTGCCTGTTGGGATTAGAAAAGTTCAAGAGTCACCACGGCCATTCCAATGACAAAAGCATATTCCGGCCATCCCCATTTTAAAAGTGGAGCCTAGGTACAGCAGACGGACTCTCGCAAGGAACCTGGGAGGGAGGAAAGAGAAAGGGTCAGCTCCATTTCACAGATGAAGACCTCCACACATAACCGAGGTGTCCAGTGATCAAAGGCAGAACTGGAACTTGAGCCCTGAAATAGAGACTCTTAGCTCCACTTAGCGTGTCTGGGATGATCACCCTTGTTGGGTTTTTCTTGAGCTATTTTTTCAAATCACACACTGATGGTGTTGGACTACTCCACATAAACACACGTGCATTTCTCCCAAATTCTTATGGCAACATTTTCAGTTATTCTGGGAATGGGAAAGGAACGAAATTCAGATGTATTCCAACCTGCTGCCCCAGTAATAGGTTATTTGGTTCTGTTTCACCCAGGACCATGAGTGCTGTTTTCCGGTGAGTTCGGTCCTGCTCCTCTCTGTGTCTGCATGACCTAAGGGCCTGCAAAGACCAGCTCCCTCTGTCCTCGCCTTCTCCCATTCCTTCAGCCCTGTGTTCTTGCTTCCCTACCCTTGGGACCTGGGGTTTGATGATGTCGTGTCGTGCTTCTCTATTTGGGGCCAAGAGGTGCCCTGGAGGTCCACGGCACTGCGTCAGGGCCTCTTGGTAACCAGGGACAAACAAGATCCATCTCCCTAGAGTATCATGCTTATTGAAAGATTTTTGTGAGGGGTGATGGGGGTTAGGTAACTTACCTGTTCTAGAAGATTGTTCTCTCATTAGAGTATAGCTAGATGCAGGCTGGAAGGAAACACAAGGCATGTCAAAGGGGCGGCTTGGGCTTTCATGCCCAGGTTTCCCGAGCAGGGCCGGGCACTGAGGTGCTGGAGGAGAGTGACAATGGGAACTGATCTAGGAAAGGAAGGGGAGGAGCAGGTAAACAGCAGGTGCACGTCTGGGTGGGGACACAGCCTGGTGGTTGAGGGCCCAGGTTCTGGCGGCCGACATCTGGGTCTAGCCCCAGTTCCACTCCTTCATACCTGGACTGCCAGGTCAACTGAGCCTCTGTGTCTCAGTCTTACCTCCAGAATGGGCTATCCGAAGGATTTTGCTTCCAAGATTAAATGGAATAATGGATTTACAGAGCTTATTGCAGCACCTGGCAGGTGCGGTGAGCTGAATTCACGGTACCCGGCACCATGATCAGGGTCTGAGGGCTCCTCGGGGGAGCCCTGACAGCATTGGTTTGGCTTTTCATTTTTCTAAAAACGAGCTGGGAAAAGGAGTGAGCATGACACTACCACGTATGCCTGGAAAGCTGAGGGCTGGTGAGTTGCAGCAAGTGGCCCAGCTAAAGGTTGAGAGTCTGCAGCTCTGAGAGCCAGAGGAGGGCAGATGAACCCCAGCATGAGCACAAGAACACTTGCAAAGTGCCATCAAAAGTGGCTGGCCTTAGCTGCCATTTTCCCCGCTGCCGAAACGTTAGCGCTTGCAAACAGGGGCTCTTATCTCCAGTTATGTTTACTTTTTGTTAATATTCAATGGAAAAAATGGATCATGGCAAATATTCCATCCGCAGACAAAGCTTTCCAACAGTTGAGGAAACTCAGCGTGAAATGTTGGGGACTGGCCACTTGGTTAACCTGATGTGGCAATTCTGGTGGATCATGCTGCCACGTATCATGAAAATTTGCATGCACTGGGATGAAGAGCGGAAACAAACAAATAAACCTGGTCTTGAAAGTGCACATTGAAGAAAGAGGCCAGTTCAGTGCAGGTGGGAGGATTCCTGCTGAGTGAATATAATACAAAATCAGGCCAGGCCAGGTAAGAAGGTAAGAGGAACGGGGAGGTGGAACCAGGACTGGCTCCGTATCTCCCCCTCCCCAGCTCTGAGAGTCACTTTCTTTGCTCGAACAATAGACCCGAGGCAAGACTTCACTCCTCTTCCCAATCCAGTCTGATCTGCTGGTCAGGTAGTTCCTTCCAGGTGCCCCCGTGGGAATAAAGCATCCACCTGTCAATTCACGGACTCCCACGTGAAATCAAAGCTTTGCCCCATTCCTTTCACTGCAAAGAAAGAAATGGAATAGACGCTGCCCTCAGAAGTGCCAGACCAAGCCCCCATGAAAACGTTTTGATTCCTTTAACAGAAAACCATTTATTTGGGGTTCATTTCAGTATTTATAGCAGCGCACATGTAACACTTTTCAGTCCACATGAATAGTTTCCAACGGTCGGAGCAAATTAATCTTTTACAAGCTACTCAGCAGTGAGGGTAGAAGATAAACAGGAGGTGAGACAGTACACGCTCCTCTGTATGTGAACCTTCCTATTACAGTAAACTACATTCGAGCTCACCACGTCCAAGGACTGCCACTCTCTCTGTTCGCGTGGCAGCCCCAGCTGCCCCCTGCCACCTCTGCCCTGCTGAGGTAGTTCTCTGATCAGCCACCTGGGTGGGACTTGCTGCCATTTTCAGTTTGGAAGGAAAAGCCCGTAAATCTGCTTCCTGGGAAGACAGACATTGCTGAATTGTCATTTGCCTCCAGAATGCAGAAAACATCAATTTCATTGCAGCTCATCAGAGTTGGAAACACCTGCCGCTTCCTTTCTCCGTTGCAGTTAACATGCTGCATCTCAGCATTGATTGATTCCAAGCAGCCTGACACTGCCAAAGTCAAGGTTTAAAGGGAACGGTACAAGCTGATATTATTTTTCAGTTTTAGAAACGAACTTATTTTTATTGCCAAAGAAGTGCTGCAGTTGTTGGGGGTTAAAGTGTTTATGCTTGAGATAAATGTCAGTAGAATAGGCTGATGCTCATAATAAAAATAGTTCTTTATCTTTGTATTTATTTGGGAGTGGTACTTGTTTATCTTTGCATTTGTTCGTGGGTGGAATGGAGGACTAATATTCTCCCCTCATGCTGGCACCTGCGCGGGGCCACGTGACCCCACAGGCAGTCAGAGAATGTTTGTTAAACAAATAGATCAACAAACGAATAGTTTGGGAGAGCAAGCTTAAGAACTGTCCTCTTGGTCCATCTTATGTTAAATCCTTGCAACCGTCATGAGCCCTTTAGCTTAACTTAGAAGCTGTGTGAGACTGTCTCTAACACATGACCTGAGGCTGGGGTTTTATGTCTCATCCAGAGTCCTACATTGTCAAGCTTTGATCACGAGTGTTCTTCGATGGGCCAGAAGAAGTCCCATAATTTCAATTTCATCATAATCCTTCCCGCTCATATTGCATTAAAAAGCCCCATCTTTAAAATGGACAGTATTTTACATTTTGAGGGTCTTCAAACATTCTTTACTTGTGAATAAGGAATGGAACTATTCAAAATAATTCAGCAGCCGCATTATTTGTGTCCTTTTGGAAGTGTTCACTGAAATGGTGTCATGTACCGTCAAGCTGAAAGCCGGTGTAAGTAGAAGGTTGTTACATCTGAGGTTTATGTTTCAACTTGGCCAGTTAAGACTCAGCCTTAAACTACAGAACACAGTCAGTGGAAGAGAAAGTGAACAAATTGTTTCTCTCATCTATTAACAGAATAATGGGGCCAAGAAACACCTTCTTTCTTGGCCCTCTTGGGAGAATCTTTCTTTTAGATGAAAATAGAACAAATTAAAGTAAGTGCCAATTAATTCTTTTGTATAATAACCACCCAGACACTATACATGCGAGCATCCTCTGAAATGTACACAAGCACCAAATAGTGCCCTTTTGTGTAATTGACAGAAAAAAACTGGGTTCGCATATTTCTAAACATTCTAGAATAAAAACTGAAGTTCTTATCTTCCTTCTTTAAATGAGTTAAAATTCCTGAGTATCCATAGTCTTACCTTTAAATACCTAATGACTGAACGTATTATTTTAACTACCTCCATAAATCTTTAATACTCTACAACTCACTGCCCCAAACATCTGGGTTATTTGCATGTTAAATAGCTTATATACCAATATCTTAGTGTCAGTAGCATAACACAGGAAAACCAGAAATAGGAGGAAATCCTATTAGCAATTTCCACCAAATATATAAATAAATAAGAATAAATAGCCATAAATGGCACAGTTTTGATAGCTAGATGCCTGCACAAATTTCCTCACAGGATAATTCATGCACTAGAAGATCTGATTCTTTTTTAAAAGAAAGGAAAAAGGAAGAAGAAGGAAGGAAAGAAGAAAGGAAAAAGGAACCGCAACCTTTGGAATTTGGTATGCCATGGAAAAGTTGCATTTAACACCATCCCAAATGTGGGCGGGCTTGGGAAATCCAGTTACATTTCTCATTTCCAGCTTGTCGGCTGGCCACGTTGGCACGCGTGGACAGCATCTCAGACAGAAGTGGTTCATGGTCGGGGCGCCTGGGTGGCTCAGTGGGTTAAAGCCTCTGCCTTCAGCTGGGGTCATGATCTTAGGGTCCTGGGATCGAGCCCTGGGATCAGCAGCGAGCCTGCTTCCTCTTCTCTGTCTGTCTGCCTCTCTGCCTACTTGTGATCTGATCTCTCTCTGTATCAAATAAATAAATAAAATCTTTAAAAAAAAAAAGAAGTGGTTCATGGTCAATTTATATTGAGGGGAGTTAGGTCTCTGGTCAGAATCAACTGTTGCAAATCACCTTCTGTTCAGTGACCCATTTACACACTTGCAGAAATAAGAGAGGCCAGACATATAACAAAGAGTTCCTCAGTCTGTCTCTTGTCAGCAACAGACTATATCTTCAAAGAATCCCATTGAGGGAAAATAATCAAATAATTTGAAGCAGATCACTATGTAAAACAGATCAATTTTCTTTGGTTCGCATATGACCTGTCAGAAGGGCCCAGGAATCCCTCGTCAGTGCATAAACCTCCATCTCCTGGTTTTCTTTTCACGTTGAAAATGTCATTTAAAAAATCCGTGATCCAGTTTGGGATTGGGTCCCTGCATTTGGTGAATGGGGGCACGGCACTCAGCTCCCCAGTGAAGTCGGAAGTGGTTTCGTCCTTGTCCCGTGGAGTTCGGGGGGATCCCTGGAGAAAGTGTGGGAGATGCTTCTCTTGGGACCCGAGAAGACTGCCTTCGGGAAGCATGCTCACCTTGGATCACTAGTGGTTGTGTTTTCAGTAGCAGCACCTGCCTCACTGATAATTTATCAACAAACGAGTTTCCCTTTTTGCCATCACCAACGGTTATATAGAAAAGCCCTGGAAAACGATTCATTTCTAGAAATGCTTCTCACTATGTTCCAGGAGCAGCATTTCCTTTTTCCTTTCCTTTTTTTTGTTTTTTAATAAAATTAAGGCTCAAATGTTGTATTAAACTCTCATTGCTTATGTATATTATATTAAGGCTTATAAATACAACTGGTAAATTAAATTCACCCTGGATTGAATTAACACCTGCAATATGAGTTATTTGCTTTATGTAACCAGTAATCTCAAGGTTTCTCCTTTTTCTCTGGAAACACAATTTAAATATTAACCTAATCTTTAAACTGCGGCTGCTTCTTTCTGACATTTGGAAACCGGTCATCCGTGCAAAAAAAAGGCAAATATGGATATATTAATGAAAAGGCAGCTTCTTAAAAATCTGAAGATGTGTAACTCAATGAATTGGGAAGATAAATGATAAAGGCAGCAGGAAAGTCGATCCCCGTGTCCCTTTCTCGGGAAAACAATGCTGGTCCTCTGCCAAGGTCACCTCCAATGTGAGACCTGCCAGAGGGACTGCTGATCTCATAACAATTTTTGTATTTTCTTCACTATAATCTCTGGAAGGGTCTCGGGCAGCTGTACTCCAGATGGGAGAATTTGAATGTTTAAGAAAAGATGGCAAATAGGGCATCACTTAAGTTCCAGGTACGCCAGATCGTGCCAAAGGAACTGCGAGTGTGTGGGGGGTTCCCGGCCCCATCCGTCCTCAGCCAGCATCCAGGGGGTGCGCCTTGGGCCTGCTCACGTCCTGCTCAGCTGACAGCCCCTGGAGAATTTGAAGCTTTCAAAGAGCTGGTCTTCAGCCTTTTCTTTTATGCGCTGTTCCTCCAAGGAGTCCACGAGTCTGTCCCTTTGTTCAATCACTTGCATCATCTCGCTGAATATTTCTTGCTCCTCATTCAGATCATTCTCATCTTTCTGGCTCTCTAAAAAACAAAAAAGGAAAAGCATGGGACCTCAGGTAACATTTGGCCCAGGCAGAGAGATCTTGGCGTGGGCATTTCTTGATTGTTTTGGACTTGTTTCTGCCTTTTAATTTCCAGGGAGAAGACAAGGAAATGAATTTAACACCAGGGAACTGTGCTTGAAGCCACCGATTAGCAAGGAGGGTGCTTTGTGCTGCAGTCAGCTCGGTTTTCATCTTGAGACTATAGCTAAAGCAACAGGGGGAAATCCCTTTGTGAGGAAAAGAAGATTGGCCAAGCCCAACCTAGTCCTCCAGCCTCCCCTCCCCCGCAAAAAAGAAACCAGCCAAACAACAAAAAGGCTGTTTTCCCTAAACATGTCTGAACTTCAACAAAGAAATCTACGTGCAAAGTTCCTGAGTAAACCATTTGCATCGGTGGCTGCGATTTAATGACGAGAATCCTTTTTTTCACGTGTAGTTGATGACAAATTGCCGCCCGGGAGAAGAGACCAGGCGGGAGCAGAGTGAGACTCTAGTTGCCCAGTGGGACTGTGTGGGTCTCCAGGCTGTGACTATTTTTTCCCTTTTGCCTTCAGAGTACAAGAGCTTCTTCCTAATTGGCCTGACGCATCCGATTGCCTGGGGGACGTGAGATGGCTATAAAAGGAAGGAAGAGTAAGAAACAGGTAGTAATGGCTTTCTGACAGTCAAAAGAGATGTTAAGGCAGATGGAAGTCTTGTCAACCAGACTACTGCCTTGGGAGAGGACTGATAATAAACACCTTCGCCTCTTCCCTTTAGCAAACCAGGGACTAGGCAGTGAGCCTGATCCTGGAGCAGAGGAGGGCCACTGTTTCTCGCAACAGGATTAGTTCTGAGGACAGGGTCAGGAAGAAGGTACATGTGACAAAAGGGAGATGGAGAAGCATCATTCCCTTTGCACGTCAGGTTTTATGGGAGAGAGAAGAGGAGAAGCAGAGGACGAGAGCCCTCTTCTCCAGCCTCTCGATTCTGGGCCAAGAAGTGTCATGCCATTTGATGGGAACACGGGGGGCCAAAGGATTCTTACCCTGCCCCTTGTTTGGGATTCTGGGAAGAAGTCGGCTGGAAGGGCACCTTGTGTGTGAACATGGGGCAGTACGTTGTGGTTGGGCAGAGAAGGGTCTGGGTCTGGCTCTCCAGCTCTCAATCTGCTGTGTATGGCCCAGGTGGGACCCAGAAGTGCCCACCAGCCCTGGAGCCGCCAAAGGCAGCTGGTCAGTGGGCCTCCAAGAGGGCTCCCCCATGTTGAGGAGTGATATGGTCCCACGGCAGAGACCATCTGGCCAAGCTGAATGGAGGATGTGCTGAGGTGAGGCCAAGTAAGCCAGGGAATGCCACCAGGCTCCAGGCACGTGGAGGAGGGGCCAGGTTTGGGGGGTGTGTGTGCCAGCCACACACCTTAGCTGCAAATGCCAGCAGAGAGACTGGCAGCCCAACGACAGGACACAGCTGAGGGGGGGCTCCGCGAGTCAAAGCAACCAGTAAAGATACCTAATGCCTCAAAGTCACATAAACCTGCCTCTCGGGGTTCCCTAGCCTTAGGGAGAAGAACAGAAGGAAAAGGTTGCCATCTCCAAGACAGAATATTTTCATCCCAAAGAGACTGAGCTTTTCCTACAGGGACTGTCTAAATTATTGCATCAGACTGAGTTTACTAGAGAGGGATACATTTCTTTTCTTTCTTGCTAACTGGTGGGATAAAGCTTTTGTAGAAGATGAGCTCAGGTATAATCAAAATGAAGAAGCTTTTTTTCTTTTTCTTTCTTTCTTTTTTTTTTTTTTTCCTTTGGTACATCTGAGAGGAGTGAAGAGATGTATGATCCTCACTCCTCAGGAAAAATTTTAAAAAGAAAATTCAAAGGTGGTGGCTCATGGGGTCTGTTGGTGGTATTTATTTTACCATCCTGAAATGGAACAAATTTAAATTTTTATTAGATGTGTAAATCAGATATTATGTTGTATGGTTTGTTCATCTAGGTATATTCCAGTGTTGGTCCTTATTCGATAATCAATTCAGAAAAAAAATTCCCTCTCTCAATGTTGGCTTCTCATTAATGGACTCATCTGAGTCCATATGACAAATACAAATGATGTATGCCAATTTTATCTAGTCTGCATAGTGCAGCCCTATAAGGATTTTGCCAGAAATAGAATTTTTTTTGCTATACAGAAAGTCCACAGATCTCTACTACGCGGGAAAGAGCAGGAGACCCTGAGTGGGTGGAGGTTTGTTCCTGAATCTTAACCCCCTCACTACTTACCTTGAGTGAGCCAAGCATGCTGAGACTTGGTTTCTAAACCATAAAATGGGGATAAAATGCCTAAGTAAAAATAACCATGATGATGACTAATATTTACTAATATCCAATATTTACCAGGTGCTTGACCTGTACCAGGCAATGCCATAGGGAGGTGCCATGTTTGGGCCATGAGGTAGAAACCATTGAACTTGTCCTTTCAGACCTAGGTCTGAGTGCAGGAAAGCCATGCACAGATCTGGTCCCACGAACGCACAGGCACAAACAGTGAATATGCCTAGTGTGCTAGAGCCAATGAACACACAAATCAGGACAGCATGTCAACTGAATTTATTTCTACTTTCCCTCCTTCGTGCTGGAGATCATTTTCTCACATGTGCCCTGGCCTGGCCCACGTGGGGGAGGCTGTTTCCGTACCACGTCTAGTGCCCCGCAGAACAAGGTGCGCCTTCCTGGGACACCTGTGTCCGGGCCCTCATCTCAGTGCACCACATCCCCTGTCTGCACATTGGCTTCTCCAGGAAGACCCCAGAGCAGGGAGCTCGTCTTCATACATCAGGCCCACACTAGACTCTCAGCAAATATTTCTAAACTGAATAGAGGGGGAAGTGAATGAATGATTTTGTTCTCTTAGATGGTGGGATGGAGTCCAATGCTGCCCTCGTAGCCCAGGTGAATGAAGCCAGCCAGAGCACCTCGCCGGGTAGCTGGTGGGCTTCCGCCTCTCCAGCCTCCCCCTCCGCCTCCAGGCTGCTCACGCAAGGTGGGAAGAGCGACCTGCGTTGGGATTGGCGGCGTGCTCTGTGCAAGTGCCTTTCCAGGGGACACATGTCCTTCACAGGGGCCCAACCCAAGCACATATCACTGTACTCACCCTCCTTGAGCATTTTCTGTCTTAATTTCTGTTCCAGTCTGCTCTGATGATCTTCCAACTCTAATTCTTGGGCCCTGGGGGTAAGAAAATGTTCACACCTTGTAAATACTGAAGATCTGCCTCGAAACACTCACTGAGTAAGCTCACTGACTACAGTTACTGTATTCCTTTTTTTTCTTTTTTCTTTTTTTTTTAATTAAAACTGGGGCCTTGGAATCTCTCTAAATGGAAAGGTTTGGGGCTAAAGGAACCGAGGAGGGCTGCTGGGTTCTGTTGAGTCCAGAGACGAAGGAGCAGCTGAAGGTTGGAGCGTGATCCCAGGGGCCATCTGGAAGGCCACTCAGGCCACCGTCGGGGACGGATCATTAAGGAAAGGCTGGTATAATCCAGGGGAGAAGCGATGACAATCTGACACTCTTTTCTCTTTAAGGGGTAACATGACTTTGAGTATTGCCTCTAACAACTCCCAAATCTCTGTGGTAAACAACAAAACAAGGAGGAGGAGACAGGAGTGAGCCATTTTGTTCAGGCAGAGCCGTAACCTCCAGACAGCTATCCATTCGGTGGTAGGGGATGTGCGAAGAAGAGTCAGTGATGTTTTGGAGTCCTTGAGCTGGGGTCTCTGTGTTTCCAGCAATAGAAACCGCAGAGTCAAGGAGTGAAGTTAGTTCTCGGTGAAGGTCAGTTTGGCACTTCTTGACCTTTCAGTGCCTGGGGTTATCCCATGTGTGGGCAAGGTGCCCACACGTTAGGCTGTGTGTACTGAGGAGGTTCCCGCCTTTGGAAACCCAACTCTGGAGCGCTCAGGAGAAATGAGGACCACTCACAGATGTCGCAGGGGTCAGAGATAGTGGTTGAAACCATATGATCCCTAAAAGGAAGACTACAGAGAAAGGAAAGTTTGAAGACAGGAGCTTGGAAATGCCTCCATTGAGAAGCCAAACAAAAGAGATGTAGCCAGAGAGGAAGCCATCAGAGCTCTGAAAAGCGATCAAAACAAGCGAAGCAGCATCACAGAAAACCAGAGGAGAGAGTTTTGAGTGAGAAGAGAGAGGTTGAGGTGAGAGAGGGTCACTGTCACAGAGACACCAAAGTGGCGAAGGCGGAGAAACAGGACCCTGCGTTTGACAGCGTGGGGCCTTCCCTTCCAGCTCCCCCCGCAGTTTGCATGTAGCTGCACAGAGTTGGGGTCATTTTGCTGCCCTATTTCTATGATTTCTCCTACTACCTGGGCCAAGATCCCTGCCCATTCAATATTCTGCCCTTTGTCATCGACCCTGAACTTCTCTTGGTCCTCTCTAGTCGCCCATGGAAGTGTACCACTCAAGGCTTCCTTTAGCAGAGAACTTTCTGGGCAGAGTGCAGAGAGCTGACTGCTGAGGTACCATCTACTTACTCAGTGTGCTGCTGGGGCCACGCTGTCCCCGGATAGCTCTCAGCCAATAACAGAGCACAGCGGGCAGTCCTACAGCTGGACTCCTCTGATGGCATCTTTGCTCCGGTGCTCCCTTTGGCCTGGCTGAGATGTTCTCAGAGGTTCCTCTGCCCAATTCTTTCCTCCCCCCTCTCCTTTCACAGGTGTCAGGACCGCAGAGGGTCTACGACTTCCCTCTCATTCCCTCTTCCATTTCCTTTTATTCCACTATGTCTCTTATGCTGCTTCTTCTTTCTCTTCTTCTTCTTTTTTTTGAGACTTATTTATTTAGAGAGAGAGAGAGAGCAGGGGGGAGGGGCAGAGGGAGAGAGAGAATCCCAGGCAGACTCCCCACTGAGTGCCGAGCCTGAAGCGGAGTTCAATCCAGGACTCTGAGATCATGACCTGAGCTGAAATCAAGAGCCAGCCACTTGGCCAACTGAGCCACCCAGGCGCCCCGTCTCTTGTACTTCTAGTCCTGTCTTGGCATCTGCTTTCCCAGAGCACTCAAGTTGCTTGTCTAGGATGTTTGTCCCTGTTTGACCAGCTCTTTCTCTAAACTGAAACCTATCCTTTAACAGAGCTCCCACCTGATTTTGTCTAGCTCCCATGCCTGAGCTCTTCCCGATGGCATCTCTTGGAGAAGAAGCTTGCCTCTGGCCGCTTGCTAACTAGGGAAGCCAGGCACTGAGCTCCCAGAGCACGAGCCACTGCCTTCCTGATTGTCACAGGGAGGACCTACGCGCAGACTAGGCTGCTCCTGCCACAAACCTCCATGGAGCTCTCGCCATGTTTTCTGATCACCAGTGTGCTCTGTGTTTGCATGTCTGTCTCCCCTAAAACCACGAGATCCTAGAAGATCAGGACTGTGGCCCGCTCATTCTTTTCACCGTACCCAGCACAGCTCCTGGCACAGAGAATGTGTTGGATATGGATATACTTTTGTTGAATGAACGTTGTGATTCAGATCTGGTCCAGAGGCAGATGGTATGGTGGTGTAAAAAGGGCTTTGCAGGGCACCTGGGTGGCTCAATTGGTTAAGCAACTGTCTTTGGCTCAGGTCATGATTCCAGGGTCCTGGGATCGAGCCCCGAATTGGGCTCCCTGCTCAGCAGGGAGCCTGCTTCTCCCTCTGCCTCTGCCTGCCACTCTGCTTACTTCTGTTCTCTATCTCTCTGTCAAATAAATAAATAAAAACTTTAACAAAAAGGGGGGCGGCTTTGCAGTCAGGTGGACAAGGACAAGTGTTGCTCGGAGTCTCAGCACATGTATCAACTTAAAAAATAGTGATCAAAAAATAATTACTAAGGAAGATACCTTCTTCCTCATTCCTGGACTTTCTTTCCATGTCCATGAAGCTCAATGAGTATAACTCCTGGCCTTCTTCCCCAGAGGAGTGGGGACCACTCTTACTCACTCTCACTCTGAGGCAAATTTGAGAAGAAACGGGGTAAACTCAACTCACACCCATTTTCTTCTGGGATCAGCCAGCCTGGAACAGACCTGTGTTCTTGATTGCTCTGAGCCTTGCCATAGATCTAGGGCAAGGCTTCTCAATCTTGACACTATTGGCATTTTAGGCTGGATAATTCTTTGCTGGTGGCGGGAGAGGGGTGTCCTGTGAATTGTATAACGTTAGGTAGCACTCTTGGCCTCTTCTCACTAGATACTAGCAGCATCTCCTAGGCATAACAACTAAAAATGTCTCCAGATACTGGTGAATATCCCCTGGGGGGTGAAACTGCCCCCAGTTGAGATCCGCTGGGCTAGAGTAAAAGGTTTGCACAAAGAAGCAAGTGGGTCCATTAACTTTTGTGACCACATAGGCGAATATGGATAACTCTGGGGTCAGGTTAGGGCAGTGGGCTGAATGGTCTCCCCCAGAGATATGTCCGCATCCTGGCTGAGTGGCCTTCAACTCTGTCTGCAGGTGATGAGATCCAGCTCTACCTTCTGATCTCCCACAAGGCTGCACTCTCTTGTTCAGAGACCATAGCCAGAGAGGTCTCAGTCCCTCAGTTGCAAGGAGGTAGCCAGGCATATCTCCCCAAGCCTTTCCCAGGGTTCAGACTCAGAGGCCAGAACATGCTTCCCCATCGCAGGTGTATGACTACAGGTGCCCCCAGCCCCCACCGGCCCGGTGGGGGGACAAGGGTAGACTGAAAATACCTTATCCAAATGCTCTCCAGCTCCAGACCCATCACCTGACATCTATTTCAGCCACAGGACTCCAGAGAGAGAACAGACAACTGAAAATTCTCTGCGCTAATGCCAACATGATATGCAAGACACCAAATACCAATTTGCCTCAATCACAATTCTGTATGCACAAGGAGAAAAATTCCTGGGACTTCAACCTGGGTGGGCGAGCCACCCCTCTCCCACCTCCTTTGCTTTTAGGACTCACTGTTATCTGTGTTGCCTTACTTACATGATCAGTAGCTCCGACTCATATCGCATTAATTTATTCTTCTCCAGAGCCAGCTTACACCATTCCTGCAAAAGCTGTGCTTCATCTTGTGTGCCTGAATCTGCTTAAGAAATCAACAGCAAATGCATTAGATTGGCGTTTCTCTCCCCGTGATCAACCTGGTTAGGAGCTGCGTTAGCGGCCATGTTTGTAGCAGAAAAAGGCTCAGCAGGTGGCAGCCCCCTGATGGCCTGTTGACGCCTCGGGTTGCGGGCCAGACAATCAGCCCCCCCCCCCCCGTGCATGCTCTGGGGGAGAGGTCCTCTTGGACACTGAAGACAGGAATCCTTCAGCTCCAACGGACATGTAATTTGGATAACGTCCTGCCATAAATGAAACTTGTCCTGCCTACAAGTACATCCTCTGTAAAACTTCTGTATGTTTACGCATCACATTCTCCCCCAAAGAAAACCCTAGAAACTCTGCTGGTTATTATCTCCTCCTCCTTTTCTTCTCCTAAATCAAGTGGTTACTGAGTGCCCAGGTGGGGTGTGGCTCCCCTCGTGGGCAGAGACGCCCATGCCACATTTAATCATAGGGGGTGGTGATGGGCATTTTTGATTTTTTGCACAAAGAAAAGCCAAATAATGAAAAAAAAATGTTATCAGCTTTGAGTCTTACTGGGAGAGTTATATTCATGTCTTCTTACAACTTAGATTATGACCTTTATTGAACATAAGAATAACCATGAGAAAACTGACACTGCTTTTAAATACGCAAAGCTAGACACTAAAGGTTTAGATAACATAATGTTAAAATCTGGTCATATTTTTCAAAAGTAGCAACATGGAGGTGGATTTTTAGTATTTTACCCTGAAATGAGGACACGGGCTGTATTGCAAAGGCCATTCTAGAAGGATTTATAATGGAGTGTCCCATAGGCGGAGGGGATAATAGTGCAGATGGAACTTATGCATGACCTTGAGCCTTTGCTTCTTCATTGGTTAAACTGAACAACAAGCTATGCAAGTAATATAATAATAATAAGCTACTGTTTATTATGTAGGGACCACGTGCTAGTCAGTGGGTTCCATGCATTACATGGGACATTACGCTTAATCCTCATGACAAACACACCAGTAGGGTTGCTTATTGTCACCACTTGATTGCTGAAGAAAACAGAGGTTTAGAATATTAATTTTCCCAAGCTCACAGTTAGTAAGTGGCTCAACCAGGGCTTGAACTCAAGTGAGCTCTATCCTAAGCCCAGGCTTTTTCCTGCTTGTAGAGCACTCCCCCTCCTCCTCACTCCCTCCCTCCTTCTTACAGGCATGTAAAGTAAGTCACACACCTAGCACATTGCCTTGTACCTAGTAAGTTATCCAAAAACATGAGTTCCCTTTTCTCCCTGTCTTTTTTTTTTTAAGCTTTTATTTATTTGAGAGAAAGAGAGCACGAGTGGGGGGAGATGCAGAGGGAGAGGGAGAAGCAGGTTCCCCACTGAGCAGGAAGCCCAATGCAGGGCTCCATCCTAGGACCCTGGGGTCATGACCTGAGCCGAAGGCAGATGCCCAACCGACTGAGCCACCCAGTCGCCCCCCTCCCTGTCTTCTTGACCACCTTTTTATTGATATGGACACTTGGGTCTAGACAGATTTTATGAAGTGCCCCAAATTACATAATTAATGGGTAAACTGCTGCTATAATGCAGATCTTGACTTCTGATGAATTCATTCATTTGTCCATTTCATATGTCCATCCATCCATAAATTCATTATCTAATAACACCTATTTATTGAATAGGTATTGGATACTACTTTAGGTAATGGAGATACAGTGACAGATAATGCTACATATCACGAGAAATTTGGACATAGTAAGGCATTATGCCTGCCATCTCTCTCTCTCTCTCTAAGACTTTTGAATCAGATGGATTTAAAGAGGTAGAATACAATAGATAACTAGGAAACTCTTGCAACAATAATGCAACAAAAAAGTACTTTGGGAATATGGAGGAGGGAGGGTTTTCCTGTTCAGGATATGAGGCTGGTGTCCCGAGAAAAGTGGTATTTGAACTGGGGTGTTGAAGAATGAATAACACCTGGAAAGGAAGTAATGAGGAAGGAAGAGGCAATTTCCAAGAAGAAAGGACAATGTCAGCAAAGACATGGGGATGGGACAGTGGCAGTAGAGACAGAGGTCAGCCAGGGCTAAGGGGGATGGAGGGGTGCACGGTGAGGTCTGGGAGTGTCTGAGGATCTCCTCATAGAGGCCCCTGAATGTCACGCTAAGGCTCTTGGACTTTATGCTGTGGAACACAAGGGACACTCGAGGTGGTTGAGTAGGATAATTTCAGTGAAGTTTTTACACAGAAAGGATTAAAAGGGAAAGAAGGAGGGAGAAAAATAAGCAAGATGTTATTCTTCCTTAGGTTACTTGGGTGAGTGAGTGAATGAATGAATTTATAAACATGTTGAGTACCAACACCTTCTAAGTCACGTTCATGGTGCTGAGGGGCAGGGATGAATAAGCATCAGTTTCAACTCTTAGGGAAACTGGGAGCTTGCAGTTCAGCGGGGAAACCCAACACTGCACAGCCAAAGAGAATACAACGTGTCCCTTGCTATGACAACACAGACATGAAGGAATAAAGTGTATAGGCCAGAGATCATATAGAACACAAAAGTTACTTTAAACTCAGACTTGGGATCCAACTTGCACGCTTCCACCCCCCACCACGTGGGCTCGAATACTTAGCATAGCCTCCCTGAGCCTCAGCCTTCTGATCTGTTACAGAAATGCAGTGAGATTGACTGCACACGAGGACCTTAACCCAGCCCCAGCATGTGGCTTAAGCTCAATAAATGTTAACAGTCGTTTTCCAGGACGCAACTGAAAGCAAGTCTGAATCAAACAGAGTATCAACAGCTCACAGCGGAGAGACCCTCCTGCACCTTCGCCCGTCGCCTGGGGCTGTAGGGGTCTCTTAGCTGCCGTGTGTCTTCACTGGGCTCTTACTACCTTGCACACGAAAGTGGTCTTTCCACACTGGTGGTGGTGAAGTCTGATGACTCCATGTTCTATTTGTGCAACTGATTTTTCCTTCATCTGATTCAAGGCTTTCTGTATCTTGTTAAATATCATCTTGCTTATTCTGTTCCATCATAGAGGGAATCTCTTGAATATTTTACCTAACTGACACAGTCTTGGGATTTCTGCAGAAATGGTAAATGGGTATCCTGGACCTTTATGCAATATTGAAAAACAAAATGTCAGATGGGACTGGACCAAGAACAGAGCCATCTGGCCTATCATTAGGGACCCTTTTCAGGCTTTGGGTGAGGCTGTTCTACACACTCTAAATACACCCGATCATCCAGCACACATGTCTATATTTTGTCCACGAGGCTGTTACAGGAAACTTTGGTAAACTAATTTCCTGAAATCAAGCTTCACAATGTCTGCCATGTCCATTGGCACCACAAACCTCACAACTCCACCCAGAAAAGGAAATGACATTTGTTTTCACAGCTTCTCAGTAAACACCAGTGGTTCCTAGTAATCTCTAAACTTCTTTCTAAATATTCACAATTTCTTTAATAATGCTTTCTAGAATTTTGACAAGGATCAGAATTTGTATTTCTTTCCCATGTGATGTGAAACATAGAAAATATACTAGCCTTTAGTCTTTGGTTCTGGAATTCTCCATGGGTTTCCAAAGATGGAGGTTACAAATACCCGTATTTCAAACACCAGGGGGTTAATCTGGTTCATTCAGCTAATTCTGATTGAGTAATGCCACACCCAAGACTCGATTCTATATACCATCTTTCACCTGGGCTTAGAAACCTGAATTCATTGCTGTCTCATTTTCCTCACCTAGATTTCTCATGCAGTTTCAATTCCGTCTTCTAGATGTGTTTAACATTTCTAGATTGAGGACCATTTTCCTTGATAAAGAAAACATAAAAACCGAGAGTTGGAAATTCTGCCTTTTTTTCATCATGTAACATTACACCATCTGCCTCAGCACTGGGCCTCTCCTTTCCTTGTTCTCAATCCAAAAGAAACAGCTTTAAAGGCACTATTTTGCTGTCTTTAGAGGGGTTTTTTTGTTGTTTTTTTTTTTTTTTCCCAGATTCAGCCTCTTTGCTGCATTATACCCACAGGTTCTAGCCAGACTTTTACCCTGCATTACATGTCTCCTTCTTAATTTCTCGTATGTATCCTTCTAAAACGTGGACCAGTAGAGAGTTGCCTTGCAGCTGCACTGATTTCTACTGATGCCACCCTCAACAAACACAAGTTGAACTGAATCATTCCATCCAATTTTCTTTTTTTCCATGAAATAATCTACAATAGTTTTTGTTGTTGTTGTAGTTTTGGAGTCTTCCTTTCCTCAACAGTCAAATCACTTGAGGGGATATCTTTGAACATAGTGCAATTGATCCATTTTCCTGTTGATGGGTATCTAAGTTGCTCTTTGTCTTCTGCTCTGCAATATACGCTTGCAAATGAACTTCTTGAACAGTATGGTAAGCAAAGGGTGGGTCAGTTTCACAGCAGAAACCCAAAGTGTTTTCCAAAGAGCTATGACGATTGTTACTCTCACTAACATTGAATAAAAAGCTCCCCTGGCTTCTTACCCTTGCCACATCCTTAGTGTTATCAAGTTTTATAAATTTTGGTGATTTAATAGTTTAAAATAGTTTCTCATTGTAGTCTTCATTGGCATTTTCCTAGTTATTAATGAGTATTCTTTCTGTGAAATATATATTTTTATTGTTTGCCTATTTTATTTTTAAATTTAAATCCAATTAACATATAATATTATTGGTTTCAGAGGTAGAGAGCAGTGATCCATCAGTCTTATATGATACCAGTGCTCATTACATCACATGCCCTTCTTAACGTCCATCAGCCAGTTACTCCATCCCCTCACCCCCCTCCCCTCCAGAAACCCTCAGTTTGTTTCCTATGATTAAGAGTCTCTTATGGTTTGTCTCCCTCTCTGGTTTCATCTTGTTTTATTTTTTCCTCTCTTCCCCTATGATCCTCTGTTTTGTTCCTTAGATTCTGCACATGAGTGAAATCATATGATAATTGTCTTTCTCTGATTGACTTATTTCACTTAGCAAAATACCCTCTGGTTCCATCCATGTCATTGCAAATTATGTGCCTATTTTTATATAGGCAAATATTTGCTTCTCTATTTCTTATTGATTTCTAAGAGTTCTCTACATAGTCTAGAACACTGATTCTTTTTTGGTTTATTTGTTGCAGATGTAGTTTCTGAAGTAGTGGCTTATCTTTTCTTTTCCTTTATAGTGTCTACAGACTACCAGCTTGAGATTAAAAAGATTCTTTCTAACTTTTCAAGTTTCATTTTTCACATTAAATCTTTAAGCCTTACAAAATTGATTTGTATGTACGACATAAGGCTCAATTTCATCTTTTTCCTCTGTTGAAAACCATTTGTCCTAGGATCACTTATTTCCTGTGATCTGCAATGCTACTGTAGGCTTGTATCAGGTTTTTGTATACGTGAGATTATGTTTGAATCTTTTGGTGGCTTTCAGTGAAGCATTAAAATTGGCTTCATAGAAGTTGTATACATTTTTTGTTTCATTTTCTCCCTAGGTACCATATGCTTTTATGCTAATGCAAGTGACATCTTTGTTCTTTCATTTTTTTAATTGCTTTATGCTGAGATCTAGAAATGCAATTGCTTTTTCTATTTTAAGCTTATATCCAGTCACAATCATAAAGGCTCTTCTTATTTTTAATAATTTATGTGTCCATTTTGGGGGGCTTCTCATGTGGATAATTCTATTATCTGGAAACAAGAAAAATTCGCTTCTTCCTTTCCAAACCTTATGTTATTCCCCCCGTCCTACTGTACCGGCTCTCGTCTTCTGTACAATGTTGACTAGAAGAGGTAGTCATTCTTCTCTTCTTTCTGACTTTTAAAGAAATGCTTCTAATATTTTACCATTTAACAGTGATGTTTGCTATAACATTTTCAAAGATACCCTTCAGACTAAGAACAATTACCCTCTTCTATTCCTTTTTTGCTAAAAGTTTTTGTCCCAAATGAGTGTTGAATTTTGTTAAATGATATTTTCTTCTTATATTGAAAAGACCATGTGGTTTTCCTCTTTCATTTGTTAATATGGTGATTGTTAAATCACCCTTAGTTTGCCAAATTTTAAAATTAATTGCATTAAAAGTTCATTTATATTCTTTTATTTTTTTTGTATCTGCTGTATCTATGGGTATGTCTGCCCTTTTCATTCCTAATCTATTTATTTCTGTCTTATATTTTACTTTTAAAAATCAGTTTAAGAGGGTCGTTTCTAGTCTTTTATTAGTCTTTTCAAGGAACCAACATTTGGCTTGCTTGGTCCTCTCCATTTTACAATGAATGACTCTATTTTATTTCCTTCTGCTTATTATCTTCTTGCTTAGGTTTATTTTGTTTTTGCTTTTTCTAAATTAAGTTGGAGGCTTAACTCATTAACTTTCAGCCTTTCTTCTTTTCTAATAAAAGTATTTAGGGAGGGCGCCTGGGTGGCTCAGTTGGTTAAGCGACTGCCTTCAGCTCAGGTCATGATCCCGGAGTCCTGGGATTGAGTCCTGCATCGGGCTCCCAGCTCCAAGGGGAGTCTGCTTCTCCCTCTGACCTTCTCCCCTCTCATTCTCTCTCTCTCTCTCAGTCTCTCTCTCTCTTTCTCAAATAAATAAAATATTAAAAAAAAAAGTATTTAGGGAAATATCTCTCAACAGAGTTTTCACTATATCCCCTGAGTTTTGATCTACTGTTCTCCTTTATGTAAAGGTATATTTTAAATATACTTATATATTTAAATTTATGTATTTTATATATTTTATATATATGTATTTTATATATTTAAATATTTGGCATATTTTAAATTTCCAAGTATTTTTTGAAATACCCATTTGATTTTTTTCTTTGATCCATGAGAAATATCTCTTTTAACTTCCCAAATGCATGGTTTTAAAAAATATCTCTTGGCTATTGACTTCTAAGTTAAGTACATGGTACTACAGGATGTGGTTTGTATAATTTAGGTTCTCTGAGATTTATTTTATGAACTAATATGATTAATTTTTATAAATCACCACGTGAACTTGAGAAGAATATACAGTCCCTAAGTTGGGGAAAAAGGAATTTATAAATGTCTTTTAAATTAAGGTTATTAGTTGCATTGTTCACATTTATACCAATGTTTTGTCTGCTTGAGTGTCATTGAAAGATATACTAAAATATACTGCCATAGTAGATATTCTCCTTATAGTTTTTTTTGTTATATATGTGTGTATACACACACACACACACACACACACACACACATATATTATAAGCCTATTATAGTCAATATATACACCTTTAAAACCGGTATCTTCTTGGTGAGTTGATCATTTAAAAATTACATAGTAATATAGGGCACCTGGGTGGCTCATTTGGTTGATTTTCCAACTCTTGGTTTCGCTCAGCTCCTGGTCAGGGCCCTGGGATCAAGCCCCACATTGGCCTCGGTGCTGGGAGCCCCAAGGAACAGAGGGAGAGGGACAAACACAGAGTCTGCTTGTCCCTCTCCCTCTGCCCCCCCTCCCACGACTTGTGCTCTCTCTCATTCTCAAGTGAATGGATAAATAAAATAATTTTTTTAAAAATAATAATTATGTAGTAATTTTATTCCTATTTATTCCTAATCATCGTTTTGGTATTAAAGGCTATTTTATCTGTAATTACCTCCAGGATTTTTTCTCATTTCTTAAATATTTTTGTCATGGAGAATTTTAAACACAATACTACCCCCAGCTTTATTTAGTTAGTATATATTTTGCCATTCTTTAACACTTGTTGTGTATTTATATTTTATATGGATTTGCTGAACAACATAAAGTTGACTTGTTTGTTAGCTTTTGTTATGATTACTGAGATATTTGGACTTGCTTCTATGTCTTACTTTGTGCTATCTTTTTTATCTTTCTAAAATGCTCTTTTGTTTTTATTTGGAATTGAGTTGGGATTTTTGTTGGGCAGATTATTATTTTTAAAATTTCTTCTCCCTTTGTTTTCTCCAACAGATTTGGAAGTTATTAATTTTATTTCTATTGTTTCTATTGTTGTATTCTATTGTATTTGTTTCTATTATTTCTATCGTTTAAATGTAGTGTCTACATTTAAAATTTAAATAGGTATTTTTAATACCTTTACAAAGTTGAAACTTACTATCTTAGCCTTCTTTTAAACACTATAAGTGCCCTGGGACACTTTACTTCCAATCATTCAACTCCAAACTTACATCTATTTTAGTCCAGTACTTCAGTTCTGTTTTTAAAGTCCATATTATTTTATATCAACATTTATTTGATTTACTTACATGTTTATTATTTTTTTATTCACCATTTCTTCTTTCATATGTCAGACCACCCTTCTGCATACCCTTTTCTCCTTAAAGTATATTGTCTAGAATTTTGTTTATACATAGTTAAGTCTATTTGAGAAAAAAAATGAACATTTCTTTATTGTGCACTTGTTCTTGAAATACAGTTTTCTGTGTACGCTGTTCTAGCTTGAGAGTTTTTTTTTTGTTTTTTTGTTTTTGTTTTTTTTAGCTGTTTGACACTATTACTCCACTGTCTTGTAACATCCATTATGGCTGTTGAGAAAAGGGCTGTTAGTAAAAATTTTGTTCCCTTTTTAGGTGATTTATCTTTACTCTTTATCCACTTTAAGATCATCTCTGCCCTTGACGTTCTACATTTTCCCTCGTTGTGCCAAGGTAAGAGTGGATATATTTCAAATTTATCCTGATTTCAGTTTCCTGGAAGCTCTGCCTCCATAGATTCATGTCTTTCACCCACTTGCAGAAGAAGAAAGCTAACATTTATAAATGCCTTGTTGTCATGTTTCACCCATTATCTCTTCAAATAACACACAACCTTAATTTTCTCTATTCTCTCCTTCCAGGACTCTGATTGAACATACACACCTTCTCGTGTCATCTTCTACGTCCATCCACAAACAACGCTTTCATATTTTCCATCTCTTTCTCTCTCTCTGCGCTGCAGTCTGGTTCATTTCTTCAGATACTCTGTCCAATTTACTCATTTTCTCTACAGCTGTGTCCAAGCTGCTGTGCAATGAGTTTTTAATTTCAATTATTATATTTTTCATTTTTAGACTCTGCATTTATTTTTTTAAAATCCTAAAAAAAAAAATCCCTAGACATTTTCTCCACTTTTTACTCAGAAAAACTTAAACCTAAAGGATTAAGCATTGTATTTAGTTGTTATGTTTCTTTGGTCACCTAGACTCATCTAGGACAGTTCCTGGATATCCCTCTGCCTTTTGTTTTTGTACGGCATTGACATTTGCGAGTTATTTTGCAGACTATCTCTTAGTTTGCGATTGTCTGATTAAATCCTATGGTTAAGTTCAGGTTAAGCATTTCTGCTACGTAGGGATGCTGTGTCTTTCTTGGTCCATCACAGCAGGAAAATCATCATGTTACATTTGACCTTGGTTATGGCCTGGTCAAGGTGAAGGTGGTGTTGCCTGTCCACTTCTGTAGTGTTTTTTTCTGCTTGCTCATTTTTCTGTGTCATCTATTTCAGTAAATGTTTGACACAGAGACATAGTATATTCTGTATTTAACAATTAATAATTATTGAAATTCTTGGCCATTTAAATTTGTGGTTTTGGCCATTCTTAGTGGCTCACTTCCTTGTGTTTTGTAGGATTTTTTCTTATTATCATCTCATAGTTTATTGAATTTAATTTGTCTGATTCCTGAGAGCATAAACTAAAGCATGGTGTCTTTCACAGAAGATCTATACTTGTTTTTCAGGGAGTTGGAGGAAGTGGTGTGATGCGGGACTCCCGAGGTTAGTGTCCCTCCTTTTTGTTAGTCCCAACACTTAAACTTGAAAACCACTGATATTTATCCTCAAGGCAACCCTGGATTTCTTTTTTATGCTTGCTTCCTACCTGGCACATGTAAGTTTCAGCACACTTGTCTTCCTTTCTTCCTTCTTGGCCCTGAGAGGTTTACCTCGCTTACTTGGGAGCCTAGCGGTATTTCAGAAAGTAGACCTGTGGGGAATAGGCTGTTACAACGTCTAGTCCACAGCTCTGCTGCTCCATGCTTCTCGGGGACTACATTCTGCATTTCTGGCTGAGTTGGCCACTTGGTAATGTAGTTTCAAATATTTTTCAGGTAAAGATCATTATGACCGTGTTTTTTAAACCTGAGGGTTGCAAAATTAACCTAACGGGTCATCACAAGCCCTGAAAATAAGACAGAGTGGAAAGTACTAGTCATTTATGTGTAGCAAAATTCAGTATTATTTTTTGATGAATTATATTCATTTATATATTTATATGTACTAACTTGTGATATAAAATGCACATCTTGGGCGCCTGGGTGGCTCAGTGGGTTAAAGCCTCTGCCTTCAGCTCAGGTCATGATCCCAGGGTCCTGGGATCGAGGCCCACATCAGGCTCTCTGCTCGGCAGGGAGCCTGCTTCCTCCTCTCTCTCTGCCTGCCTCTCTGCCTAGTAACTTGTAATCTCTCTCTCTGTGTCAAATCAATAAATAAAATCTTAAAAAAAATAAAAAATAAAAAAAATAAAATGTACATCTTGTTGTTGTCATGGTGGGTTTTTTGTGTAAAGCAATACTGTAGGGCAGATAACCTAGACATGCCTAGAAACCACACAGTGGAGAGGACTCAAGACTTCTTCCTCAGGAAGAGAATCTCGGGCTTGCCCTCACGGGGCCCATCTTTGCTGTGAGACCCCTGACTTTCTACAGGGTGGTCACTGAGGCCAGAATCCAAGGGGAACACACAATCAAGGGATAATTCCTATTTGTCGAGGAAGGCAACCTGCAGGTGACCCTGAGACTCCCTGCGCATCTCTGCTGAGTGTGCCGAACAGCAAGGCCCCACCATCCTCCAGCCCCAAGCCATTCCTGCAGCCAACCAAGGAGATGCTTCTGAGAAGGAGGTCAGGATCCCACAGGTGGCTAGTGTACAACTGCGTGATTCCTGGGAAGGGGCTGCCGAATACCCTGCCCTGAGCTCCTGGGCTGTGGCACCATCCACCATCTGGGCCCACCAGGTCACACGGCAGCACTTGGGTAGAGGACAACTTGTACCATGCTGTGTTCCCACTGCTTGCTGGGTAAAAAACTCCCATGCTCTGATGCACTGAATTTCACTGTTTACTTTCAGCACATAGTGTTGCAGCAAACCCGTCCAAATTCCTGGCTTGCTTAGCCATCAACTTTGGTATCTTTTTGACTCCGGGCCATTTTCTATGAATGGTGTCAGGACTCGAACTCACAAGTGTCTGATTCCAGTACCTGCGTTCTTTTCAGGACACCTCATTGTTACATTACCAAGGAAAGTATTATTTCTTCTGCTCGTTAGCAGCCATCAAGATAAAAACCACAGAGTGTAAGCCAAACTACTTCCCTCTTCCTGGCTAGTTTAGGATTGCAATTTCACTCAGCATAACATGTGCTCCTGCTGCCACCTACCGGCAGCCTCACAGATCCTCCTATTTCTTTGTAAACTGAATCTGTGAAGGAGAAGCCATCTGGCTCTTAACAAACCTTCCAAACAAACAAACAAACAAACAAACAATAAGCTCGATGCAGACAACCAGCTGGTAAACCTTCCCCCAAAGTTGGTAGAGCTATGAGGGAAAAGTAATTCCCATATACCTCTCCTAGGGACAAATCTTTTCTACTTCCAAGCTGCTCTCAGTTTCCATGAGATTTCACCTGCCTCCACATATTGAAAGAAATCACAGATTCTGTTATCCACATCGTCTAAATTTGAATGGCGGTCTCCTGCAAAATTAGGGAATTCCATGGCCCTACTAGTTAACACTGACCATCACATTGACGTTGATAACAAAGCAGTGGATAATAGCGCCTTGACCAAGAAGAATCTAAGTGGCTGCCACAGCTTGGTTTGTTTTCCTCCTGGAGGGTGGGGCCCAGGGCAGTCCTGTCCCTGCACATCATGGACCTTCACTTGGCAGCTAGGAGCGCCGGGGGGAATCCACTCCCTTTCCCAAGGGCATCCACCCATGATACTTCTCCCTGCCTCCCAACACCTACCCTATAGAACATTGTGACTTATCATCCAGGGTGGGTGCTTGGATTTTTTTTTTCTTTGTTTCCCTTTCCTTGACAAACCGGGGAACAACCCTTCCAGGGGGTGGGGGAGTTTATTTCTGACTGTTGGGAAGAAAGAAAGAAGGAATTGTCGTCGCGACAATCAGGAGCTCATCAAAGCGTCATTCTGCTCACCAGCCATCACTGCCCTCCGTCCCACACCCCCGCGTGTTCCTCTAATTCAATGCCCGCCTAATGAATAACTCCTAGGAACAAAAGAGCCTTTCAGGCTGGCGCACGTAATTATTAGAGGAGCCTTGCATAACTGTCACAGACTACTCATGTTTTCAGGCCTGTCTCTAAATTTGGTTATTCACAACCTTTATAGCTCAATATTATTGCCTAACTGTGATCATTTTCTAATTATCCTAATAATACCTATTAAATAATTCCCATTAAATCACTTGAACCAGAGCAGCACAGGCCAGCTCAAATACAACTTAACCTAATAAGCATTGGTCATTCATTAAGCACCAGGGCAATCTTTTAAAGGGGCTGAATAGAATATTAAACTGCAAAGGAATATTATTATTGCACAAATGTTATTACAAGTTGGAGTGTATTAATTTCGATGCCTGGTTTGTACAACTTCCATTTGGTTTCCTTCAGGGCCGCTCTCCTTGACTCGACTCTTCCAGGCTCCAGCCCCGCGTTGATCTGCATCTGTCAGCCACACAAGGACAATCAAGGGGGGAAAAGGCCCATAAACTGAACAGGGGAATTAAATTACTAAGGATGTAAAGGGAATGAAGGGAATCCATCTTCTGGCTGGGTCGACACACCTTTCAAAACAGAAGCTGGCTTTCTTTTGCTGACAATTCAAAATAGCCTTTCTGTACACTTGGGGAAGAGGGAGATCTTCAGAAGCCTGCAAAATTTGGTGTCTAGAATTTAAATTTTAAGCGGTAAAGATTAGCGAGTCGAATCACAGTGCATGTGTGTGTGGATCTTTAAGAGTACTTTGTAAAAATGGGTATCAGGTGGCATTTGTTGAATGTCTGCAATGTAGTAGACACTCTTGGGAGACATTCTGCCCACCAATGCCCTTAATTCTCAAAATGACCTGGTAATGTGAGGATTATTAGCTCCATTTCTCATGTAAGGAATCTGCAGCCTTAATCTGAGAGGTTAAGTGATTCTCCCAGGGTCATGTGGCCTAAATGCAATGGAGCAGAATTTGCACACGGGGCTCTTGGATGCCTTTCCCCAGCATGCCACTCTGCCTCCCCAGCGAACTGAAATGTGCCCCAGCTTTGCTGGCTTATCCTTTCCATTTCTAAGGCTCTCACCGAACCCTATGGATTCCCAGAGACCAGTGCAGAGCCTTCTTGATGGGGAATCTGGCCATATGGCCAACAAGGGCAGTTCCTCGTACTGAACGTCCCAGCAACAACTGTAGAGACAGGCAGGGACCCTCACTCCAGGTAAGGGACAGTTCTTATTTTTGTTATGAAGTCTACTCCTGATAGGTGGATTTGGGTTATCTTTGCAAGGACATTCACAGTGTCTTTTAGTAAGAAAAGGAACAGGGGCACCTGGGTGGTTCAGTTGGTTAAGTGTCTGCCTTCAGCTCGGGTCATGATGTCAGGGTCCTGAGATCAAGTCCCACATCAGGCTCCCTGCTCAGCAGGGATTCTGCATCTCCCTCTGTTCCTCCCTCACTCGTGCTCTCTCTCTTTCTCAAATAAATACAATCTTAAAGAAGAAAAAAAAAAAAGAAACAAGTACTTACTAATTGTCTATCCCATGCCAGGTGTTGTGTGAGGACCTCCACATAAATTGTTTTAGCCCATCCTCACCACAAATCCAAGACATAGGTATGCTAAGCACTCCCACCTTATAAACCAGAGTGAGGCTCGGAGGGAGAAAGTCAGACCCCAGCATTTCCCGGCTACGCAGAAACAAGTGAACCTTGCAGCTACTGAAGCCCACACCGCAGGGCCCCTCACTTGGTTGAGACCTCGCAAGCCTCTGGGAGCAGCCCTCCCAATTTTGCCCCTGTGACTTTGTACAAACTTCAGGCCTCATGAAATCCAGGTCTACCCCTGTTAATGCCATCACTCTCAAATAATTGAACTTTTAAGAGAACTAAAATTCCAACCTTCTGCTATGTTGTTGAACAAGTACCATGTTGCTTATGCAATTGCATGCAGAGTTATGTTTTCAGGGTCTGGTTTTTCACACGTGATATCCAAAACGCAGAAGGCTAAACACATCACATTTGAAAGCTAAAGAGATAATACCACGCCCCCCATCCCACTAACTCTAAGGGCCCCTTCAATTCACTAGCCCTAAACCAGTGCTGGGGCGGCTTCCAAAAATATAGGCTTCTTTAAGCCATCCCTCAGAATCCTTGGCTGGCTCCTTGTTCACTGAGGCACTTCACGTCTTTTCCCATTTGACCTTTGCAGATGCCGTTCCCTCTTCCAGAACAATCTCCTTACCTCCTAGTTGAAGAGGTGAATTCCTATCCTTCCTGTGGTTTCCGTCATCATGGATCACCTCTTCCAGGTGCTTAGCCTGAGTGCCCTTCTCCCCAAGGTCAGCGAGGAATCTCGTGACTGTGTTCCCATGCCCTCTCCCCGAATGCTTGTTCTTATCACTACACATGTCCTTCTGCAGTGCGGTCTGCTTATTTACATGTCTGCATCCTTCAGTGGACTGTGAACCTCTCAAAGGTAGAAACTGGGCCGTGCTCATTGTTACAGACCCACTGTCTTCATGTCTCCCACAGGGCAGGGCTTCACCAGAGGATCTATTTGGATCTAAGAGTCTGAAGCTATTGATGGAACACTTACCATTTCTTGTACCAGGCAAGATACTAATATATACATATTTTATATCTAATTTTATATCTATGTCTTCTTTAATCCTTCTATCAGTTCTAAAGGAAACCACAAATATCCCCATTTTAGAGGAGAAAATGAAAGTCTGTAAAGTTTAGGACATGACCGGCCCAAGGGATACAGCTAGAAAAGGAAGAAATGAGGACTTTGAGTCCAAGTCCGGGCTCTGATTCACTACCAACACTGTCTGAACACCCCAGTGGTTCTCCTGAATTTCTCACCACCCCTGGATTGCAAAAAACATTCACAGTTGCAGAGGTGAGACTGGGCAGGCCAGAAATTCAGGTACGAGGCCCACAGGCTGACCAGCGCCCTAGGAATTTCAGATTGGTCCGTCAGTTTGATTTTGAAAACCTGGCGCCGCATGTCCACGGTAATGGTTCCACGGGGTGAGGGCATGGCTGGACCAGCACTGTTCTCAGACCGCGGACGTGGGCCCACGCCCCCCTCTCCAGGGCTGCCTACCTGCTTCCCCCCTTAGCGCCTTCTCCAGCCTCACGCCTTGGATATCCGAAGCCCTCTGGCGCTCCTCCACCTCCTCCAGCTGCCTCTGGATGGCCTGCAAAGCCAGGATTGTGTGTCACACGGGGAGTCTCGAGGTGCAGAGTCACGTAAGGGGGCTGATTTTGCTACTTACTTTTTAAGAAGAGGCCTTGTCCCTCATGATGTCCCTCCTTGGATAAGGCCCTCTGAATTCCCAAATAACTAGACCTTGACGTCTCCCCTCTTCGGTGTGACAACATAAAGGAAGGAGTCTGTCTACAAGCTCCATCTGCCCCCACAGAGACGTGAGAACGGTCCTCCTTGACCAGGCCAACCACACAGACGTGCCCTCAAGCAGAGGATGCTGGGCTAGGGGGGTGGTTCTCAGGGCTCCCAGACTCTTCCGCGCCTTGGCCTCTGACCATGGTCATAGCACACTCAGAGAGGCAGCAACTACTCAGAGGAGGATAGGGTTCTGGGGGCAAACACAGAGCATGGTCACATTCCATCTTGCCAAGAAGAGTCAGCAGATACCTCCTGAGAAGTTGGTCTGGAGCAGGGGACCCTGGGCCAACTCCCAGGGCTTGGTGTGCCTTGCTCTGCGTATCCAGCTCCTGTCCTCAGCTATAGACAGTCCCTCTTCTTGCACTGGACCACAGTGCTGACACCTAGGGGCCTCTTAATGTGCAAGTGTGCAGCGGCTGTTAGTAGCAGATTATGAAGACAACCTCACATCCTCCCTAGACTCACCGTCGGTACGTAGTCACACTTGGGTTTGCATTTATGCTACCAGTTTCCCTACTGGACAAATATGTCTCTCTTGTCAGTATTAGGAAGGAAAGTGAGAGGAAAGGCTTTCCCATATACATTCTGTGCCCCATTGGTTTCCCCTGCTTTCAAACAGCATGCTGCCAGAAGGGAGATCTCTTGGCACAACAGACTTTGCACCTGGCCAAACAGGGACATGAAAAGAGCCAGCAGCTGTCTGGGCAGGTAGAATGTGTGTGCTCTTCCTCTTTCACCTCACTGCAGCTCTATCTCACCCCCTCTCCTCCTTAACTCCACATCTTCTCGGTCTCCCCTGGATTCAGAGGACAATCACTGATGTACCTCCAACCCCATGAAGAGACGGGAGCTGGGGTTGGGCCTGAGTGGCCCCCTGGCTCTCCTCATCCCAATTAAGAGGGTTTATGTCCCAGGGATTAACATAAAATCTGAAACCGACAGGAATTCTGTGTAACGTCACCGTAATTTCATGCCCTCTGTCTCTCTTGTCTAAAAGAGACAATTCTGTTTTTTATGACTCCATCTCTTGATGGCATGATGTACAATCACTCATGGAAGGGAAACACTTAAATGACTTTATGACCGGCTGTCACATGTTCATGGCTGTATGGTGGTTACAGACTGAATCGTTTCGTGCCCCCCTCCTGCCATTCATATAATGAAGCCCTAACCCCCAGTCTGACTGTATTTGGAGACAGGGCCTTTAAGGAAGTAATTAAGGTTACATGAGATCGTCAGAGTGGGTCCCCAATGCTGCAGGACTGGAGACCTGACGGGAAGGGGAAGTGACATGAGAGACATAGACATCTCTCTCTCCGCCTGGGCGCAGGAAGAAAGCAGTGTCTACAGGCCAGGAAGAGAGGCTTCACCAGACCCCAGTCCTGAAGGCAGTTTGATCTTGGGTTTCCAGTCTTCAGAACTATGAGAAATAAATTCCTGTTGTTTAAGCCATATTCTGTGCTATGTTGTTACAGCAGCTGAACAGACTAATACAGTGGTTGTTCTTTGGAACCCACGGATGAAAATCTTGCAGACCAGAAGGGGCTGCTGTGAGCACTAGCAGATGAAGCTTCCAAAGGCTATCGTGGTTCTTATCACCACCTGCGGTCTGGAGGGAGCACTGAAGGAGGGGGAGTGCCAGTGTGCCAACCCATAGCATGAAGACTTATCTCATTCTCACAAGGCCAAGTTACCATGTTTCAAGGAAACCCGTTTCAGAAGTTGAGAGGTGACAGGGGGACTTCCTGGGGGATTTTCCCTGTCTTCTAGGTGAAAGGGGTGGCTCCCTTGTCAGTCACTGTGAAGGGGAAAGGAGTTTGGGTTAAGGCGGTTGGTTCCTTCCTCAACAGGACTACATAGACAGATAAAGGGGGTAACTGCAGAAAGGGATAGAAAGGAACGTTGCGTGAATATGAGCGGTCACTCTAAGTCCTTCTGTCCTAAAACCCCGCTGTTCGTCAAGGCTACGTCTGGGATCCTCAGGGACGTGGAGAATGCTCTGACTTTCTGCTTCCTTTGCCTGTCTGTGACAGACATGAGCAGACCCACTTGGGCAGAAATGTTAGCACTAACAATCAAGACAGGGAATCTGTCTTGAAATGATAGATGCTTATGTTTTGGATGAACCTGGGAATAGAGACAGCTTCTAATAGTTGTCAGTTTAGCAGGGACACTGGCAGGAAGTCAGGGGAAAGTTGCATCCTCACAGAGGACAAGACCAAGTCCACTGCTATGTGGCAGTCAGGGCTTGGGATGGTTCCCACGGCCCTGTGTTGGCTGTCATTCCAGGCTCACTTTGCGGGACACACGTTTGCAGATGGGAAGGCAGTTGGGAGTGGGCCAGCTCTACATCTGGGCTCCTCAGGCCCTCTGGGTCCCACCAGGGATCGAGTCAGGGCCTTTAGAATGGCCACAGATCTGGTCATTCAGAGAAGAGAGGCCGAACTTTCCCCCAGCCTGTCTCCCTCAGTACAATAGAGACTTCCAAAGGGCTTACCAAGCCAATTGCCAGGTCCCAGACCCCAGGCTCACTCACCCAAGTCAAATTTGCTTTCTGACCTGAGCTTTATGAAGTCTTTTCAATTCTTCTTGCTTCAACAATTGTTTTGTTGCTCTCTCCAGCTTCCTTCTTCTTCTGAGGGTCTTCCTCTCCTACAAAAACCAGTAGAGAAGAAAAAAATGGATCTCAGAGAAATGGGGTTAAACTCTGCAAAATAATGAATGATACAGGCTTCTACTTGCTCCAGCCAAACCACTGCTTATCTTCTAGAATGATGATGTCCAATAGATGATGGAAATGTTCTCTATCTGTGCTAAAATATGCAAGCCACCAGCCATAGGTGGCTCCTGGACATTTGAAATGAGCTAACATGAATAAGAAATGGAATTTTACATTTCATTTCATTTGCCTACATTCAAATATAAATTTAAATAGCCACATGTGGCTAGTAGGTGCTGGATTGGGAAACTGTTGTGTGTGTTTGGGGTTGGGAGTGGTGTCTATCTAGATACGTAGATAGGCTTTATAGAGATTTGACTTGGTTCAGTTGAGGAAAGGAATAACACAAAAATAATACTCTACACAGGTGCTACCATAAGGTGCCAGAAGGATGAGCCTAAGAGGAAAACACAGACACACTCACACATACACACACACACACACACACACACACACACAACATGAAAACCATTTAACAACTTTAAACAATCCTCAGTTTGGGTCTATGTTGCCTCATTAAACCTGGGAATAGAGGAGTGTGTCTAAACAGTTCAAATATAAAAGTTTCTTGACTTAAGGTAGGCACAAGACTACTTCCCTTCCCTAGTTCACTTTGCTCATGCAAATATGTCACTGATGTGACTGGGTTTCATGTATGCTTGGGCTTATAAAATCCAGAATACTCAAAATTGATTTGAAATAGGAAATAGATTGAAACTGAAGGTAGAATGTGAAATAGAAAATGGAATCGAATATTGAAAATAGATGTGGATCTTGGTAGTGTCACTTCCAGGTTTGAAACACCAGAGAAAGAAGAAGAAATAGTGTGGCCAGATCCACATATTGGAAAGTAGAGGAGACACTCCTGGCTGCAGAGAGAGCAGAGAATACTGGTGGAGAACTGGGCCCGGGCACCACGCAAAGCTGGCATCAAAGCCCCGCCGAGCTGTGTGAGTTTCAGCCTGCCACACGACTTTCTGAACTTCAGAGCGATGAAAATGATTGAATGCCTACCTTGTAGGGATGTTACAAAAATTAACTGAGAGAATGTGGGTATTCTTTCTATTCTTTGTAGAATACTTGAAAAAGATATGGAATAAATACATACATACCATGACTTTTATTATTAGTGGCATGATTATTAGATCATCATATTATAAATTAGCATGATTATAATGTACTAAAATAAATTATTTTTCATATATGTGTGTATATATATGAGTGTATATGATACACACACACACACACACACACACATCCTATGTATACAAAGTAAATGTTCAAATTGGGCTAGTTTTACCATGAGTTTGTCTTCTTGGAGCATACTCATCCACTTTCTACATATTACGATAAAGATTAGAGCACGCTAGAGATGTCTTTTTAATGCTGGCAGACACAAATATGGAATTAAAATTTTGTTATAGCTAGCCTGGTGCCTGGGCATTCAGTATCTGTGGTTGAACTGGATGTTTGCCCATTAAAGGGAGTATAAATCCATAAGGGAAGAATGGACCTAATAGGCGTATCCCAGATACTGCCAGAAGAATCCAGGTCCATAACGGAGGTCCGAGATTATGCCTGAAAAGCGTGTGTGGGTTTACAGGGCCTTGTGGATCCTGGTCATTCAGTCACCCATTCCATGGATACAGATGGGGAGACCATCATGCTCCTGAGCAAAGCAGCCAACTTTGAGGCCTCAGGGTGTCTAAAGATCGTCAGTGAAAACGTTTATCTGGATGAAATCTCATTTTTCTAGAATTTTCCTTAGGATCTAGAATCCCAAATATCTTTCTCGTCTGTGGAAAGAAATTCTAGCTCTCAGAACTGGAACGTATTCCATATCATATCATCTCTAGTTCTAGGAGCTAACTTCCAGATGGACTGTCAAACACCCTAAACAGAGGACCTGGGGCATTTGGGGGGCGGGGGTGGGACCCCGCCATTAGGCAGCCAGGATCCTTCTGGAAAGGTTAGGGCAGAGCGGCATGGTGGAGATCCCTGGTGGTGGTTGCCCAGAGACTGTCTAACTCAAACTATACACAGACTCACAAATATCTCTTGAGCTTCCATTATATTAATTTATATAATAAATCCCAGCACATCCTGAGTGCTATGTGGCAGATATTACACTGATTACTTCACATGTATCAGCTCATTTATTCCTCAAATTACACTTATATTATGGATATAAGGCCATCAAATCTTGGACCAAAATAACTTGCCCAAGATGGTCAATTAGTCATTGGTGGATCCAGGAGTTAAGCCAGGTAGCCTGAATCCAGTATTCACATTTTCAGCTGGTCTACACAGCCTTTCCTAGGCCAAATACTGCGTAGGGACATCAAGGACCCCTGCCTTAATAGAAATGTCAAGGGTTCCTCCTAAATTAAGACCATTTCATATAATTTCAAGGTGTGGGGGGGTGCCTTGACGCCATCACTTTCGAGCAGCAGAGCTGCCAAACCCTTCCTGCTTTATCAAGAGTTAGTGAACCAGAACCTAGAGGAGGAAAGAAAGCCCAAATCGCCTTTTATTAAAAGACATTGATGTAGACAAGAAGGACGATTTGTTCACAAATGCTCATCTAGTCTTGTGTTCTCAAGAGTGGCAATGACAGCACAGAGAGGCAAGGAGAGAGGCTCGGGGCGAGGAAGGAAAAGACGAAGGACAGAGAAAGGAAGCGGTCTGGCAGGACCCAGGATAGGTGCCTGCCCCAGTCTCCCAGGTCCAGGCCTGGCTTTGGGAGGGGTCGTCGTGGGCAGGGCCAAAGTGAAAGGAAGGGGAGGAATGTTCACATCCTATCTCTGGTTTCCTGTGCAAAGGTTCGTTTGAGCTGATGTGGGCTCTGTGCCAAGGGGCGGGAGACAGACCTGTATGGGGCAGAAGAGATAAAGAAACCAGAGGGGGGAAACCCTTGTTCCTTCAGGGTGGGCCCTTGGGAAGAGGTAAAGAAATGACTTTTGGCCAGCTTCTCTTCCTGTAAGAGTGGTCAGAAGCCAGGTGAAGCAGGCGAGCTTTTCCATGCTGCAAACTTAAGTGCTGAAAGGCTCTGTTCTGGGCCAGCAGGAGGACAAGGAGCTACTTGCAAGGCTTGCCCTAGATCTCATGGTCTTGCTATTTGATGTGTTTGGGCCATTCCATTCTCTTATTCTCCATGAGTGTTGGGATGGCTGTTAGCATGTCTGATGAATGTCTGTATTCATCTGAATACAGACTTAACTCGAGGTCACTTAAAAGGATGAGAGGGACAGGAAAGAAACCCCAGGAATCAACATAACACACCAAATTCATTTGTGTTGAGTACTGAACTAATCAGGGATGCCCATGGTCAGAAATGAGAAACGCATACATATTCTTTCATTTGCATTTCCTCCCTCCCTCCCTCTCACCCTGTTTCTCCCTCTCCCCCACCAAACACACACACACACTCTCTCTCTCTCTCATGCCATGTCCCAGCCCCCTCCTGACTTGCTCTAAGCTGGACCGTGGGGAGCTGGAACCCCTGAGTGACTTGAGATGATGCCAAAAGTTCCTAATGCCAGATATGGAAAAGTTGAGTCTAAGTAAATAAATTTGGTTCTCTCCCTTTCTCCTCAGATCCTCACTGCTCCAAAAAATAAACACTGTTGGCACAGTGAACTGCTCCTCTGTTCTCCTGGGAAGCATTTTAGGTCCAACCATTCACCCCTCAGTCCCAGTGAAAATGCCCCAGCCCCAGTGGATCAAGAAAACAACAGTGAGATTTGGTCGTGGGATGTGTCTTCATGTCTGTGACACACAGATGCCTTTAAAGATGTATAACACTGTTTGCATTTTAAAAATCTGTGGGTATGGGAGTTGTTTAGAGTGTTTTCCAGAAATACGGTCATGAAGCCAAGAGGACGGCTATCTCCCTAGCCAGCACGCAGCTAGTCCCTTCCACAGCGGGGACCCTTGGAGTACCCACGTCTAGATGCAACTGCATGGTTCATTTCATAGTTCTGATTAGAATAAACATAACGTTTTCCATGCAATTTGCCTCTAGTGTTTCTTAAATGAAGCTGTGTTTCCCCCAGGGAAATACGCATCTGCTTGTTGTAATTTTTTTGATGGTTTGCTTGTTGGACCACATATTAAACCCACTTTAAGAGCTGCAGTCACCAAATGATTTTAAGTAAATGTGTGTGTGTGTGTGTGTGTGTGTGTGTGTGTGTGTTTTGTTTTGTTTTGTTTTATGCCAGTTGGAATCCTGGAGAAAGGCAAGCTTCTAAAAGTTAAAAAAGAAAAGAAAAGAAAAGAAAAATCTTTCTTGGGGTATTCCAGGTAAAAAGCGGTTGCTGTCAGATGCAATGAAACACGATCCTAACGAAACCACTGCAGCTGGAGTCCACCTCGGGTTTGAAGTCTGGATGGTAAATGGCCCCCAAAAGCCAAGGCCCTCTTTGGCTGGCCAGGTGTTGTTACCTTTGACCGCAAGGCAGGCTGGGGATGAAAACCTTCGTCTGCAGAGGAGGAGTTGCTGGAGGAGGTAGAAGAGGCGGCCCCTGTCACCTGCATTCGGCTGGGGATGTGTTTGGGACCTGAAATGGGAACAGAAGAACTCACTGAAATCCCAGCTTCTTTTCCTACCTTGTGCCCCAAAGCTGCTTCTCCCTCCTCCTTTCTTACCATCCTTCCCTTCCTCCCTGCACTTCCCTCGCTGCACCTGCCTTGAGCAGGAGGAGGCAGTACCTGAGGGCAACTGAAAACTTGGCCCTCCACGTTAATTACATTTCTGGGTCCCTGCCAAGAGCTTTGCAGCTCTCCTTTCATATTAAAAAAAGAAAAAGGTATTATGCAGAAATCAATTAATTCCTTAAACACCATTTATATGGTGTGTTGCTTAGAACGCATTCGGCGATGAAATCTATTATTTAAAACGCTTGTCTGAAGTTAGTTGAGTTACCTAAATGCTCGTGTAAGGTTCGTTCTGCAGAGTAATTGAATGCAAAAAAGTCAGAGCCAGCTCTTAAACAAATCGCCCTTCTGTGGCTCACAGCATCTGGCACCCATTTTTACTACATGACATCTGCTCAGTGTAAAAGAGCTGGCGTCAGAATGTCTGGTCATAGAAAAAAAAAAATCCCAAATGTAATCAGAAGCAAAAGGACGCTAAGCCTAAGGTTTTATCACATAGTCTCATGCAACATAAATATTTCATTAATTATGGCTAAACAAATGCCACTTTTATTTTCCCAACTTGCAGATATTATCACATCATCGAAGTGATGATTCAAATGCCAGGAAAGGCAGTTGAAGATAGGGAGGGCTCCACCAATGCAGGGCCCGGGGGAGAGCTGGAGGCCAGGAGAACTGCCAACCTCCGAACAAGAGGTAGATGGTTAGAGGCGGTAACAGGGCTGTGTTCGCTAGAATCTCTTTGTGATCTGGCTAGGGACTGTGTGTGGTAAAGTCCTCCAGGTGCCACAGGAGGCTTTTATTCTTCTCAGCAAGAGCATCTGCCCCTGGACAGCCTCCTGATACACAGTTGATGAGTAATGTCTTGATGAATCCGCGCTGGACACTGACTGTCACAACCCATGAGGATGCCACGAGAGGAAATGTACAAATCTTCACTCTGCCCTGGCAGCTTATATCCGAATAGAAATACATGCTGGGCAGGAGGGAGAAGAAGAAACAATTCCATGTGACTCACATTCCCTCCAGCCTGCCTTTTCCTCCCCATAATTTTCAACTATTTACCCCAGTGGGAGAGGCCAAGTTTTAAAAAAGAAGGGTAATTTTAACCTCCGGGAGCACATTTACATATGTTGTTATTCAAAGCAAAATAATGCAAAACATCTATATAATAGCACAGCCTCCCTGGGGAAGGAGTTAACCATTTTCCACTACAATTTGCCAGCTGGGGAAGCTCAGGCGAAGAGAGCATCAGAGGGCGGCATAGTAGAGGAAGGGAGCACCACTGGTGGTGAGATCAGATTGTCTTCCAACTCCCGCTACTAGGTTACTATGGAGTAACGTAGTCACAGAGTCACTTCTTAGTGTGTGAGCTTGAGGAGCTAACTTCATCTCCCTGAGTTTCTGGAGCTCACAACTTCTGACTTGTAGCACAGTAGTAGAAGAATAAAGGTAATCAATGGAAAGAGACTGACACGGTGCCTGGTTCATTGAAGACGCCTGAATAAATCTTGTCGTCATCATCGTCAGTAGCAGCAGCAACTGCCTCATCATTATCATTGATCCAAATCAACAATACTGCAATATTAGCAACACTGCCTAATTAACCTTCATTATACAGGAAAAGTAAAGTAACCTAAAGTAGAAACTTCCAAAAATGAATAGTTCCACTGAATCTTATTTTGAAATCGAGAAGAAAATATTTCCAAATATAATGCATCTCTTAAACTTCCAGCCAACGTTTTATGTAGTTACCTCTGAATTTCTCCCTCTTTACTCTCTTCCACCACAGAACCACTGATTCCAGAAATTTTTCAATTGCGAAGTTAAAAAAGACTTGAGACTACTGTTCCACTCTGGCTATAATGGAGTGACTGATTCTGGGATTGATCTCCCACCTCAAAGCACTAGAAGTCAGGACAAAATATACAAAGGAGCTGTTCCAGACAGCACACAGTTGGACAACACACAGTGCAGAACTGTGATAAAGGTAAGAACAGAAGCAAATGAAGCCCTACACTAGTTTCCTCTCTAGAGACACTTTCCAGGCCATAGTGTAGGTAGGAAGAACCTAAACAATATACTAGGTTCATTGAGTTGAAAAGACAGAGATCAGAGTTTGAGTGAGTGGAGGCAGCTGGAATGTAGGGGGAGAGGGGAGGGGAGAGAGCTATGCAGAAAAAGCACATCAAGAATAAGCACAGAAGTCCCCTTGAGTCTATTGCTTAATAATAATCTTTAGATGCATAGAGAGAAACTACATGAGGTTGGGCCAGTGGCTGTTGGGAAGTTATAGGCTAAATAACCTCTAAAGCTTTTACAGGATTGGGAAATACTCAAGCTCCACCCAGTTAGGGTAGAACAAACTTTGGGGGCATTAGAATAGAGGCCACAGAAGAGTCATACTTTAGTAATAGAGATAAATTAACCCTAGGGTAAAGGTTATTATAAACTGCCGCAAGTAAGGTTAAAAACAACCTTAAAAGAAACAAACTGATTTTCAAATTACACTACTGTCTGCCAAACATTTTTACTGTTTAAATGAGGAAACAAACTTTAAATGAAGAAACAAAGTCTAGATACCCTACAATGTAATAGTCACCAAACCTAGCAGCCAGAAAGCAATTACTAGATATGCAAAAGAACAGGACAATGAGCTCATCATCAAGAGAAAAATCAGTTAATAAAAGCAGACTCAGAGATAATGGAATTAGCAGACAAGGATTTAAAAATAACTATTATAAATGTGCTCAAGAATTTATAAAGACAGCATGAACAGAATGAGGAGGTAAAAATATAGAAAAAGAACTAAATGGAACATATAAATATGGAAAATACAAAATCTGAGATGAAAATTTTGCTGGATCAGCTTAATAGTAGATTAAACATTACAGAGGAAAATAAACTGTGAAAATAAATAACAGCAATAGAGATTATCCAAAATGAAACATAGAGGGAGAAAAGACTGAAAAACTGAGCAGAACTTTAGCGATCTGTCGGATAATATGAGGTGGTCTAAAATACATATGATTAGTGTGCCAGAAGGAGATAGCAGGAGATAGAAAAAGTCATTGATGTAATATTGTCGAAAATCGCACAAATTTAATGAAAATTGTAAATTCACAGTTCCAAGAAGCTCAATAAACCACAAGCAGGGTAAATACAAAGAAACACAAAGAAATCACAGCAAGGTTCATGACAATAAACCAGACATAGAGATAAAATCTTAAAAGCAGACAAAGAAAAATGATATATTACATACAGAGAAACAAAGATAAGAATGTCCATGGACATCTCATCGGAACCTAAATAAGCCAAGAGATAATGAAACATCATTAAAATGCTAAAAGAAAAGTATGTCAGATTATAATTCTATGTCCAGTGAAATGATCCATTTAAAATGAAGAAAAAATAAAGTCTTTAGGATAATTTGTTGTTAGCAGACATACATAAGAAAAATGTCAAAAGAAGTTCTATAGCAGAAGGAATATAACACATGGAATGAAGAGCTTCAGAAAGAGTAAATGTGAAATAATTTCCTTTTTGGTTTTAACTTTTTAAAAAGATAATCAAGTATTTAATGGAGGATAGTGTGGAATAATAATAAATATATAATTTGGTCTCTGTCCCCTATTCCCATCAATATTTGGTCTTTGATTCCAGTTCCTGACACAGAGCTCCTGAAATGCTTGTCATGCTGAGTGAAGAGTTCCTAAGTCCCTTGAAACTTCCCAAGCTAGGAGCACCTTTTGTTCTAATGAAGTGACTCTTGGTGAGCTCCTGGAAGATGGCTGGTTATTAGAGAGACCAAGTCATGACTAGAGCTTGGAACTTTCAATCTTACCTCCAACCCTCCAGAGATAGGGAGGGGACTGGAAAATAAATTAATAATCAATCATACCTATGTGAATAAGCCTCTATAAAAATCTCTAAAGTATTGGGTTCATGGGCGCCTGGGTGGCTCAGTGGGTTAAAGCCTCTGCCTTCGGCTCAGGTCATGATCTCAGGGTCCTGGGATCGAGGCCCGCATCGGGCTCTCTGCTCAGCGGGGAGCCTGCTTCCTCCTCTCTCCTCTCTCTCTGCCTGCCTCTCTGCCTACTTGTAATCTCTCTCTGTCAAATAAATAAATAAATAAAATCTTTAAAAAAAAAATAAAGTATTGGGTTCAGAAAGCTCCTGTGTTATTGAACATTCCACTCCATGGAACATGGGGTACATGGGGACTGAAGCTCCTGTTCTTGAGGATCTTCCAGACTTTGCCCTGTGCATCTCCTGATCAGGTTGTTCCACTGCATCTTTTATTTTATCCTTCAAAATATAAAATAAGTAATATCATATAAGGAATTTTTTCCCTGAGCTCTGTGCCATTCTAGAAAATTACTGAATTCAAGGAGGGGGTTGTAGGAAGCTCTATTTACAGCCAGTGGGTCAGAAGTATAGGTGACAACTGTAAAGATATAAGAGATTTGAGCAGACACTACTAGTACATTTGACCTGATTGATAAGTATATAGAGAACACCACTGCCAATAACCAGAGAATATACATCCTTTTCTGGAGCATGTGGAATATTCACTAAATTGGTGCTTGCCAAGTCATACAGAGTATAACTTCTGACAACAGTGAGATTAAGCTAAAAATCAGTAATATAAAATATAACTACAAAATCTCAAAATCATTAGAAATTAAGTAATTCCTTTCTGAGAACCAATGGATCAAGGACAAAATAAAAGTAAATTGAAACTGATGGGATAAGAATATGTCATAACAATATAACTAGAATGTAACTGAAGCAGTGATTTGAGAGTAAGTGAGAGCTTTCAATGTACACACTGTGCAAAAGAAAACTTGAGAATCAGTGCTGAAAGATCTATTTCAAGAAGCTAGAAAAAAACCCAACAGTTGAAACTAAAGAAACTAAAAGGAAGAAAACAATCAAGAAAAGAACAGAATATGAGAGATAATAAAAACAAATCAGAAATAAAATGGAAAATTAACAAAGCAAAAATTTGGTTCTTCAAAAATATATAACATTGATGACTTCTAAGAATAATGATTAAGAAAAAAGAGAAAGAAAACACAAATTACCAACATTGAGGATGAGAAGTCCTCCAGAGTATTCAAGGAAGCTATTATACAAACTATCTTATGACAATAAATTTGAAAATGTGGATAAAATGGACAAATACATTGAAAATCATGACCTACCAGAACTGACATAAGAAGAAATAGAAAATCTGAATACTTACATATCTATTAAAGAAACTGAATCCACAATTAAAAACCATCCTACAAATACGAGGCCAGATGACTTTGTCTTCAAATGTTTAAAAACCAAATAGCACCCGTATTAAGACAAACATACAAACCCTATTCCAGAGAATAGGAAAAGATGAAACACTTCTCAACTTGTGTTACAACACTAGCATAAATTTGAATCCAAAACCTGACAAGGAGATTGCAAGAAGGAAAATTTCACACCAATGACTCTCATGAACATAGCTGCAAAACTACTAAAAACAATATACAACCAAATCCAATATAAATCCAATAAACAAGCAAATCCAATATAGTGACACATAAAAAGATGATACACTATGACCAAATTGGTTTTATTCCAAGAACATAATAATTGCATAACATTTTCAAATCTCTGTTAAAAAAATCAATGTAATTCAGTACATTTTGGATTAAAGTAAAAAATATGATTATCTCAATAGATTTAAAAAGGCGTTTGATTAAATTTATCATTATTCATGATAAAAAGTCAGAGTAAGCTAAGAATAGAAGGAATCTTCTTTAGTACAATAGAGAGTAGACACCTTAAAAATCTATAGCAAACAATATATTCAGCAGTGAAATATAATCTCTCTGTTATTGGGAGAAAAAGACAATGATGTACATTCTTAACATTTCTATTTAGCATTGTGTAGGCAGTCATAGGCAGAACAATAAGGCAAGAAAGTTAGAGAAAAGGTATACAAATTGGAAAGGAAAATGTCAAACTGCATTTGTAGACAACATGATTATTTATGTAGAAAATCCCACAAAAAAGTTCCTGGATTAATAAGTGAGTTTAGCAAGGACAATATAAAAAGTCATCTGTGTTTCTGTAAATCAACAATGAGCAACTGATAATCAAAATGAAGAAAGAAAATATTGATAACTATAGCTGCATTCCATTTATAATAGCAACAACAAACAAAATTAAATACTTCAGGGATACATTTAAGAAAATACATGCAGAACCTACATGCTACAAAATCCCTAAGAGAAATGAAAGAAACCCTAGATAAGTAGAGAGATATTCCATTTTCACAAACAGAAAGACTCAGTAGTTATCAATTCTTCCCAAATTGACTTATAGATAAAAAACAATCCCAATCAAAATTCTAGCAGGTTTATTTGGTAGAAGTTGACAAGCTCATTCTAAAATTTATACAGAAACACGAAAGACCTAGAATAGCCAGTTATTCTTAAGAAAAATACTGGAGGACTCCACTACCTGTTTTCCAGACCTACTCTAATGCTACAGTAAGCAAGAGCAAAACGTTATTAGTGTAAGGATAAACATATAGATCAATGGACAGATTAAAGAGTACAGAGATATACCACACATATTTAGTCAATTGATTATTGTAAAGGTGCCAGAATAATGCAATGGAGAAAGAATATTCTTTTTAACAAGTAGTACTGACAACTAGATATCTATAGACCAAAAAAAAAAAAAAAAAAAAAAAAAAAAAAAAAAAAAAAAAAAAAAAAAAAAAAAAGAAAGAAAGAAAAAGAGAGAAAGAAAACTCCCAAAAAACCTTGACTTTTACTCACTATAAAAAACTAATTAGAACTGGATTATAGATCTAAGCCTGAAAGCTAAAAACTATAAAAGTTCTGGCAGACAACACAGGAGACATTCTTAGTGACTTTGGGCTTAACAAAGATTTCTTAAATATAATGCAAATTATAAAAGAAAAATTAATAAATTTGACTTCATCAAACTAAAAAACTTCTATTTTTTGGAAGTTGTGATGAAAATAAAAAGATAATCCACTAAGAGAAAAATATTTGCGAATACATATCTGATAAAGGATTTATAGCTAGAATTTTAGGAACTCTGGCTAAACAGAAGACTAACAATATTATATATTCCTATATCAAAAGACTCATTATTTTAAAGCTATCAAATGCTTATAAATTGGGGTGCCTGGGTGGCTCAGTTGTTAAGCATCTGCCTTTGGCTCGGGTCATGATCCCAGGGTCCTGGGATTGAGCCCCACATAGGGCTCCCTGCTTGGCAGGGAGCCTGCTTCTCCCTCTCCCACTCTTCCTGCTGGTGTTCTTGCTCCCACTATCACTCTCTCTGTCAAATAAATAAATAATATCTTTAAAATAAAGTCTATAAATTAATCAGTTAAAGACTATCATTTATAACTGTACCAAAAAATCTGTACCAAAAAGGGAATATATGTAATGAAAATTGTCACTACAGTCACAAAACATGGAGAGAAACTGAAGAAGACCCCAGGGAGGTGTCATGTCCATGGATTTGTTAATTCTCTCCAAATTTATCTATAGATTCAATGTAATCCCAATCAAATGTTCAGAAAATACTTTTGTGGAAATTGATTAACTGATTCTGGAAGTCACATGGAAATACTAAAGGCTAAGAATAGCCAAGACAGTCTTGAAGAAGAATGAAGTGGAGGGTCTATTCCAGGCTGTGAAGATTTATTATAAAACTACTTAATGAAAACAGTGTGACTCAGGCACAAGGACTAACCAATCAGTGGAACAGGTCAGAAGGTCCGTAAACAGACCTGCCTAATTTATGACAAAGTATCACAGCAGTGACTTGAGGGGTGTGGTGGGGGAAGACAGTCTTTTTAATGAATGCTGCTGAATCAAGTGGATAACATAAAAAAATAAACATTTCCTCTACCTCACAGAATACACAAAAATATATCCTAGTTTGGTAGTAGACTAAACTGTGAAAGGTTAAGTAATAAAACTTCTATAACTGCTGTCCAATAGAAATACAATATGAGTCATACATGTAACTTAAAATTTTCTAGCAGCCACATTAAAGAATGTAAAAAGAAGCACATGCAATTAATCTTTAACATATATTTTATGTAGCCCCAAATTTCAAAAATACTATCATTTCAAAATGTGGTCATATACAAATTATTGAGATATTTTATATTATTTCATTCATACTAAGTCTTCAGAATCTGGTACATGTTTTGTACATTCCTGTTTAGGTTACATATTTTTAGTGGTTAAAGTCAAATGTAATTCAAAAAGCAAAAAGTTTTGTTTAATAGAAAAACATTTGCTATTGATTCAGTATTTAAATGGAAATTTTTTCACATTAAATTAAAAATTCAGTTCCTCACTCATACTAGCCACATTTCAAGTGTGAAATCATGGCTACCATATTGGATGGCACAGTTCTAGAAAGTAACACAGAGCATCTTTATGACTTCAGAGAAGGGAAAGGTCTCATCACCAGGGTCCAAAAGCAGCAATAAAGGAATATACTGGTAACTATAGCTGCATTAAAACAAGTATTTATTTATAGAAGTTTATTATTAACATTTCACCTTTAAGGAGTGAAAAAGTGAGCCCGAGAGTGGGAGAAGTTATTTATAATACGTATATCTGACAGGGAGGACTTTTATCCAGAATCTACACAGATTACAAATCAATAAGGACAGCGATGTCTACACAGTAGAAGTATGGGCACAAAGACTTGACTAGAGACTTCACAAGAGGCTATCTAAATAAGCAGGTGAAAAGTAGTGCAACATCATTAGCAGGCAAATGCAGATGAAAATGCAGGTGTCAAAAATGAGACACCTCCATAAAAATGGTGACATCCAAGCATAAAACAAAACAAAACTGAGACTGTCAAGCGTCGTGAAGATGGAGGTCAAGGGGAGTTCTCATTTCCTGCTGGAGTCTATACCCACTGGTATAACCACTCTTGAAAACCATGGGACAGTATCTATGAAAGCCAACCGCAGACATGCCTACCCCACGAACCTAACAAGTCCACTCCCAGGCATATACTGACACAGATTCTGTCTTTGGACAAACTCTGGGCAAGCTCCTCTGAGCCTTCTTCTTGGCGGAGCCTCAACCTTGGCCTATAAAAACTGCAGACTCCCTGCATAAACAATTTGTCCCACCCACTTCCTCCTACATGGAATGAAGTAGAAAGAAAAAGTACCTGCTTGAGAAAACTCAAAGGCTGACAAAGGAATGTAGTGTTTGTTCCAGTCCACACCTGCTGATAGGTGGCTGACTGCCCTTTTTAGAGAAGTTGCTAAAAAGGGCTTTAAATGAGAATTCTTCCTCTGTCCCTTTGAGATGTGTATGTATCTCCTACCACTCAAGGATGTCTTTCTCAAGGACCTGAAAGCCAGTCCTTTGAAATGCAGTCATCAGGAAGGAGAGGACCTTTGTCTCCCCGTCTTTATGGGAAGACAGAATCCTAGCCTCAACAGTTGCCCGCTAACACAGGTGGCTGGCCTGATCAGACTGATGCCCACCGGACCTTTGTAATTTTTCACTTCCTTGACGCTACTGCGCCTCTCTGTTCAGCCCCTCCCCCTTCCCTCAATCTCCCTGTAAAGCCCCCAGGCACCTCTGCAGAAATCAAAGGGGAGATCAGTTCATATCGGACGCTCTCTTCTGTTGCAATAGTGTATTATCAATTAGAACCCGTCCTTAACACTTTTCATAGCATCTGGCTTTATCTTTGACAACAGCCAACAGAAACGATGGGTCGCAGCAGGCTCAAAGCAGCATTATTCACCCTAGGAAGCACTGAAAACCCCTAAGTGCCCAGCATCAGAAAGACAAGTAAGTTGCGGCATACTCGCACAAGGGAGTAAGAGGTAGCGAGGCAAAGACGGAACCGCAGCGGCAGGTGACCGTGTGGATCCCCGCCCCCACCCCAATAACGGTTAATGGAAGAAGCCGGCCACAGTACAGACTTGCATGTTCTGCTGTTGCGGAAGCAGTACACTCAGATTCGGCACCGACAAGATCCACTTACTGTCTCACAGTGTATAGGTCAGAAGTGCAGGCAGGCATGGCTCAGAGGGGCCCTGTGTGCAGGGTCTGACAAAGCTGCAGTGGGGGGGTGTCTGGCATGCCCGGGTCTCAGGGGCAGCTCAGAGTTCTCTTCTCGCTCATTCAGGTTGCTGGCAGAATTCTGCTCCTGGTGGTTATAGGAGATAGGGCCTGTCTTCTCACTGGCTGCCCACTGGAGGTTCGTCTTAGCTCCCAGAGGCCTCCTGGCCACATAGGGCCTCTTATAGTCTATCAGTTTACTTCTTCCAAGCCAGCAGGATCTTATCTTTCTCACCCTGCAAGTTTCAGGAAGGGCCCCATCCTGATTAAGGGCTCCTCCGATTAGGTTAGGCCTACCCAGGATAATCTCCCTTTTGATTAGCTCAAAGTCAATTGGTTTAGAACTTAATTACATTTGCAAAATCCGGTAACCTAATCACAGGAGTGAGATCCATCATATTCACGTTCCCACCAGAATCGAGAGGAGGTTTTCTACAGGGAAGGAAGCATGGGGCCCTCTGAGAATTCTGCCTACCATAATACTGAATGATTTGATGTTTATAAAGTCAAAAACCTGCCGAAGTAATCCAAGATGATAGAAGTTAGATGGTAAGCAAGCACTTTTGTTGGGTGTCACATATATGTGGGAAGAGGCATGATGGAAACTTCTTTTTTTTTTTTTTTG
>LNAC01000062.1:218936-373726 GCA_002007465.1 Ailurus styani | reverse complement strand
TTAAAGATTTTTTTTTAAAATTTATTTATTTGACACAGAGAGAGAGATTACAAGTAGGCAGAGAGGCAGGCAGAGAGAGAGGAGGAAGCAGGCTCCCTGCCGAGCAGAGAGCCCGATGCGGGCCTCGATCCCAGGACCCTGAGATCATGACCTGAGCCGAAAGCAGAGGGTTTAACCCACTGAGCCACCCAGGCGCCCATGATGGAAACTTCTGAGTGCTGGTGATTTTCTGTATCTTGATCTCAGAGGTAGTTGTACAAATATGCACCTTTACAAAAATTCATCAGTTGTGTACTTAATATTTGTGTACTTTGCTGTATATATTTTATACTATAATAAAGATTTGATGCAAAAATAAAAAAGACGTTCTCATATATACGAGAATTATATATAAGAATGATAATCTGCATTAAAATTGTATAAAATCAGCACTGGTAAGTGGTTGAAATCAGTTTATGACCCTAAGTAATTTAAAGACCCTGAGAAGTTTATAAATACAGTTAATTTACCTAGAAAGTTTTGTTGTAAAAGTAAGAAAAATTAAATTTCAGCCTATTTATTCATGTGATCATAAATTTGAGGTATTTCCATTCAAATATGTTTTGAGAGTTTCTCATTTTCAATTAGAATACTGCTTTCTTTCTCCATTGCTTGGGAGTACACCCACACGTTAAATGTGGAGACAGCAATGTCAGTGTGTGTGTGTGTGTGTGTGTGTGTGTGTGTGAGAGAGAGAGAGAGAGGGAGGGAGGGAGAGAGAGAGAGAGAGAGAGGTGGGTGGGTTGGTCAGGGGCAGGGAAATAAAAGGAAACCAATGAGCCTAATCTGACAGGGTAGGTAAAATCTTTACATTCTTAGGATACTGACCTAAGAACACCTGCAAGAAACACAAAGCTCTTCCATGAGATGGGCCCAGACACTATTTCCAGAGCTGGTCAGCCTTAACTTAGTTCCATTCTCTACCTTCTCATTCTGTTCCAAGCCAAGGAAGTCATGCCATTCCATACTAAATATAAATGAAACAGTTCTCCATGATAAGTAAATAAGGAAAGCACATTCACCCTCAGTTACCGTAATCAGCATATATAAAAGCCATATAAATGTGAGATAAATGAACTAAAGGCCAATCTTACTAATGAATTTGATGAAAAAGTTTATATAAAATATTAGCAAACAGGGCGTGCCTGGGTGGCTCAGTTGATTAAGCTTCCAACTCTTGGTTTCAGCTCAGGTCATGATCTCAGGGTCCTAGGACTGAGCCCTGCATTGGCTCTGTGCTCAGCTCAGAGTCTGCTTGTCCCTCTCCCTCCGCCTCTGCTTCTCTGTTCCTCTCCCACATGCTCTCTCCCTCAAATGAATAAAATCTTTAAAAAAATCTATTAGCAAACAGAACAGAAAAGCATATTAAAATAATAAAACATCATGACCAAATGGTATTCATTTCAGCAATATAAGGATGGTTCAATATCAGTGAATTTATTAAGTAATTCATGGTATTAGTCAAACTACGGAGAAAAAAACATACAATCACCCTGAAGGGTACTGAAATGACATTTGATAAAATTAAACTATTCATGATTTAAATACTTTCAGTAAAATAGGATTAGATGGAAATTTCCTTAGAGTGTTTAAATTTGTCCTGGTCAACCCAGAAGCCAGCCAGCATCATGTTTAATGGGAAAATATTCACATTAACGAGATGCAGTCTCATTAAGGTTAGGAATGTCATAAAGAAGCCATATCACTACTTTTATTTAATATTGTTCTGGAGATTCTAGAAACCAAAGAAACTAAGGTAACAAAATAAATTAGAGGTGTACATCTTTTAAACAAGAGGTAAAATTACCATTTAAAAAATATTATTTATTTATTTATTTATTTATTTGAGGGAGTGAGCACAAGCCAGGGGAGAGGCAGAGCGAGAGGGAGGAGCAGACACCCCCCTGAGCAGGGAGCCTGATGTAGGACTCCATCCCAGGATCCTGGGATCATGACCTGAGCTGAAAGCAGATGCTTAACCAACTGAACCACGCAGGTGCCCTAAAATTATTATTTATAGATGTTATGATTGCACATTTGGGAAGGACCCAGGACAAGCTATTAGAAAGCTTTTACAAGCAAGGAGAATCTAGCAAAATGAATGGGTGCAAAAGTACTATACAGAAACCAACACACTTCAGGTATACAAACAACAGGAGGAAGATAGATCAAAAGATTTTATTTACAATAGCAATAAAGACTAATGTATTGCCATAACCTTAATAAATATGCACAACCTGTAAGATGTAAAGTTTAAAATATTCTGGGGGCATCACAAAAAAGAGAGCAAATGGAAAGGCAATTTATATCATATAGTTGTGAATTCTTGCCAAGTTTGTTTGTAAATTTAATCCCATAAAAGTAGTCATAGGATTTTTTAGGTACATAGACAAGCTGATGCTAAATTCATATAGAATATCAAACAAAGCAGGAAGAGCCAGGAAATTTTTGAAAGAGAGGATCAGTGATGGAATGGTCTTCCTACCTAATACAAACATAAATTTAAAAAGGTATAAATATGTAAAGTAAAATAATTAAAACAGCGTGTAGTACTGATATGTAACAGACAACTCAACAGAATATAATGAATGGTATTGAAATCAGTCCAAGTACAGGAATCTGATACATGACAAAGACGTCATCTCACATAAGAGAGGAGAAGATGGGTTAGTCACTAAATTATTTTAGAATAACCAGGGAGACAGCTTAAAACAAAACAAAACAAAAAAACCAGGGTAGGATTCATACCTCATGTTTGATATTAGGATAGTTTGCTGATAAAAAATTTAAGTGTAAAAAAGTTTAAAACAAACAAACAAAAAAGGCTAAGAGAAATTATGAGAAAATTCTTCTATAAACTTAGAAGAGGCTCTTTCTGAACTATTACATAAAGCCTAGGACCCATAAAACGAAAAATTGCTTATAACTACCCCATATAAATAAAATTTTTATGTGACAAAACCCACCATAAATAAAGTTAAATACAAACAAGAAGCTGGGAAAAAATATTTGTAATTCCTATCACAAAAAAGAGCTAAATTTCCCTTTTATTTTTTTTTTAAGATTTTATTTATTTATTTGACAGAGAGAGAGATCAGATCACAAGTAGGCAGAGAGGCAGGCAGAGAGAGGAGGAAGCAGGCTCCCCACCGAGCAGGGAGCACGATGCGGGCCTTGATCCCAAGACCCTGAGATCATGACCTGAGCTGAAGGCAGAGGCTTTAACCCACTGAGCCACCCAGGTGCCCTAAATTTCCCTTTTAATAGAGTCCTTTTATATCATTAAGAAAACCAACACTCCAACAGAAAACTGGACAAAAGACAGAAGTGATACCTGACAGAAAAGGAAATGCAAATGACTTTTTAACATATGAGGAGATACTCAATCACCTATCAGATTGGTAACGATTAAAAAAAAAATGTTGGGTAGCACACTGGTTAGTGCAATTAGGGAATCTCCACCCTCATGTTTTGCTGAAGGAGCACTGTGGTGATGGAAGACAATTTGGTAGCATCTCCCAAAATCCCTGGTCCACAGAAACTTCAATCTAGAATTTCCACTTCCACTACTTGTACATATGCCAAATGGCCCAAGTGCCCAGGTCATCACTGCAGCACGGTTTATAACAGTCTCCCTAGGGGACTGGCTACCCACCTCCACATCCACACAATGGAATATGGTGCAGTTATAAAACAGAAAGCTCTTTATGTGCTAATATGCAATGATCTCCAAGATAAAATTAAAAATATAATAAAAAGTATGTCTAATACGTTAGCGAACTACCTTAGAAAGAATATGTAAATTTGCTCTTATATGCATGAATTCGGTCTGCAAGAATGCCCAAGAAGAGCGACTGGGTGGCTCAGTGGGTTAAGCCTCTGCCTTCAGCTCAGGTCATGATCTCAGGGTTCTGGGATCGAGTCCCTCATCGGGTTCCCTGCTCGGTGGGGAGCCTGTTTCCCCCCTCTCTCTGCCTGCCTCTCAGCCTACTTGTGATCTCTCTCTCTCTGTCAAATCAATAAATAAAATCCTTAAAAAAAAAAAAAGAATGCCCAGGAATCCGGTGATCATCACGTCTGTCCTCAGGGACATGACCTGGATGGCTCAGGGACAGGGAAGGGAGATAGGGCTCTTTATTTTGTGCATTTTGTATCCTTTTATTTTAAACCACATGAATGTATTACCTATCCAAAAATGCACAACACATTAAAGTTTATGATGGGGTATAAAGGATGTAGTTAACTCCAACCTGTTTGTGCTTATCCTGAGCTTGACCGAAAATAAAGTCTCTTGTTAATCTATGTCACTTTCTGACTAAAACACCAAAGAAGGAAAAGAATTTTTCACTCGAAAACTAAAGTTCTAAATTAAAAGGTAAATAAGAAAAAAGTTAACAAAATAAATTTTTTAAAAAGTTGCTCAGGGATAGGAGGCGTGCCTGGGTCACTCAGTCAGTTAAGTGTCTGTCTTTGGCTCGGGTCATGGTCTCAGAGTCCTGGGATCGAGCCCCACATGGAGCCCCACATTGGGCTCCGTGCTCAGCGGGGAGTCTGCTTGAGATTTTCTCCCTCTGCCCCTCAGCCCACTCATGCTCTCTCTCTCTCTCTCTCTCTCTCTCTCAAATAAGTAAATACAATCTTTAAAAAAATAGGGATAGGGAAATCACAGTTTGTTTAAAAGCCATCAAAAAAATATCAACAACAACAAAATAAGTCATGTGAGTGTTTAAACTAAACTGTCTCTAGGGATAGATGCCAAAACTTTGGCAAGGAGGAGAGGGGGGAGAGAATGGACGTTACTTTTTTTTTTTTTTAAGATATTGCTGTATTGTGTTTTTTTTAAGATATTGCTGTATCCCAATTCTTTGATGTATTAATTCAATAATTTAAAAAATTACAATCAGACTTAAATATAAAAAAGCCTAAGTTTCCATTGGTAACAAAATATATAAGTGTGTTTAAACAATAAATAAAATAACTATAGGGGCGCCTTGGTGGCTCAGTTGTTGAGTACCTGCCTTCGGCTCAGGGCTCAGGTCGTGATCCCAGAGTCCAGGGATCGAGCCCTGCATTGGGCTCCCTGCTCAGTGGTGAGCCTGTTTCTCCCTCGGCCTCTCCCCCTGGCTTGTATTCCCTCTCTAGCTGTCTCTCTCTGTCAAATAAATAAATAAAATCTTTAAATAAAATAAATATAAGCTTAAAAGAGGCACCATTTTTTAACTAGTAAAACAGCAATGTTTTTAAAATATGGTACTCAATACAGGTGGCAGTATGGTGACAGAGATATTTCATACATTAGCAGTGAAATATAAACTGGTACCCTTCCCTCCATTTAATTCACATTTACAACATGCAGTTGTAAGATATAATACAGAGAACTCCCATGTATCCTTTATCCACACCGTTAAAAAACAGTTTGTTAGTGCAAATTAAGAATCTTTAAAAACATTCGCATCTTTAATCCAGTAACCTCATTTCTTGGAACCTATCCTAAAAGAAAAATAATTCAAAGGAAAGAGAAACCTATGTGCCTAAAAATGCTCATTCAATACCATGTATAAAATATAAATATATCCATGTGTATAATTTAGATATACATATCTATGAATTAACAAAACAGTTGTTTTCTAAATAAAAAATAAATTATTTACTTAATGAAACAACATGTCCACTACATATAAGAGTATACTGCCATCAAATCACATTTATGTAAATGACGTGCTAACTGTTGTAACAACTATGATATATTGATTTTTAAAAGTACAATTTTGGGGGTAAAACTTAGTAAAAGTTGCCACATATGCATAATGGGCGGGAAAGTGGTGAGATTATGGTTGATCCTTTGTTGTTTTCAAAATTCTCTGTAGCATCATTTCAAACCTAATTTTTTCCTAATTTTTCAAATTCAAGTTTTCCTACTTTTGTCAGAATTTAATTTGGGAAGAAAGAGAAAGTGAAGATGCCTGTTACTAGCCCAGTAAGAATGACTAACCGCCCAGCAGGAACTGCAGACTTTCATTAGGAAAGAGCCACTCACTTGCATCTCTGTCTGGAGGAAGAGGAGGGACCCTGTGCCCCAGGTCGGTGCTTCTGAAAGGCTGTGCCAGCTTCTCCAGGGGCTGGGCGCTGTCCGCGGGCTCTCCTGCCCCCCTGGGGGTGCCGAAGAGGTCCTGGAGGTGCTTTCTTTGTTTGGATTCTTGGAGGGAACTCTCCAAAGATTTGTCTTTGAGTCTGAGGGAGGGGAGGAGTGACATTTTTCCCTTTGGACCCCGAGAAGCCTCTGGGGATGTCTCTTGCAAACTCACTTTCTCAAGGAGTGTGGGGACATCTTCCATCCTGTGGCAGGGCGGGGCCACGAGTGCCGGAGACACCTTGGACGGTCGGTTGGGCAAACTGTGGGTGCGGAGGGCAAGGTCTGGAGGGCTAGGGGATGAGGGCTGGGCAGCCCTGGCAGGTGGGGAGCCCCAGGAGAAGAAGGCTGAAGCCCTGCTCGCCATGTCTTTCCCCGGGGACTGCAGGTCACCATCTTTATTGGAGCTGGTTTTGCGAAAGCTGAATGAGCGAGTGCAAGCAGGCGGCTGGCTGGTGAGCAACGTCTTTGATTCTGGCTTGGCGGAGGCCTTCTTCCCACCTTCCGAGTTGGGGAGGAGGGGCTCCAGGGACCTTCGGATGGCATTTGCTATGAGCCGAAGTGGGGACTTGGGTGGAGCCCTTTCAGCTGGTGTCTTCTCCTGAGCCCTTCCCTGGCTGGGCGGGGTCTCTCTCGCTGTCCCGGGAGGCAGCAAGGGACTAACTGGTCTCACCACGCGGCCTCCCTTAAAATTGCCAGCACTTCTCTGGGCAGGTTGTGCCCCAGCTCCCAGGTTCACACTCTCAGGGATGGAATTGTTCCAGTCCAGCAGCTTTGTCTTCTGCTCCTCGGTGAGGACTAACTTCTTCAAGCCCAGCTTCTTCCCCTCTGCCAGCTCTGACCCGCTCTCCTCTCCCCTGCTGGGTCTGCTGTTCTTTCCTCCTGGGTCCTCTCCAGCCCTGGGAGATAGCTCTTGGTCTGGCAAGCACCCGTCCGTCCCTCCAGTGGGCTGTGGGCCTCTGTGGATGCTTCTGGTGTCCCCAAGAGAGGCCTCTGCTTCGTGACACCCATCAGAAGCCATCTCTGCAGGGCTGGGGGCCTGGGGGCTGGCAAGGCCATCTTCGCCAGGCCTCACCATGAAGTACTCTGCCCGCTCCAGTACTTGGCCATGAGGCAGATACAGGGGCATGTCCTTGGGTACCCCTTGGGCTCTGGCGCGCCTCAGAAAGATTGGGGTAGAAGGGCTGGAGTGACCTCTTGAGACCTGTGAGGGCAAGCTGTCAGCTGTCACCTAGAAGGGATGGGCAAAATGAATGGATATTTAGGAATTCCCAGTATTTATTTATATGGGAAGACATATCTTAGCCCACAGCCCCCTCCCTTCCTCTCTTCAGATCTCAGACACCCGAAGTCTGAAAGAATTCTGCCCGGGATGATCTCAAAGGCTGCTCTTCATTCTAAGTGCCTGCCTTGGGACCTTCTGGGATCTGCCTGGAGCCCCTGTCTCAGCACTGATCAAAGGCTTTGCTGGGTGCTGGATTCGGTGTAGGAAGCCAGAATGGAAGGCGGAGGCATGCACAAGCTGCCGGGCCAGCCAGGCAGAGCTGGCCTGGCCCCTGTGAATGGCCAGATGTGTACGGGAGGATAGATGCCCCATGGCTGGCTTGGCCATAGTCCTTACTAAGGGGTACCTTGCATCCATAGGTATGCTCCTCCAACAACCGAGAGGCCAAGGCTTCTTCCTTGGAAATTATTAAGTCAAGGAGAGATAGTTACCCTTCTGGGCAGGAGCTGTGGGGGCAGAAGGGTAGCCTTTAGGACTTTTCAATGACCCTTCTAAACCTGATTCATGCCTTGCGCCATTGAGAAAGTAGTCATTTGCAGCATGCAAGAAAATGGCCCTTGGCAAAGGAAGAGCACAGGGAAATTCTAGAAGTGGCTGTGCCCTGCCAAGAACTCTGGAGTCTGAGGGGCAGGTCACAGGACAGGAGCTTACAAGAGCATGTACCTGTTCTCGTCTTGTGTACTCTATTTTCCAGAGCCTGGACCAGGGTCCCACAGGTAACAGAGGCTTGATAAACTCATACTGAAGGATAAAGTCCAAACCAGAGTACCTCAGTGATGCCATTTTCTGTGCAAAGGGGATGTGCTTCCAAGAGTCTCAGCTGCTACCAAAGGCAGTGTCAGTGTGTGTCTGCCTTCCTTCAGCTGTGGCTCCTCAAGGATGCCTGCCAGGCCCTCAAGGGTCGAGCATATATCCTAGCATCTCTGCCCACCACAGTCCTGCCCAGGGTCTGTGCCCCACAAAGTCTGCTGAGTGAGTGGCTGTGCCCCAGGGCTGGCTCAGAAAGAACAGGATGGTCGAGCTTTTATGAAAAGGACAAGTCAAGAAGACCTGGGGGGACTCTTAGAGCATCTTGTGGCCCTGGCTTTGCACTTGGGTGACCCAAGAGTACTAAGAACCCAGACTTAAGTGTGGAAGTGGGTGAACTATGAGCAGCTCACCTTCCTAACACCTGCACAGGGTCCCAAAGGGTATTTACCTGAGGTAGGGAGAAGCCATCCAGAGCACTCCCCGGGACACTGGCTGAAGAAAAAGATGAGAGGGAAGATGAGGGAGAACATGATGAGGAAGAAGAAAGAGGAGCAGGTTCCTTTGAAGGTGACATAGTTTTTTTGTTGTTCACTGGCGTCAAACCTACCGAGGAAAGTACACACTCTCCGTTACAGAGCTTTTATTACCTTATTTTGTCACAAAAAAGCAGAGGTTTTAAGAGAAGCTCCAACTCGATAAATAGAGTCAGACGGAGGAAGGTGCTGGAGACTGATTGAGAGGCCCCAGTGCCCAGCGTTTGACTTGAGGAGGAACGGGTGAGAAGTGGCAGCCTCCTGTGGGGGAATGGAGGTCCAAGGATGAAGATCCTAGGAACCACTGCACTTCATACTCCCACGAGGATGTTCCCGAGACACAGAACAGGGAGTCTCCGGGGCGTCTCTTGGAAGTGGACGCCTACCTCTAAAGTGTCCCCAAAAGCCATCGTGGTTGGGGTCTGGGCTGCGTTAAGTCACTTAGTCAAAAAACCACCTGAGGCCTCTTTCCACAAAATGCTGGATCATAAGCTGTGGGCATGGGCAGGGTGGGCCATCGCTGCTAATGAATCTGACTCTTCCTTCTCACCTGGGCACCAAGGGGCCCTCAGACAAGATGGTTCGTTTGAGATTTTAAGAGAACACTAGGGAAGGAGGTTATAATGAGCATCAAATCATTTGAAGCATATGGAATGGGGTTCATGCCAAGCTCCTGTTGGTCAGGGAACAAACGAGATGCTGTAAGCACACTCAGAATGATGTGAGAAAGGAGTGTGTGGCTGGGGCCCTGGGGACGCGCCGAATTCTGCACTGTGGGAGCTGGAATCCATTCATCTGGTAACTGCAGAATTGGGACAGTTGTAGCCTGTGAGATCAATCTCTCTCTCTCTCATGAATTCACACACATGCCCTCTGGTAACCTTAAATCTAAAATCTCAAGAGCTTTGCTTCTGTAGCTGACCATCCCAATAATATGTCGTTAGAGGGATTCAGAAAATGCCACACTCCGTTTTGGAACTGTCCGCTCAGTGTATGACCCTTCAGCCCAGACAGCTCTCCTGTGAAGCCTCCCAGCAAATGAGGCTATTCCCCAGAGACTTCCCAGGACCCATCTGTGTATACCCACTCCTGTCAGACTCCCTGCCTGCGGCCACTCTGCTGACCCATTCTGTGTTCCCTTCAAGGTGTCCAGCCTTCACGTTAGCTCACTTTCTGACCCAAGACGGTCCTTTGGCCTCAGTTTCCGCAAAGCTCCTCCTGTGGAACCCATACAGGCCAGGCCTACCCCACCCCCAGAAGAGTTCCTTCCAGACCCATTTGAGTTCTTCAGGATTCTGTACAAGGATGCTTTCCTTGTACATGCAGGCAAGCGTGTCAGAGCACGGATCCCAGTGCTGGGCTCTGGAAAGAGAGCTACCACACACACGTTTTGCAGGCTTCCAAAGTGAAGCCCAGAATGCTTCTGAGGGAAAAGATAACTCAGGGGAAGAGATCTGAGGGTGGCAGGAAGGAGCTGCTGGGAGAAGGCCCCAGGCTGCCAGGAGCCGATGCGGGGGAGGCAGCTGGCCGGCCTGTCACCCAAACCCCCATTGCAGCCCACAATTAGATGGATCAAGCCTAAAAAGGCAAACGCTGTGAGTCAGTTGTTGCCTTGCTTCCTGTCCTTGGCTTGCCAAATTCCTGCCAAATTCCTCCTCCTCTTCTTCCTTGCCCCCTCATTCTCTTCCCTCTGCTACCTCCTGAATCAAACTCCTCAGCTTGTCTCTGAGTCCCCTCAGCTCAACAGACTGCTTCTTTGTTCCCCCAGGAGCTCTCTGGAACCTTCTGACACAGAGCCAGGGATATCTCAGGAACCAAACCTGACAGGAAAGCCTTGGGGTTCACAAGGTCATGACCCAGGAGCTGCTCCCTCTCTCCTTTCTGTAATCCCTGCCCCCCCCAACACACACCAGTGAGGCTTCTCTGAACACACGTTCCTCATGCACTGACTTCAGGAGAATTGGGACAGAGCTCAAGGGGACACCTGCCAGTCAAACTGCCACCTGGGAGGGGGAGGCCTCCCCGACAGGAGATCTCACCTGCCTGAGGTGGCCGGATGTCTTTGGATTCCCTCAGAGGATGGCAAAGGGGAACCTGGAACCCCACCCTGCTTCACACCCACACCAGCTGCCTGACATTTTCCCCATGTGAAAAACAGGACAGCTAGCGTTGCTTCACGCGGAGGCCAAAATGGATAAAAGTGGTGCCCGGGGTAGAACACAAAGTCAATGCTGCACGCTAGCTAAATATTAACTCCAATCCCTCCTTTCCTCCCACGCACACAGTTGTGTCCAATAAAGACACTACTGAGCTGCTGACCTGCTCCAGAGGGGGCTGCATACCCCTACCCTGGCTGGGACTTCTCTAACTTGTAGGCCCTGGGATTTCCTCATTCACCAGCTCAGATCCTTCTCTGCAGGTTCCTTCTTGTTTTCCTCGGACACTTGGCACAGTCCAGCCAGGCTGCCTCAGTCCCGGGTGCTGCCGGCCCTGCTGGTCCTGTCACGTCAAGGGCTTGATGAACAGAGCGGGCCTGGGTTACGGCCCCCAAAGCCCTTTTGGCTCAGCTGCCTCTTCCCTGGGCCCTGGCAGTGACCTCTCCCCTTGACTCTAGAGGTCACTGTGACTGTGGTCAGTGGGTGGAGGGTGAGAAGGGCACTCACACAGCTCCCTCTGTCCTCCCACCTGGTACTGGGGCCAGAACTGATCTTAACGGGGCAGTGGATGGACCCAGGAGATGGTGCCCGGGTTCTGCTCCTTACTACAGTAGGACCAGTGTTGCCCCCTGGGGTTTCCTCTTGGTATTCCAGGGTGCAGCTCCCAGAGTTTGGAGTTTAGGCAACACTCAAATCTTCCAAGGTCTCAGAGCGCCCTCTAGGGGCAGCCACCTGCGGAGGCGGAACCCACCGGCTCCGTTTGTTTCTGCACCAGGTCCAGCCAGCTTGTTCCTTCGTTCCTGTGTTTGTTCACTCATTTATATTCATTCATTCAGCAAGCAACGACTGGACACCTCCTCTGGGCCAGGCCCATAGAAACGACCCCAACTCAAGGCCTGCCCTCAAAGCTTTTATATACACTTGAGAACCAGGGTCTGGGGTAACTAAAGACACGCCAAGGCCCTCAGGCGCATCCCAGGGACCGTGCTGCTGGTCACCAGTCCTCTCTCTCCTGTACCTCCTCCAACATCCCCTAACCTGCTAGCAGGGCCCCCTCCAGACTTGCTGCTCGTACCCTGAGGAACTTCTTGAGGGCAAGGCAGAGCCCCTTGTATTTGTGGCAACTCAGTGCGGTCAGCTGTTAGCGCTGGGTGAAATCTGTACCCAAATGCACTGCCCCACCCCAGAGAAGCACAATTCCTGTGATCTGAGGAGGGGCTGGAGAGGGGACGGGAAATGAAGTGACCCAGGCCTTCAGTAAACATTAATTCCCTTTTCTCGTCACCCTCAAGGGCCTGGGATGCAAGATGATTCCAGGTGGAGTGGCTTGCTGGTGCGTCGCTGTGGTCCAACTCCAGAGGCACGCATTATCCCAGCCTCACCCAAGGGGTGGGGGGGAGGGGGGGCTCGAGTCTGAGGGTTGCTGGGAGGATGACTCATGGGCCAGGAGTCCGCATTGACTCAGAAGGAAGGAGCCAACTAACTAGTGCTCTGTTCCAACTTCAACAATGGCTCCTTTTAGAAACTTCTGTCTAAACCAAGGCTTTCCTGGGTCCACGTCTCCCAGAGCAAAGCCCAGGGAGAGAGTGTGGGGGCAGGGGGAGATGGAAGGTGGACTTGAAGATGGATTAGAGGGCTGGGAAGGGGATGCCTGCCCTGTAAGGGAGGCCTCACAGAGAATGTGGGCCAGCCCCAGGATGCCGTGCCACTGTGAGTGGGGTTACTGCGCCCCCTAGTGGTATCTGGATGCCTTGGCGTCTGCTGCCATCGCCGGTCCTCACCCAGCCCTGTTCTTCTCAGGGACGCTGGGATCAAAGCCAGCCCAGAAAAAGCAGCAGGTGTGTTTGTATGGATGGGTGTGTGAGTGGACGTGGGTGTGGCTTCCTTCATCGCTTTGCCCATGATTGCATGAGGTTACTCAGCTGATGCCCCCAGTCCAACTCCAGTGCACAGAATGAAAACACACAGGGCTCTTGGTCTCGGTTTCCTCATCTGTGTTTCAAAAAGCTTGCAGCCAGTCATTACTAACACCCCTTTCATGTGCAACAGTAGAGCTCTAATGCTCCATGATTCCAGACTGGGGAGCTGAAGGAGAAGGGAAGGTCCCAAATCCTTGGAAAATGCCCTCTCGAGTCAGCAGTGGAAACAGTCAACCTATTTCTTTCCTTGCCCCTAACATCCCAGAGGCCAGGTCAGAGAGGACATGCATGGAATGAGAACAGCTGCCCCTGAGAATTGACCAGAAGACACTGCCCATGCCCGTCCCCGCCCACTCCCAGAGAGCTCATGACTCACTCGACTGGAATTTTCTTCTCCAGCTCTGGTATTTGCTGGGAGTTGGAGACTGGAAGCTACTAGCCCGTTGCAGAGCTGTGGTGGAAAAAAGAAAGGGGGAGGGGAGATCGGGAGGAAGGAAGTTAAACTTACAGAATAACCATGGCGTTTTCTCCTGTGGCACATTTTATAGATAAATAGTCGTAACTGACTGAACCCCTCCCTTTTCCAGACTGCATCTTCCCATCCCTTGTGACACACACCTCCAACTCTTCATTTGCTCCTTCATCGAATATTGAGACCCTGCTGTGGGACAGGTACTGCCATCACTCAGAAAATGCCTCAAATTACGAGCCATCATTCTAAGTCACCCATAATTAACATACACGTGTCCCTGTGTATGTGCACACATGTATACACACATGCCCACATACTTGCATGCGTTCGTACACACTTATTTGCTCGTTTTTAGCAAAGCAGTTCTTCAAAGCTGGTCTCACATCAACGTCCCACATATGTAGTAGATAAACCGGAGCTGCTCTCATGAAGCCTGGAAGCTGCAGAAAGTTCTACCTCCTCTCCCCGTCCCCCGCAAATCCTCCCAAACCTTCAGGAACCGGGATTCCATGGACGGTGTACTGAAGGCCCTCCATCCAGGAGGGTCTTGAGAAGTAGCTGAGCAAGATGAATACCACATGCAGAAGAACGTGGCCTTGGCCATTCAGGGTGTGAGAGACGCGCATGTACCCCATTCCCACACTGGGCCCTCAGATTTGGCTTCAGGCTCCAGGTCCCTGCGGCGGTTCTTTCACACCTGAGAGAAAGAATGGGGCACCGCAGGCACACAGGTGGGACAAAGAGCGTGGGGGGAAAGAACGCCCCCGGAGTGATGTGGGTGCGGGAGAATCGGGTCGGGACAGTTTGAAGCCAAGGCACAGCCCTGTCTCGGTAGGAAGGCCTGGGTTCCCCGCCCTGCCAGTGCTCAGAACTGGGTGTCAGCTCTCATCAGCCAGGCTGTGGGGTGCAGAATGGCAACCCCTTCTGGGGGCTTCTCTTCCTTGGGACGAGATATGCCAGCTCCTTAGGTCCCTGACTCCCTTCTTCCCTTACTGTCCCTGGAGACGCCATGAGCCTGTTCTGTCTGGGGGGTTCCTTGTCCCACAGGCCTGCTGTCACATCGAGGTCATGGGTTTGAGGGGGAGCCTGGGTGGACGGGTGCAGGGCCCAGCCGCCTCATCGCCCAGCCTCCAGTCTGGCCTGTCCCTCCCTCCTGCAGGTGCAGGGCGGGGTCTGCAGACCTCTAGGAGCTCTACCTCCTGCTGACCCATGCTACATCCCCTCCCTCAGCTGGGGGAGAAATTTCCTGAGAAATGTAGAAGATGGCTTCAAGCTCTTATTTTATTGCTTCTCCTCAGCTTTTTCACTTTGTGGAATGGAACTTAGTAAAATTGGCTAAAATTCACAAGCGACTTTCCATCCCTGGTGTTTATAGGACACACATGTGCACATTTTTAACCACAATAGGAACAACAGGGTGGGTAACAATGATTTGATCCAGTCATTCTGAGCAGCATAAAGCAAGCCGGTTCCCTTTTTCATCATATATTTTATTTTTATTTATTTTTAGAGAGCACTTTTGGAGATCTTACTGCATGACCCACTACAAAAGGAATAAGGGATAAGTATCTTGCCATACGGTGCTAATGATAATAATAGTATCGTTTCATCGTTACAAACTAGCAGTATGCTCCATAGGTCACCAGACCACCCTGTTGTCAAATTATTGCCAGAAAAAAAATGGAGAAATAACAATTTTTCTAAACCAGAATAAAGTGGGCAGTCTGGCCCCCCAGCTCTAATTGGTTTTTGCCCTAAACCCAATGCACTCGATTGATTCATTTAATTGTCTAGATGTGCATTTTACAACAAACTTAGGTAGACAGGCCCTCTTGGAAGCTGCTCTTCTGAGATTCCCCAAAGTGTAGGAGGTGGCCCCCCGGCATGGGAGCAGTTGGGGAGCTTCTGTAAAATGCACCTACTTGGCTCCACGCTAGACCCACCGAATCAGAATCTCTGCAGGTGGGAGCCTACATATCTGCCTTTTAAACGAGATTTCAAAGATCCATGGAGCAAGGTGTTTTGGGGGAGCGTTACTGAGCCTTTTCTACTGAGCCTTGATAACACAGGGCTTAAATTCTATTTCAGGCCATCCTCTTGGGCATGCTCTATGCTGAAGAACTTTGACGATACAGTAGGTTCCTCCATGAGCTGAGGCAGTCCCAGAAGTCTTTCCCTCAATTGTGGAGAAATACTACGTAGCATGAAAGTTACCCTTTTCACCATGTTAGAGGCAAGCTCAGTGGCGATAAATGCATTCACACTGTTGTACAACCATCACCACCGTCCACCTCCAGAATTTCTTCTTCATCCCAAATTGAAACTCTGTACCCATGAATCCGTAACCCCCTACATTCCCACCCCTTGCCCCTATCATCACCATTTGACTTTCTCTATGAATTTGACTACTCTATTTGACATAGAAGTGGAATCATATAATACTTGCTCTGGCTTACGTGTCTGGCTTCCTTCTTTCATCATGTCTTCAAGGTTCACCCATGTTGTACCCTGTGTCAGAGTTTCCTTCCTTTTTAACACTGAATAATATTCCATTATATGGATATAGCCTAATCTGTTTATCCATTCACCGGTCGATGAATTTTGGGGTCATTTCCCCCTTTGGCAATTGTAAATAAAGCCAGATGAGTATGGGTGCGCAAACCAAGAGTCATGTGAAAGCAGTATGTTGGCCTTGTTTGGTATTTCCTCGGCTCAGCTCTGAGCCACTTACCCAAGTGAAAACTGTGATGAGTGAAGCTCGATTAACACGCACAGCATGGTATCAACCCTACGTGATTTGGTAAAGTAATGGATTCACCATAACCAGCAACACAAAACACAGCACTGAGACCACATTGGAGGTTTTAACCTTTACAAGGCGGCCTGCCTAGCAATGATCAAAAACGTGATGTGTGACGGTGAAATCAACAAAAGATCACTTGAAAGTCACACAGTCTGCCACTTCTCTGTCTACTCTATTTTATCCTGGAATAAGCTGGACTGTCAGAAACAAAATGCTTTGGCCACTGCCTTGTCATCTTGACCCAGCCCCATCCTCCCAGAAGAACCCCTCTTACTGAGGTGTGTGGTCGTGATGTCCTCACTGGCCTGGCAGGTATGCCCACGAGACAGCCTCACCCAGTACATGAACTCACGTGTCTCCCAGTGTTGTCTGTTTGACATAAAGCGCCAGCAAAAGGGGTACCAGATCTGGAACTTGCCACAAACCAATATGTTGTTTTTCTCATGAACAATGAGAATAATAATTGTGTTTTCTTTTTAACTCTGGCTGCCAGAAAACTCAGGATCAAATTTATGATTCCACTAGAGCAACTGCTTAGGATCATGGTCTGCCTCTCTGGGGTCTCTGCCTCCTAAATTCATTTGGTTAACCCTGATCTTGAGGATTTATCTTTTATAGAGAGAGATGTAGAATTTTGTTTTATGTCTTTCTTGTAAATTGACTAAAATCCCCTAACAACTGAGGAAAGAGGAGAAATGGAGGGAAGGGATGAAAAGCAGGGAGGCTTCATATCCATAAATGAGGAGGCTGGAGCCCAGGGAGACAGAGGCCAAGCAAAAGCAGACAGAGGCAGGCTGCTTCCAGCCAGGCACGGTGCACGTGTTCTGTTCACCGCCTATGCTAAGCCCTTCCAGAGCACACCACAATGCTACTGAGCAAATAAATATGTTCTGATGACAACTGTCCTTTTTTTTTTTTTTTTTTTTTTTTTTAAAGCTCACAGGGGAAGGTAAATCCAGAGTTTCCAAGAGGCCGGCCTCAGCCCTGGTTTTCCTGGGAAACCAACCTTTGCGAGATTGTTTCTAGGTTTGGGCGGAAATTCTACTCTCGGCCACCAGAGGGATGTGCAGGACAAGCTGAGCACTGGCTGTCCCGGGGCAGCCAAGGCCACTGGTGCCCAAGGCGTCAAGTTTCTGTTAGCCTGCTTCTTCCCACCCCGTGCTCACAAGCTGCTGTTGACTGAATCAAAACATTCAAGGCCACGTTTATTAAAACAAGCTGGGCTTCTAAAGACAACTTTTTAGGGTGTGGAGGCCCCAGGCCCTGGGCCGCACAGCTTACCACCTGTGAGACTTAGAGAAAACACAGTCTGTTTGCTCATGGGTAAGAGGGTGAGCTTACTTACCGCACGGGGTCGTCCTGAGGATAAAATGGGGCCACGTATGGGAAAACCCTCAGCTGTTACAGGTGCTTAGTAGAAGTGGATTTATTACTGTGTAAACTTCTAGGGCATTCCGCGTGTCCCAGGCAGGGCTAATGGCCTTGTGCTGCCCCTGACTGCCTATGGTCCAATGGCAGTGAAGCCACATCCTTCCCCAGTGGGGTACGGAAGGCCAGACGGGCCCCTCAGGAGATACGTAAAGAGGAGAGTGTCCCAGGCACGAGGGTGCTGGGGTCCCCTTTCCTCTGCCACACAACCGCCAGTCAGACCTCTCTGCCCCCTCCCCACTTGAGATTCCAAAGCTTCTCATGGAGAAGGAGGCTGGGTCTGGGGCACTCCCACTTACACCCCAGCCCCACCGCCCCTGAGCCTGAGGGCTGGATCTGTCACCGGATCCTCCGTGAGGAAAAACTGGCTGTGGGGGGTCTTTGCTCCCTCACCACGTGCCTGGATCAAGCTGGCCTGTCCCCCACCCAAGCAAGCTCCCTGCTCACCGTGCACAGCTTGTGACTCCTCAGGGCACTGTGGAGAGACTTTCCTGGTCGGGGCCTCTCTCAGGGAGCTGTGCCTGGTGAGGGGCTCCAGGAGGGGTGGGGGTTCTGGCCGCCAGGGTCTCTCCTCACAGGGCTGGGCACTGGAGGCCTCACTGCCGGGGCAGTCTGGCTCTGCATCGGAGCTGGAAGGAGGAAGCAGAGGGGAGGTGAGTGGGGAGCCCTGCAGACACCTCCCACACCCCCACTATGCCCTGCCCGTCAGCGCCTCCAGCTGACCACGGCGCTCTGGGGCAGCCAGAGTGGTTTTGTCACCTCTGTACTCCAAGCCCAGCTGCAGGCTTTGTTATGGGCTGAACCGTGCCCCCCCCCCGCAATTCATATTAAGTCCAAACGCCTAGAACCTCAGAAGGTGACTGCATTTGGAGACTGGGGCTTTGAGGAGGTAACTGAGTTAAAATGGGGTCATTAGTATGGGCCCTAATCCAACAGGGGTGGTGTCCTTACAAGAAGAGGGAATTTGGACAGGCATAGAAGAAAACATCCCATGAACACGGAGTCAGCCATCGACAAACTGAGGACAGGGGCCTGGAACAGAGTCTTCCCCCTCGTGGCTCTCGGAAGGAACCAACCCTGCCAACACCTCGATCTCAGACTCCCAGCTTCTAGGACTGTGAGAAACCAGGTCTCTGTTGTTCAAGCCACCCAGTCTGTGGTGCTTTATGGAGCTCTAGCAAACTAAAACTGGCGTGGATCCAAGCAGGGGAACGAAGCCCTGAAAATAGATGTTGACATGCTTGTGGGAAGGCTGGTCTACCTACCTCCAGCCATCCTTGAGCATGACTTCTTAGCTCTCTGGGGAAAAATGAGCTTATCATTTAGGACCTGGTCCTAAAACGTTAGGCATTTCAGCGCTGCTCGTGCCCTGTGGGAATGGATGGGAGAAAAGAGAAGGCCACGGGGTTGGAGGGGGAGTGTGGAATCTGGGCCTTGAGTGACAGGCAGGAAAGAAGTGGAAGTAGTGTGTCCTCAGCAGCAGAGACAGCACAGGCACAGTCCCCTGGAGGCTTGGGGAGGCACAAACATGTAGGGCTGTGACTATTTACTGTCTGTGTATATAAGTCCAGTGTGCATCTTTCCATGGGGCCGCTGCTCCTTATCCATCTGGTGGACTCTCCATCCATCACAGGGCCCAAGCCTGCCCGCCATGGCATCCCAGGGCTCTTCACTGATGGCTCCCAGAGGTACTAGTACCCATTGGAGGTCTACCTTGAGATCTTGGGACATGGACACGGACGGATGGACGTGGGCTGAGGCCCTCTGCAGCCAAGAGTTCCACATGTGGATAGAGCCTCCGGTACATGCTTGTAAGTCCAACGTGCAAAGGGGCAGCAGCAGAGAGTGGCTCTTTGAGTTTTTGGCTCCAACTGTGCCTGGAGAGTGGACAAACCTCGGACTTCCCAGTCAGAGGAACCAAAGTATTTGCTTTGTCACTTTAGCTAGCATTAGGTTTCTGCCTCTCACAACGCACATGGTCCTGCCTAACTGAGGCCTAGCAGGCTGTGAGACCTGGGGCAGGGCCTTTCTACTCTGGGCCTTGCCTTTTTTTTTTTNCCTTTTTTTTTTTTTTTTTAAGATTTTATTTATTTGTTTGACAGAGAGAGAGAGATCACAAGTAGGCAGAGAGGCAGGCCAAGAGAGAGGAGGAGGCAGGCTCCCCACCGAGCAGAGAGCCCAATGTGGGCCTCGATCCCAGGACCCTGAGATCATGACCCGAGCCGAAGGCAGAGGCTTTAACCCACTGAGCCACCCAGGCGCCCCTGGGCCTTGCCTTTTATCTCAGTGACCGCAGAGGGCACTCCAAGGCAGAGGTGCTCATGCTGACGTGTGTGTCAGAATCACCTCTGGGACTTGTTAAATGTGTGTTCCCAGGCCCCCTTCCAGGATCTGAAGGCTCCAGACTTCATGAACTAGCTGTCTGCATAGCAGTACTCATTTTCATCCCTCGCATTCTTCCCACACCTACTCCAGTCAGGTTTCTGATCCTCTTGTTGGAAAATCCAGAGGTTGCTTCTCTAGCTCCTTCATTCTTATCTGAAACAGTGAACCACACCCTCCATCTTGAAACTTCTTTCTTCTCTTAGCTTCCACAATTCAGCCTCTCTTGGTTTCTCTCCTTCCTGTAGGTTTTGCCAGCATCTTCTCTGCTTGCCCACTGAATGTTCAAATGACCTGGGAACCTCATCTAGGCTCAGCTCTTCTTTATCTATGAGGACATAGCCTTTTTTTTTTTTCCTGAGGAGACGCCCTTGGCTTTCATAGCCTCTGTGTGCCACTGGCCCCCATATCCTGTCTCCAGTCCTGCCTCCCAGAAACTTCTCTGTTGTACTGCTTGCTTGACAACTGCAAAGACGTTTCAAACCCCACACGTCTAAAACAGAACTCTTGATTTTCTCCACAGACCTACATCTTCCCCAAAATTTGTTCTCCTCAAGGCTATTCTAGAAATGACTGTACCTTTCCTTTCATGCAGTCACCTGGGTGGGTCAAAGTCTGGGAGTCACCCTTGGGCTCCTTCTCACCTTCATGTTCAGTCCATTAGCAAATCTCCCCTGGTCGCAGCCTTGGTCCAAGTCCCTCATCTCTTACCTGCACCACAGGCTCCCACCAGGCCTCCCTGCCTCCACTCCCACCCACCTCTGCCTCACCTGTTTTCTGTACCAAGACCTGCTGACTTTGGAAATCATAAATGTCACTCTCTGACTTAAGAATTATCTAATGAAGATAACTTAAGAATTATCTAATCCAATAATTCAATTGGACGTAGAACAAAGTTTAAACTCCTTGTCCTATCTTACTCAGCCTTACTCCTGCCTTACTTTCTGGTATACTATCTTGCTCTTCTTCCTCTCATTGTGTGCCAGCCACATTAGAAGACATCAGGCCCACACTTGCCTAGGGCCTAGGTACTGGTGTTCCACTGCTTGGATGCCACTTCCTCCGTCTTCACATGGCCGTTCCTTCTTGTCAACAATTCTCAGCTTAAATGCCACCTCCTCATGGAGGCTGTGGTCAGTTGTTTGCAAAGAACGCTTGCAATCATTCCCCTCCCGGAGCCACACCCTTTTTCAGTGGAACTTTGCAGCTCCTCCCATTGATAGTGGAGCCAATTTCCCCACTCCGTGAATCCAGGCTGGACTTGTGACCCTTCAGATGTGGTAGGAACAGCCAAGACTTCAAGAGACTTGGCATGATTGTACCTTCTCACAGGACCATGTGAATAAGCACAGGCTGCCTGTTGGAGGATGAAAGACCCATAGCCCAGTAGTCTCCTGGCACCACAGCTGATAGCTAGCCATGTTCTAGAAGTGGGACCCTGCTGGCCCAAACACACACAGGAGCCCACTGAGACCAGAAGAACTGCAGGACTGAGCCTGACTGAAATTGGCCTTCCACAGAATCGTGAGTAGACTAAGTGGTGGCTGTCGGGGTGCTCTGTTACTCAGCACAATGGTGAGAACAGATAACTGATACAAAGGTCTTTCCTGGCTACCTGATGGAAAGTAGTTGACTAGTCACTATCATAGACTCTTATTTTATTTTTCTACCTGGAGCAAAGGTGATATTTTTCCTGTTAACTCTTTACTCTTGCTGACTGCTTACCCAGTTTGAATGAGAGCCCTGTGAAAGCAAGACCTTTGTCGTGTGTGGGTCACTGCTATATCCTGAGTCTAGTACATACTGAGCAATTGGTCCCTCTTGCTGGTTGACCTCCTGGATGAATTCAGTGTCTGGGGGAGGCCTGGAGTCTGCACTCCTGGTGACCACTCTGTGTGGTTCTGGTAATGGTAGTGAGGAAGGCACTCTGAGAAATACTCATCTAGGGCAGCAGGGCTTCACTTCTCATGCCTCCTCCCACCCCCAGCCTAGCCTCCCCATCACCATGCATTGCCATCTTACATTTTACTGTGACAGTCATGCCCACTCGGCACCCCTTGCTGCAGCCTACATCACACGACTGCCTTTCGGGAAGAAGACAGTGGGGCCAGAGCCTATCCCTTCTCTGAGAAAACAGCAATTTCTAGCACTTATAGTGCTTATTATGTGCTGAACATTGTTTTACATGCTTTATAGATGTTAACTGTTAGATCCTTATGATTGTCCATAAGACAGGTGTTACCATTGTCCCCATCTTACAGATGAGCACATAGAGGTACAGAGAGGTCACATGGTCAGTGAGTGGAGTGGAGACTACTCCCTGAATGCTGTCGCTCTTGTCCAGTGCCTCTCCTGTCCCCATCCTGCAGCAGCCTGAGCATACCTGCTGTCATCACTGGTGACCAGGACACACACAGCCATCATGTCTTGTCCAACTACATCCTCCCCAGGGTTGATCTTCACTGAGGTCCACTCGGAGGGCAGGAGAGAGGTGGCTTCACCTTCCATATCACTGGGCTCTGGCTCCAGAACACTCTTGGGCTTCTTGGGGGAGGTTGGCTCATCTGCTGGGAGGAGAAGAGGGTCTAGAGAGATGATGGGAATAAACAGGCCCTACACGGTACCTGCTTCCCATCCAGAAGCTTGGACAGGCTGCTGGGGGTGGGGGTGGGTGGGCAGGGTAGCAGGCTTTGGGTCTACTTGGACACTCCAAGACTGACCTTCTCGTCCTCTGTTCCTACCACTTAGTCTTCCAGATGCCCCAGGATTTAGAGCATCTCTGTGTATAGGACATGAATACACACATCTCGTTTAATCCCATAGGAGGGTCCTGAAATGTTCAGAGGGACCACCAGGCCCACCTCTGGACTTCCATTGTCAAAATCTCAATGTCCAACATAATGCTAAACCTGGTGGCAACTTCTCCATTCTTGTCTTGACACATGGACAGCATTGGACCCAGCGGTTTATTCTCTCCTTCTAGAAAGAGCTCTCCTCTCAGCTTCTGGGATAACACAGCCTGGCTCCCTTCTCCTCAATGGCTGATCTCCTTCCCTCCTTGTTTCTGTGCTGGGTATACCTCTGCCCCCGATCTGGTAACACTGGAAGGCCCCGGGGCTGTCTTTGAATCTCTTCTCTTACTCATGCCCCTGATAATCTCATTTGGTCTCCTGGCTTCAAATAACCCTAGATAACAATGACTCACTCCTATGTGTATATTTCCAGCCTGGACATTTCCCCTGAATCTAGACTTATATGTCCCTTGCTTCCTTGGCATCTCCCCATGGATGTCTAGCAGACACATCAAACTCACGTCCAAGAGGAGCTCTTCAGCCACACCACCCCCCAACCCTGCTCCCCCCACAGCCTCCCCATCTCAGTAAATGGCAACCTTGGCCTTCCAGCTGCTCAAGTCAAACGCTTTCATGGCAACCTTGCCTTCTCTTGTCCTTTCATTCTTCACTCAAGTTATCAGCCAATCTTGCTGGCTCCACCTTCAAAATAGGTCAGGAATCCAGTCACCTGTCACCACCTCCTCTGCTACCATCCCGACCACTGTGATTATGGAAACAGCCTCTGTGGGTCTCCCTGCTTTCCTCTCCCCCACTCCCCCGTCTTCTCAGCACAGCCACCCAAGTAACCGTCCAAGGCAAGTCATATCGTGCTCCCCTGCTCAACACCTTCCAATAGCCCCTGTGACCTCATCTCCCACCACTGCCCCGCTGTCTGCTCTGACCACGTGGCCACCTCGCTGTCCCCCCATCTCAGCCCCGCGTACCGCTCCTGCCTCTTCCTGGGAGATGCTATCCCTAGACAGCTTCCTGCAGGCCTTGCTCACTCATGGCCTCAAGTCTTAGGCAAAGGGCACCTTCTCCAGGAGGCCTACCCTGTCATCCTATTTTAACTGCAACCCATGCCCTCAGCTCTCTCGCTCTCTGTTCCTTTTTATTTTTATTCATAACACATCTCACCTTCTAATGAACTCTACAACTTTCTCTTTTGTTTATTGTCTCTCTCCCACAACTAGGACATAAGCAGTGATTTGTATCTGTTTCCTTTCTTGCTAGAATGGCACCAGGTGAGGAGTAGATGCTCAATGAATGCCTATTGAATGAATCAATGAATGAGTTAATAAAACAGGCCGCTTGAGGCCAGGTCCATTTTGGCCACGAACTAGATGGGTGACGCCTTCACTGGTCACAGTGGGATAGGTGTCCTTTCTCCTTTCAAAGGCTGACGTCTCACTTGTACTTGGCTCCCTCCTCACCAACGCCCCTCCAAGGATCGTCACCTCCCTGTGCCACAGAGGTCTACGTCTACTGGACCTCTCCCCTCAGTATCTGCATGTGCTGAAGCCCTTCCCCTTTTAAGAAAACTACTTTTAACCCAATTCCCATGTCTGGCCCCTAGCCAACCCTCCTTCCACGTCTCCATCCTTCCCAGCCAATCATCTTGGAAGAGTTTGTTGCACTCACTTTTTTCCTTGTGCATCTTCCATCACTCGATCCCCTACAATTCTGCCTGTGTCTCCATGACTCCCAAACTGCCCCCCCAAAGCCCTCGGTGGCCCCTTCATTGCTAAGTCCAGTTCACAAGCTCTGGCGTCCTGCTGCAGCTGCTGCCGCCCTCACCCCTCCCTGCTCCGGGGACCCAGTTCCCTCGCCCCCTCCCTGGCTGCTCCATCTCAGCCACCTGGTCTCTGAATCCTAAATGCTGGGTTCTTCCCGCCTCCACCTACAGGAGGCTAGCTACTCCCTAACTGTTTTTACTGTCTATGGAGATAACTGAAGAAATTTTTATTTTTACGTGAAATGGCTCATGTTTTAAAAATGTTGTACAGGTCAAACAAAACACATCTCCAGGCACATGCGGCCAGTGGGTGGCCAGCTTGCCACTCCTGGCCTACGCGCACACTTGTTTGTGCATGAGCACTTGCACACTTCTGCACTGGTGTGGCTGTGCGTGAGATGCACTGATGTAATTGGATGCTTGGCTAGGTAGTAGGAGCCGTAATAATATGTTAATAATAGGAGCAGCTTACTTCTTATTGAATACTTTTATGGAGAACGGTTTTAAGTGTTTAACACGTATTAAGCCTATTAAACTTCAGAGAGCCTTCTAGACAAGTATTATTATCCCCATTTTGCTGATGAAAAAACAGGTGTGCAGAGAGGTGAAGACATCAGAGGACGGGGATCCGTCTGCATGGCTGTGAGCAGGACAGAACCACGGATGCCAATGTGTGTGACCTTTATTCTGGGAGTTTGGGCTGGATTATGTTCCTGTTTTTCAGCCCCTCTCCATAACAGAGCTGTGCTTTTTTTCCGTGACCTTGCAGTCCTTCCTACTAAGGGAGGTATGCCTCCTTGCCCAACTGACATGGGACTTGGCTGTGACACTTGCTTTGCCCAGTGGAAACGAGTGGATGTGACGTGAGCGGTGGCTTCAAATGGCCTTGCCATTTGGCTGGTGCACCCACACTCTTGCTAGTTTGCCATGAGAAGCGCTTGGCCCGGGTGGCTGCTGCCCCCGCAGCCTAGGTCCCTGACTGTGGGCACAGGGAGGATATCTCAAGCCTTGCCTAGCCAATACCATGGGAGCCCAGGCCACCCTGAGACCTGCAGCCTGAAGCAGAGCTACTCAGTTGACTGCACAGACCCACGAGCCAGAAAAACAGATGCTACGAGCCCCAGCAGTTGGGGAGGCTTATCACCCAGAATTACTCTAGACCCGGCTTATACCTGAGCCCAGGTGTGTGGGCCTGAGTGTGCGGCACAGAGACCTGAGCTGGGGATTTGGAGATGAATCAGCCATGCTCTGCCTTCAGGGGTCTCTTCCCATCCCAGGGGCAGGGGATGGGGCATATTCACAGCTGCCTTCTCAGGCAGACCATCTAAGAGTCAGGCGAGACAAAGTGGAAGGAGATCTGACATCTCTACAATGAACACTTTAGGGGGAAGGCACCATTTTAACGGGTTACGGATGAGTAAGAGGTGAACAGAGAAGGGAGAGACGGTGTTCCGAGGGACGGACCTCTGTGAGCCAAAGTAACGAGGGAAAGCACCACCGTCTGCATGGGGACAGAAACCACGTCCGCATGGCTGGAGGGCAGGAGAGCATATGAAAGAAGCCAGGGAGACGTCACTCCACTGATGTGGAACCAGAAAGGACCCAAAGGGCAAAGTGAAGAGCAGCACTCTTTACTCCGAGAGCAGCCCCTGAAGGCTGGAAGCTGAGGACTGGCGTCGTCAGAGTGCTCACAGAAAGATCGCTCTGGTTGCTGAGTGGAAGGTGGACCAGAGGGCCCACCAGGAGGGGAGAAGGAGACCAGGGAAAGGGCCACGATAACCTGGAGGAGAACGGATGGCTGAGCATGCACAGCTGGAGACGGGAGCGAGGCCGGCCAGAGCAGCCCGGGGGGACAGGGCGGCTGCGGGCAGGCTCTGGTGACACAACCTCAGGGACCAGCCCAAACCTGCAAGGGACACCCCAGGGGTCTGCTTGTACCCCCCTCATCCTAGAGGTTTGACCTGGCCAGCAAGGCTGAGGGGTAGAACGGGGTAAGGGCTCAGGCTGGAGGGGTGGGGACATGGCTGACCGATGAGCCCTTGGGACAGCGGGGTGACAGCCAGCATCTCTCACTGTGGAGCCCAGGTATCAGTGGAGGGGCTGGGGGTGCAGGGAGGTAGAGACTTGGAAAAAAAGAAGCTGGGGCTTTCTCTGATCAACACCTCCCCGAGGTGAAAAAGCCCCAAAGGTAGACATCCTCTTCCCCTCCCTTCTGCCCCCCAAGGCCTGGGCTAAAGCTACAGCTGGGGGTCAGTGCTACGCCCCGGAGGAAATCACTCCTCTCAGGCTTCTACTTCCAGACCCCTCTCTCATTCCGTGGGGTCTCTTGTCTGCACACACAGACCAGCAGCCCCAGCACCAGCGATGGGCGATGGACTGGGCGATGGACGTAGTCTGAAGGAAACTACAAAAGCAGCACCAATTCATTCACGAGGCCTTTACCCATGCCTGAAAGGACAGCGTTGTCGTCTTCACAGTATGAGTGCAAGATCATGGTGCCCGGATTAAAACTCAGCCTCGGCCCCGCAGTGAGTCAGTGGGATCTGCCGCCAGGGAACACACGGTGGCTGTGTCTGTGGCCAGCCCCAGGGGAGGGCCCAGCTGTGCTCTCCTGTCCTGCCTCCCCCAGGCCTGTCTGCAGTTTGTCCACAATTTTGCCAGAAGTTCTCTATTCCCATAGGGAGAAGTCAGGTCTGCAGTGGGGCCGGGGACTGCCAGGAGGAGGCGCACAGGGTGGGGAGGGAGAAAGATCCAGTAGCTCCCCAGCCTCCTGGAGGGAAGCAGGTGTTCTCAGAGCTGAGCCTCTTGGACTCCTCCCAGTTCTCCTGGGGAAAGAGCTTACTCCAGAGTCAGAGCTGGGCAGTGTCTGTCCCCAAATGCCGCCCCCAGCAGCCAAGATCCAAGGCCTTTACCTGGCCAGACCCCAGCTACACTGTTAGCATGAGGATCCTTGTCCTCGTTCTGCTGGTGAAATTGTTTCTGTTTTCGTTCCGAGTCTGGAGACCCTTCCACTCTGCCCCAAAACCCAGGGAGACAACAAAGCAACAAGTTCTCCTGGGTATTGTTATTAAGTCCATTTTACAGATTAGGAAACTGAGGCTCATTTGTCCAAGGTCACACAGCTCCTAACTGTCAGAGCTACTTCTGGCTCTGGGCTTGGAAAAACTCCCTCTGCTGTCTTGCCCACATTCTCTCTGAAGACATGAATTTAAAAAGAGTAATGACACTAAGTCTGGCAGGATCCAATCAGGAAAATAGAACTCAAGCCAGAAAATTCCACAGGGGCAAGAACAGGAGACTCAAGATGATGGTATTAGATGAGCCAAAAAGCCAAGGGATAAGAGATAAGCCAGAGCAGGAGGCCGCAGGCTGAAGAGACGTCGGGAGGAGCCACTGAGTCCAGAGGCCAAGGCCGCCGGGAAGGAGTGGGTACCATGGGGAAGACCCAGCCAGTGCCCGGGATGCAGAGTCGGAGGAATACCCTGGCTTCTCCCTCAACCCCACCCTCCCCCCAGCCAGACCGAACAGGAACCAGGTGTCGGGGAGCCTGGGAAATGTAGTTTGCAGGAAGTATCCTTCACTACAGAGCTGAGCAGGGGGAAGGCAGGGAGGGTACCTGACAGCAAACAGGCAAATGTCCAGGATACTGAGGACAGGGCAGTCTCCCCAGCCCCTTGCGAGGTGGACAGTGACGAGGCAAGGGACACTGACAACCCCCAGGAGGATGGAAGAGCGTCTTGGGAAGGGGCCTGGGTCAGGCATTCCCTCCACTCACCACCAGGAGATGGCACAGCTGTCTATGTCCCTACCAAGGTCCTGCGCGGCGCGTGTCTCTTTGAAAGATAAAGGAACAGGTGCCGAACGGCTGCAGCCGCCATCCTGAGGTTTCTGGCAATGACACCCCAGGAATGCAGTTCCCAAGGGTCTTCAGGCCATGAGAAAATTGATGGGGAGCCCTGAGCCTCAGGCGGGGCTGTCCTGCCTCCTGTACTCTTGCCAGGCACCCCCAGGCTGAGTGTGGGAGCCTGTTTGTGTGTCCTGAACCAGGCTGGCCCGGGAGCAGCCTCTATGCAGAGACCAGCTCGGGTAAATGAAAAGCCAACCGGGGGTGGGAGTGGGTGGGGGGGCTCAGCCCGCCCTGGCTGCAGGCCCCTCCCTCATGGCCTCAGCAGAGCTGCACTGCTCCTGCCGCGGAGCCCTCAGCCTGGATGCAAGGTCAGACGGCAGGGCAGCAGCACCCACAGACAGGCCCTGAACCTGGCATGAAGACCCAGAGCAGCGGGGTCTCCCCCTTCAAAGCCAGGAGGGGCCCGTGGTATCTTCCCGCCAGCTCAGGAGACCCCCAAACACTCAGATTTTTCTCCTTTTCTTTTGCAAACAGCAGCAAGTTTAGGGCCTTAGTCCTTGAATGCTGACTCTCGTCTTGCCACAGATAGGAACAGTGTCAGGCCAGCCCTGGGCCTCCAACTTTGGGCCCAGGCAGGACCTACACTCAAGGTTCTCTGAACGAAGGTTGGGGTGGAGAACTCTAAGTTTCCGGTAGGAACCCTAACCGCAACCCAGGGAAGCGGGAAGGGAAGGAGGCTTGGGGCCCCCAGTCCTTCGCTCCGGCACACGCCCCATGGCCTCTGCTCACAGCTCACCTCGGGGCAGATGGGAAGGGCAGGCATAGCCGCAGGGCCCTGATGAAGTCCTCACGGCCAGAGGACGCTCCAGGCGTGGCTGGGCCTCATGCAGGTGCTAGTGGGAGGAGAGACCTGAGCTTCTGGACACTTCTAGGCCCCCCAAGACTGAGAGGTTGGCTTGTCTGGGTGGTGGTGAGGGTATACTTCCCTGCTTCCTTGGTCCCCCTGCTGCCTGCCCTCTCATGGTCTCAGTTAGAGACACTCGCCAGAGGACTAGACTCAGGAGGTCAAAGGCAAGTGGAGCCAACCGCGTGCCATGGGGGCAGAGCCTTCCTCCCCCCAATTCTTGTCTCAAACCTGCTACCTGGATTCCTGTGTCAGGATCCGAGGCATGGGAGAGGATGTGTGTGAGCCCGTGGCCTGGGCCTTGACACCCAAGGGGATCCCACTGGAACTGCTCTGCGTGGCCAGCCTCAGGCCAGCTCCCATGGGCCACCCAGGTCTGCAAGAGACGCCGTGTGAAGGTCGTGCCACTTGGAAGGTGAAATTCCAGTAAAATTGAGACTCCCCTCTCCCAATCGCTCAAAGGGCTCTGTGGAGGCAATAAGACGCCCAGGGTCCTACTTCTTCTCCCTTTCTGAGCTATGAGCTGATGTCAGCAAGACCCTCCCAAGACAGGCGCCACAGGGTGCCTGGGTGGTTCACTTGGTTAAGCAACTGCCTTTGGCTCAAGTCATGATCCCGGAGTACCGGGTTCGAGTTCTATATCAGGCTCCCAGCTCTGCAGGGAGTCTGCTTCTCCCTCTGACCTTCTCCCCTCTCATGCTCTTGCTTGTTCTCTCTCTCTCTTTCTCTCAAATAAATAAATAAAATCTTAAAAAAAAAAAAAAAAAGACAGGCTCCACAGTCTGGGGTCCAGGCCAGATGTAAGGACCCTTATTTATTCTACGAATGCTTACTGAGAGTCTACTACGTGTCAAGCCTGTTTTACCTGTGGGGATTCTATGAACGTTCAAAAGAAACAAAGATCCCTGTCTTCGAGGAGCTTATATTCTAGCGAGGGGAGGGGGGACACAAACAACACGCAGCATCCGTAAGACATAATGTGGTCAGAGTGGTAAATGCTCCGAAACCCCGTGCCGGCAGGTAGGGGGGTTAGCGCAGCCGGGGGACCGACTGCAGTTTAAAGGCAGACCTCAGTGGGTGGGAGACGAGGGAACAGAGACCTGAATAAAGGGTGGGGCCAGCAGTATGGACACTAGAGAAGGGCGTTGTTGGCAGAGGGAACAGCCAGGGCAAAGGCTCCAAGACAGAGCACGCCTGGTGTTCAAGGAAGTCAGTGCGGCTGGGACACAGCAGAAGGGAGAGGGCGGGGAGGCAGCAGGTCACAATAATGGGTCAGACCCTCCAGAGCCATCTGAGTCCGCTGTATGCATTGGCTTTTACTCTGAGTGAGCTGGGAAGCTGTTGGAAAGTTCTGAGCAGAGGACAGATCTAAGTTCTGAAAGATTACTCTAGCTGTTGTATTGCAAATGGGTTGAGCCAGCAAGGTGACACCCGGGAGCAGTGGTGGGGTGGGGTGGGGTTCCCCACATAGGAGGCACTGCAGTAAATCCAGAAGAGAGGACAGTGGCTGATGCCGGGGTGGTCGCATGGGGGCGGTGACAAGTGGACAGGTTCTAGGGGTGCTTGGTTGGGATTCGCCGATGGAGTGGGTGTGGGGTCAAGAGAAAGAGTCGTCAAGAGTGACTCCAAGGCTTTGGGCTGAGCAATGGGAAGGATGGAATTTCTGTTTCCAGAAACTGTGAAGGCCAAGGGTAGACAGAATCTGTTTCAGGGGAAGGTTAGGAGCAGGAGGTGGATATTTAGGTTTCTGAGACCCCTGGCAGAATCTAAGCAGAGATGACAAGTAGGCAGCCAGAGACAGAGCTAGAGCCCCCTCCAACTTTGCTGAGACTCAGGAATTCACTAAACCAAACCAAAGCCTTGCTGGCAGGTGGCAGGAGGAAAGGGGGACCCACCGCAGAGGCTGGGGTGTCTGAAGGGAGGTGACTAGTTACCTTCAAGAGCACCAGGAGATCGGAAAAGGAGAAAAAAATAGATGGCGGCGCCCAGTGTGAGTTGAGACCTCTGTGTAGTGGCCAACCTAAAGATGTCCTGTCAGGCACACTGATCTAGAATGGTCTAGAATGCCCACGAAAGTCTTCCCTGCTGCGCAAAACCAGGAAGGTGCCATCCAGAGCTCAGTGAGAGAGTTCCTGCTGCTCTGAGAGCCCTATCGGGAATGTTCCCACATTCTACTGCCACAAAACCCTAAGTCAGAGGCATCCGTATCTAGAGGGATTTTCCCAAGGCCACTAAGTCCATACACAGTGCTGGAGTCAAAGCTGGGTCTCTGGCCAGGTCCAGGGCCTTCCCACGAGCCGGGGTTCCCCTGACAGCGGCGTCTGACTCCTGGTCGGGGCCTGATGACTCTCCATTCCTTTACGGCTGAAGACGATGCTCTAGGCCACCCCCCTAGCATCAGACAACTCCTTTAACGTCAAGGTTCCCCTCAAGGTGGCTGCGAGGAGGTGAGGAGCTAACACGGTCCTGCACACGAAGGGCTTGGCCCCTTGCCCCGTACATGGGGGAACGCTCCATCAGTGACAGCCGGCCCCGGAGCAGTCCGAGCAAGTCACTTCTTCTCCTTATTTCAGGGATTAAAGAAAAAGCTGTAAAAGTGAATGAGTTCATGGGAATAAAGGAGAACAGACCACCCACTCTGCATGACCCACTTACTCTACTTAATACTCACGTTGCACGGAGATTGATTTCTCCGGCTGGATTATTTCTTTAAGCTAAAATCCCTGGGGTAGGATTACTGTGCCGAGAGGTCAGAGCCCTTTTATGGGTCTTCATAACTGCTGCCATATTGCTTTCCAGAAAAGACTGTCCCCGTTTACTTTTTACCCAAGGCTCTCCTTTTTATCTTACAATGTATTTCGCTTTTTCTTTACTAATTCAGTAGGTAGGAGATAATGAACTTACATTCCTTCAGTTGTAATTGTTATAAATGTTCATTTTTTCTTGTTAGCATTTACTTGTTTAATTTGCCTGAGTGAAAACTGTCTATTCATAGCCCTTGCGCATTTTTCATTGGGTCTTTAATCAACAAACATGAGCTGGTCACCGACACTCCAGGTGCCTAGGAACACTTCGTTTGCATGAACTGTTTCAGGCCACGGCAATGAACTTCTTTGTGATCACATCTAATTCACACCCGTCCCCACAGTCTGACTGCCTACTGAATATCTTCATTTGTACTGTTATACATTAAGTTTTTAAAACATATACTGTCAGATTTACATCACATGAATCCTACATATTTTTTTCTGTCAGAGGTTTTAAAGCTTAGAAAGTTATCACCCCATAATCTAATCCATAGTTGATTCTATTTAATATTTAATTCTATTATTCTACCTTTGAAAGTCTTTAAACCACTGTTTCTGGGTTAAAGAACATTCTACCAAACGCTTATGTAGAATGTGACATGCAAAACCAAAAACCCCACCCCAAACAAAAAACTCCCTTCAAATAGGTATAGGAGGGTGCCTGGGTGGCTCAGTGGGTTAAAGCCTCTGCATTCAGCTCAGGTCATGATCTCAGGGTCCTGGGATCGAGTCTGGCACCGGGCTCTCTGCTCAGCAGGGAGCCTGCTTCCTCCTTTCTCTTTGCCTTCTTGTGATCTCTCTCTCTCTGTCAAATAAATAAATAAAATCTTAAAAAAAAATAGGTATGGGAAAGCCCACCTCAGCAGAAGGTAATTAAGTCTCTTTACTGGAGGGTCCCTCAGAGAGTTTTGCCATGCCAGTAAGTCTTGGGGATCTCCGAGGTTTGGGAGGACCAGCGTGATTCCTATAAAGCATTTCTCAAACTTTGTGCCTATGGAGCTTCCCATTCGCAGAGCCCCTCTTGGAGCTAGTGTTCCCTTGCCATGCTCTGGAAAATGTTGTTTTAACCCAACTTCAAATCAGAACATCAAAACAAAACTCTAAGAACTGTGGCACTGAGGACATTTGTCTATTTCACTTCCTGCTATATTCCCAGCGCAAAAGAGACACTCAGTAAATATTAGTTAAGTAAACAAGTGAGTGTATGTACAAATAAAACAAATCCAATCCAATGCACAACACTGAGATACGTTCCGAGATGCAGGGAGGGGAAGGGACTTTGTGTGGTTCGCTGCTGTAACCCTAGGACCTGGAATATGTCTAGGTGTGTGTTCAACAAACACTTGAACAGATGAATAAATAAAGGAATGAATCAGTTGCCCAACCGAGCTCCTAACTTCAGTCTGTAACACCCTTCCTTTTATAGAAGAGAAAGAATATCTCACCTGGGTATGAGTACATGACCCTAGGCAGCTGGGAAGACACTTCCAGGAGCCAGCAGCTGCGTGCAGAGGCCCAGGGTCCCAGAAATGCCCATCAGGGGAGGCTCATCGCAGCATCCGAAGCCCAGCTACACACAGCCTGGCAATGCCAGGCATCCAGCCCAGGGAAGCTGAGGACCAGACTTCCTTGGCGCCATCCATAGTAGCCAAGTGAAACTCTGAGTCCTTCCCGTAAGGGGAAGCCAGCCTGGAGTTGGGTCAGAGCCTGCCAACGGGTTCTATCCTCAGAATGGCTCTGCAGCCTAAGACATTGAGGGACTTGAGCCTTTGGGATGACAGGGGGTCTCTTGGGATCACAAATCCTTTCTGTCTAGATAAGCACACCGGTTACATTCACTGTCACTCTGAAAACAACGTCTGGTCCTCTTACCTTTCCCCTCTCACTCAGCTGGACCAGTGTAAGATCTGTGAGAACAACCTTGGTCATTTAGGAACCTCAGTTAGTGGACAGTTCCTCAGGAAAGCTCTCCAACAGGTCCATGGTTTGAATGGGGGGAAATGAGCACGGGGGCTGTTAAGACAGTCTGGTGACACTGACTCTCACCCAGCTATGCCCAGAATCTACACAGAAAAAGTACCATGAGTTTTTAAGAAAGAGACCCCAAAGCCCGGCCCAGGAGCATTGGCAACCTTTTCCCAAATATTACCCCTGTGGGTAATATTTCCTTCCAGAGTTGCCCAGCGCGGCCCCAGAGCGTCCCATGTCACCACGAGTGCAGGCCCCGCCAGCGGTTTAGGGAAGACTGTTCCCCTCAACCAGCCCCCGTGCTTGAGACTGGAGCAGCTTCCATGGCAAAGAAGAGAGGAAACAATGCGCTTTATAAAGAACCGTATTTATTTTCATTTACAGCATCAAATACCATAAATAAAGCTAAACATCGTTTGCTGTGTGCAAAACACAGGGTCCCGTGTGGCACTGTAAAGGGCTACCCAAGGTCACAGACATGCGTTGCGAGGAGATGGGAGGGGGAGGGGGAAGGCTAGCTAAAGAGAAGGCCGAGAGGGAAGGAGAGCCCTCTCTGGTTGACATTCTACAAAGGGAGGGAGACTCTGCAAGAGAAGACAAGACAAGAGCGATGACTTCGTACTGGCTAGACTCTGCACCAGTGCAGTGAGCAAGGCAGCATGCGGGGCCGTGAGGACAGGCCGAGAGGTCAGTGTGGCTCCGGGCCGCATGCAGGACAGACTCCCCCTTCCGCTGGCGAGCCCGAGGCCTGGCGCACGACGGCTCCCCCCGGACTCGGGACAACGCCCCCCTCTAAGAGCACTTGGAAGGTCCCGCTGCTCCGGGTAACGAGTCAGCTGGCACATGTGTTTTGAGCAGACCCATGGGGGCATGGAAGCGGGCTGTTCCAGACCCAGGCTGAGCAGAGTCGAGTCTCGCAGCCATCCTCGGCCTGGGACAACGACCACTCCAGGGGAAGCTTCTGCATCCTCTGGGGGCTTGGTGAGCCAAGAACAGCCCGAAGAGCCACAGCAAAGCCCTCCCGTCTAACGTACAGGCTGCGGCGGGGAAAGGATTTGCCAGGGACATTATGATTGTGTGTTCAAAAAACAAAGCATGGGTAGCTCAAGCCTGCGATGACGGCTGGGAGCATTTTATTTTTTCAAACGCTTTCCCAAAGAGTCACCCATGGTTTTGATCCATCATCTGTATACTAGAATAAATTTACGAATGCTTGTCTGCGTGTATTTTTCAGCGGCTACTAGACCAAAGCTCTTTTCCCAGGTGACAGAGCCCTCTCTGGCGCACTGTCTTACAGCTGGGGGACCCGTCCTGGGGAGGGAAGCGGCTTCGCAAGGGGAAAGGCATGCATGCGGGCCACACAGGGGGCTGCGGGGAGGCGGGGCATGCAGCCGGTGTGGACCAGGCGGCCGGCTCAGAGGTAAGGAGAGTCAGACACGGCTTTTGAGCGGAACAGCACCCCACGTCGCCAACCCCCCAGGCCATGGCATGAGTCCGTTAGTATGCAAGACGCTCGCAGTTAGCACGACCAGGGCCGCGGCGGCGAGGATGGAGCACAGAAAGCATGTTAGGCATTAGTACCACTTTCTGAAAATTGGCAAGAAAACCAGTCACCTCCGAGCAGAAGTGTGTCAGCCAAGAAGTGGGTGTAGCACTGGGAGGCTGAAACGAACTGGTGGCCACAGTGTAAGGTTGGAAAGAGAGAGACAGAAAGGAGAATTTAGTTCAGGGTGGGGGGAAAAAAGGAAAAATGCTGATAACACAAAAGGCACAGGAGTCGAAGATGAGGCGATCATCGATTAAAGGGAAACTTCCCTGAACAGATCATCGCTCGCTTGGGACCCATGAACCTTTCTGGTAGTGACCGCCTACCCATCGGCCAGAGAGCATGCGTGTAGTTGGCCGAGGCCAGCGCTACCCCCCTCTCCCCTCGGAGCGACCCGCGTCCTCAGGACCCCTGCCTCCCGAGATCTCTTTGTCCCAGTTTGACTCCGCTGTCGCACACTCATTCTTGAATGTGCTGCGGAGGCCGAGAGGCGTCTGCCTCCTGGGATCACCAGGAGTTTCGGTTCTGCCCACCAGGAAGGTTCACAGCCTCAGAACATACAAACATCTCAGGCTTCTGACAGGCACACCCTGTCTCACCAGAGTAATTCAAACCAGTCTCTTTGTGGCCGTAAAGGACATTCTCCCAGAGTCTAAGCCTCACTCCGGCTTGGTGGAGCAGCAGTCTGCAGAGCGTTCCAGCCCACCCTGGGCTGGAGACAGGAGCAGAGCCATGGCTGTGCACGTGCTCGCATCACGCCCTCAAGAACTGCCTTTCAGACTCAAACACAGCCTGACTCCAGGGCTCCTCCCGCCATGCTGAATATGAAAATTCCAGCAAGTTTTTGGAAAAACCCAACGCAAGTCATCAGACCGAAAATGGTTCCAACGCGGACGGAGGTGCCAGTTCCCAGGGGATAGACCACAGCCGTGCCCCTGTTTTCTCCAGGGACGTCAAGGAAGGATCGGTAGAAATGCCTCTCCCCTTCCTCCTGCCCTATAGAAACTTGTCCCCTCCCAGCTCTCAAGCGCCCCGGCTCCATCCCTCCTTCCTCTAGAGGAGCTCTCTAGCGTCCCAAGTGCACAGACCACCTCTGGCCTGGCCACTCGACATCCTGAGCACATTGGAAGGCCTCAGCCTTGCTCAAGCGGACCCAGCAGCGGCGCATGTCCGCCAGGGCAGGATGCGGAGAGGGGAGGCCTGCCCCGGAAGCCCCGAGTGAAGACACAGGTAGGGTAGACCCAAAGCCTGTTTTTGCCCTTAGGAGGCGCATATTTCTTTGTATCGGTCCACAAACAGCTTCTGCTCCCAGTCTCCCCGGCCAGTCAAGACCCAGGAGGTCAGACACCTACCCCTGCTAGGACAGTGTGAAGGCAAACTGGCTGCTTTGGCCAAACACGAGTGGCAGCTGAGTGGCCAACTCACCAGGATGTCTGAGCAGGGCTCTTCAGGAAGGTCACGCTTCCCAGAAATCCTACACCCTGAGGTGCTAACAGACGGCCTCAGTCCCAGAGCACAGGATACGAGAGGGCAGAGGCTTCCCTCAGCCTGACCGTCGTGGACCCTGAGTGGCCATGGCTCAGACGGCAGCCTGGGCTGGGGACCTGATCAGGAGCCCTGGGCGGGGGCCCAGCTCCTCTCCTGAGAGGCATTAGCTCACCAGAGCTCTGCACGCCCCGGGGCCCTGGGGCCTGCCGGGCCGTGCTCATTAACGGGGAGGGACGATGTATGTTTGTAGCAATCTGCTCGAAACCCTGTGGTCATTTGGCTGTGGTCTGGTGATGAGGGGAAAAAACCTTTAAGCTACTAATTTGACATCAAAACCAGGGTGCAAAACAGTTCCCCTCTGTCCAGGAAGGCAGAACACCGCCAACTACGTACTGCCGTGTGCTTCCGTAAGGTTTAATTCTACTCTCATCTACTCTTTTCTTCTAAACTGATGATGCTTTCATGTTGCCAAAACACTGTCCCCTGTGGACAAGTGGCATCAGGGTACGTATATCAAAAGGCACTGGTCAAGAGGTGGCACACACATTTCTGTTTCTATAAAAGCCCCAAACATGAGTGTCGCAGGCAGCGACCGGGGCCACGGACTGCACTGTGGAAGGGATTCGTGACATCAGTTACAAACTTCAAACCGTGTTCAGAAAAATGTACACTCGTCGGAAAAAAAAAATGCTTTCTCTTGGCTGATTAAAAGTTAAAAATTGAAATGTAAACCTAGAACTATGGCTCACTTTGGTATAAAAGAAGTACGAAGCTATAAAAAAACATCCTTCATGTCGTCCGGCCCCAGCGCCAGGAGCGGAAGTCCACCCTGACGCAGTCGGGCACAGGGGGGCCGGTGTGAACCTCTTCGGCTTGGAGCGAAGGGGCTAGAGAACGCTAGGCTGCCGGCCAGAGCCCCGGCTACCCGCAAACGCGCTGCCGCCTGAACCGGGAGCGTGAGGGCCCTCTGGGGTGCTCGGCGCTTCAGCGGAGCTTCACCGGGAAGCACCTGAGCGCCCAGCTGCGGATGGTCTCCAGGGACTCCTCGGACTCCCGGTACATGGAGGCCAGGACCTCGGAGAACACCCAGAGGAGGGGCAGCCCGAGGCTCAGGAGCTCGTACGTGTAGCAGTAGTTGTAAGCATTGTCCCTGAAATGCAGGCCAGCTGCACGCATGAGTTCCCCAATCCAGTTAAGCAGGCTCCGGGGAACGTGAAGCAGGCCCCACGGCAGCACAAGGGGGCGGCTTAGCGCTTTCCTAAAGAAGGAATTGGTGATACCTGGGGGGCTGCCTTCGGGCGTGCCAATGGCAGCGGCTGCGCAAGAACTTTCCACGGGGGTGTCTCGCCGAGGGGCCTCTTGCTCTTTCCACGGTCCCTCCTCCTGAGAGAGGGAGCAGAGGGAGGGCATTAGGCCATGATTCTCACGGAGCGCCCCTCCGACGGAGCAGGTGAAGCGAGCCAGCGCAAATGGAGCGCGGCAGACCCTGCATTTTGCAACCAGCCCCCCGCTAATAGCCCCCGTACCCTGCTGAAGGGGGGCTGAATATGGGTATCGCTTTCCTGGGGCCAACGTGACCACAGGGTTCACAGGCCGTCAAAACACACATCCTTTGAAAAAAAAAAAAAAAAACCACAAGGCACACACGTCCTTTGACTCAGAAACGCTATTTCTAATGATCTGTCCTCAGTAAGTAGTTTGAAACAGGGACAAAGATGGGCATACAAAGATGCTCACTGTGAAAACAGTTATAAGGTAAAAATGGGACACAACATAAACATTCGGCAACATGGGACTTGTTGAATAAATGATTGATCATCTTTTATAGGTATCAGAAATGATGCTCCGGAAGAATCTGTAACGTTATGGGGAACAGCTCTTGATATACCGTTGGTATATAAAAAGAAATGAGAGGGTAGTGATAAGGATTCCGGCTAGGTGAAAAGACATTCACATAGGGCAATGTCACAAAATGTTAGTTATGGGCTTCTCAGAACAGAGTGGTGATCATTTAACTTTCCTTCTTTACATACTCCGTTGACCCATTTTTCTACATTAAGCCTCTATGCCTCGAATAATCCAAAAAGAGCTGTATGGTGTGGGTCCCTGCTTGGGGGGCGGGGGGGGGTGGTTAATCAAGCGGTGGTGAAGGTATTTGCTAAGAACTGCCACAGGGACACTGTCACCAATTGGCCACACAATCAGCAGCCTGTCACTCTGCTGACATTCAAGAGCCTGGAGAAAAGACTTAGGGCAAAGCAGGCTCCACGGGGGGTATCCCTGTCCATAACACTGTGGTCACGTGGCAACCAGGTGAGGGACATCCTGGTAGTTTCCCCATGGCTGGGCATGTAGTCCCATCCCTGGGACGTGGGAAAGCTCTTGGGGAGAAGTCACCAACGCCGCTCACCGGGAAGCCGGCCTCCAGAGGAGGATAAATCCAGAGGCTGGCAGAACGGGCTAAGGCAGAGACCCTCCACGCCACACGCACAGCACGGACTCCCGGCTTCATCTGCTGGTCTCAGCCCCTCCAGGGCCATAAACTCTGGCCTTGCTTGCAGGGACCCTTGAAAATGGTCGCCTATCCAGCGGCCTCCCCTGTTTCCCCAGCACTTTCAGGATAAAACATACCTCTCTTTGTTGCTTCAACTCTGCTCGTCTCTTCCTCTGCTGACTGTTGGTCTTATAGTGAATGAAATGAGGCTTGCAGAAAAACTTGCCTGTAAAAAGAAATACACACACACTTGCATGCATGGGTTTTCTCCTGTAAATTAGAGCCATAGCAGACACAAGCCAATGCCTGCCCTGTCTAGGTCAAGGAATGCCAATATTGGGAGTAAGCCCAGGAGGCCTCAAACTTGGTTTCTGTCACCTGTCTTAAAGAAGCCACACTGAGGTAAGGTAGCAGGACCCTTCGCTGCCTCCGAAGCAGGCTGTAGCAATGCGGAAATGGTGGGGGATGCCAGGGATGGGGCCGAAGCCCTCAGGTAACCCCTAAGCCAAACCAAGGCCAAGACCCTTCCCAAGGCCAGCAGCCAGGCTGCAGAATGGACAGCTCTGCATATTGGCGCTGTGTCCACTTCACAGTCCTTCCAGGGGCACCTGGGGGTGGGAGAGGCTCAGAACAGATGGCAGCAGTGACAAGGAGGAAAAGACCCAGGTGAGGGCTGCTCTGGGTCCCTGGCCAGGGCCCAGGACCATTGGACACCTTCCAGTAAAGCCTTCTTCGTTCACCGTTACAACAGTAACCTCTGTACCAATGGTACAGCAGGAAAACCTTATCCAGGACTCACAGTATAGCAGACGCTACTCTGAACGCTTCCCACGAATTGACTCACTCGAACAACCTCGCAACGACCTTATGAGCTTAGAACTATTATTATCCTCATTTTACTGATGACGTAACGGAGGGACCAAGAGGTTAGGTAACGGGCCCGAGGTTATGTGGCTGGCTAACGGTTCTTCCTGGCAGGCTACTTCTTAGAGGAGAGGTTGCTAGTATGACTGCTTTTGTAAGAGATGCTTTGTAAATAAAAACATTAAAAGATCATCATGTACTGAACACTCGTTCCAAGTCGGGTGTGGTGCCGCGTGTGTTCCTAGGTTGCCAGGTGTGATTTTCTTGCCGACGCGAGGCTACGAAAGGTGGGGACACTGGCGAGGACACATAGGTCACGCGCTCGGCACACAGTAGGTACCGTCGAGGCTGGTACACAGCGGGCGCTCACAGCCTCCGGGCTCCCAGAACAGCCCTCCCGGGGGCGCGGCGGTCCTTGGGGAGAGCGGGGGCACCCCAGCGGCTCCAGCGGACAGGAGCCCAGCCCAGACACCGGCGCCGTCCCCGGTCCCTGGGAGTTACCTTCGTCGCCGTCGAAGGCGTAGGCGGCCAGGCGCAGGGTGCTGGCACAGACGCTGCAGCGGAAACACTCTCGGTGGAAGAAGTGGCCCTCGGCACTCAGCCGCTCCATCACGTACACGCGCTTCTTACAGAAGTGACAAGTGTCGCTGCCGCCCAGGTTCAGGGGCAACACCTTCCGCATGGATTCCTGGGGGCAGAGGGCCGCGGGAGAGAAGCGCTGCGTGTCAGGGCCGACACCGAGACTCTCGGGAAATTCTGCCCTCGATCATGGGGCCCTCGCGGGCTCCTGTCTGCTGCTCATCTCGCTGCAGGCACTGCAGCCGAGGCCGAGGGGCGGGAGGATCCGCTCCCAGCACAGACCCCAGGGACCCCAACCCCTCGCGGGCTGCTGATAATTTTGCAGCCAGACAGGCCAGCTGGCCACTCCGGTTCGGGCTGGGAGTGGCGTCTCTCCGCCTGACAGAGGGGGCATCCTTCACACACAGGCCTGCCCACTGACACTGACTCCAGGAATCTGCCCCAGGGGTGAAGGGCTGCCCAGGTCTAGAGTGAGGTCCCCGAAACAATGTTTTCCACACCCTTGTCCCCCTGCAGTGACTTAGGCCAGGCAAGGAAAGCCTGTGGCAGCCAAACTTCTGAAAAGAACTGCAGGAAATGGAGAGACTGTGTCCTCTAGCCCCTGGGGCTGCCAGGCAAATTCCTAAATGCAAGGGAGGGGGGTGAGGGCCAGGCAGCCATGCGCCTGGGGCATTCTCGGGGGACGTGTCAAAAGGAATGCAAAAGAATTGTCCAGTCAAAAGGCTGGTGATGGCAGCAGGCAGCCCTGTTGGGAAAAGGGAGAATTCAAAGTATCTCTGTTACTGGATTCTCAGTCCAGTGCAAAAAGGGCTACTTGAGCTGGCCGCCAAATGCTGAGGGTAAGGGATGGCCTGCCTGGCCTTTCCACTGAGCTCTCCAGACAGTAGGGGACAGGCTCTGCTTTGTGAAACAACCTTGAGGGGAGCCAAGGGAGGTCTGTCGGTCAGAAAACACAGCCCTCCCTCTAACCTCGGCACCGATCTACCCCTTTGTCACACCTCCTGTCCATGAGAAGGGGGCCTCGGGTGGGCCAGGCCATCCTCCCTGGGAGACCAGAGCCGGTGTCTGCGGGTGAAGGCTGAGGGGTGTGCGTCCTTACCAGGTCTGGAGAGGTGGCCTGGGTCTTAGGTCTGTGATCATTCATGTACAGATTGACCAGGACTTCGGCTGCGGCCCCTATTCCGCTGGACACTTTCCCTACCGTCAGCTACCCGAGAGCAGAGGTAGAGGAGACAGAGACAAAGGTAGAGGCCAGTTAGCACTGAGAAGGAAAGCGCGAACAGGCTGGATGTGGGATCGGGCTCCACACTGACATGCAAACAGCGCCCGACGTCCCAGGAGAGGCAAAACCAGCCTGGAGTGGGCAGCGGGCCCTCTGGAGCTGGAGAGAAGGACGGAAATGGAACGCTGGAGCCTGGGGTGAGCCAGAGGACCTGGAGAACTAGCTCCATTGGCGTGCAAGGCCTTCAGGATTCATCGAGTTTCTTGGTTCACAGATGGGGTAAATGAATCCCGGAGAGAGGAAGGGAGCGCTCCCAGGCCACTTAGCAAAGACGTGCAAGATTCAGAGCTCTTCTCAGGTCTCCTGAGCCCAGCCCGGGTGCCCTCACACCCTGAGGAACCAGGACCCAACAGACCAGACAGCTGAATGGCAGCCACCCTCCCACAGAGATCCCCCCTCTTTGGAGGGCTGTGAGCTGCTGCTTCGCCTGCTTTTGTGAGCAGTACCGCGCCCCCCACCCCAGACTGGGAGGAAGCGTTAGGACCCCAGCTCCATGATGAACCAGCTCTGAGACTGGACACAGAACTCTCAAACTTCTGAGCTCCATTTCCTTATTCAGTAGGAAGGGGGAGATCGTGCCTGCCTCTCGGATGTGTGGTATGAACTGAGGGATAGGAATGAACTGGCGGGGCCAGGCCAGGATGAGCTGGGCTCTGTCCTCCCCGTTTCCCGAGTGCGGCAGGTCCCAGCCTGCCTCGCGGCCTCCGAAGCCCTGGAGAGCAACGGTGACGTCTAACCTGGGTGCCCCTGGCCTACAGAAGCAGTGACTGGAACGGGAGCAAGGAGGCAGCGGGATGGAACTCCGCCACGTGCTCCAGGCAGCAATGTCCGGAGGCCCCAGGCCAGGGCTGACACGTCAGTTCCATGGGGGCCCTGGCAGGTCACAGAAGCCTGTGCTCTGGAGGGCGTGATGGCCACCCCCGACCTGTGAGTTCCTGGTTCCCCATCCACGTGTCCTGGGGCTGGGCCAGGGGTGGATCCGACAGCCCAAGCAGGTATGGCACAATCACCCAGACATGCCCAGCAAATCCTACCTCGCTCCCCCTTTCCCACCAGCTATGAAAGCCACCCTGAGAACACTGCAGTCTCCTCTTCAGGGAGCCACGCACACAGGAAGGGAGCCTGTAAGCAGCGCTTCCGGTCCCAGCATCCGGGAAGAAGGCAGGCTCCAGACCCTCCCCAGCCGTGGAATCTAGCTTCTGGGAAGTGCAGCCAGAGAGAACGGTGGCACAGGTGGACGGCCATCGCAATGGCAACAACAGTGACGGGTGCGGTTGGAGGAACGCCCTCAATCTAAACCCAGGACTGCTCCTGGGAGGCCACATCCAATCTGCTACAAAAGCCTCAGCTATAAAGCAGGAAGTTTGGGGGACGGCAAAGCGAACGGCAGCGGCCCCCCAGCTCTTGGTAGCAGAGCCCTGGCTCAGAAGCTGAGACCAGCTTACTGGATTCCAGCAACAGCACAGCCACTGCAAGTGGGAAGGAGAGGGAAGGCCACCAGGCAAACCGGGGAGAATGACAGGACCCAGGAGGTTCCTGCTCCCTTTCTCATTAAGGAAGCCCTCACACTCACGGCCACTTTGGAACACTTGCACCAAGTGCGGGGCTCTTAGGGACTGTAGCGGGCCATGGGCCTGCTAGGTAGGGGGTCTGAGCCCACGGCTCAGACACATGGGAGCCGCTCAGACTTTATAAAGCCTGACCTTTCCCGGGGGCAGCAGCAGCCAGGCCAGTTACCCCAGACCTACTTCACCTCCCAAGCTGGCCCAGACTGGGAGAGATCAGCCTGCTGCTTCCAAGCACCCTCTCTGCCATTTACAGGATGTCACAGAGATTTCACGAATGCCAAGAAACTTGGCTCCTATTTCTAAGAAAGGTTCACGTGCATGGGCTCGGGACAACAAGCCATTGTTTGCCTGATGTTCTATCCCCCACCGGGAACCCCCCACCGACCAGGGCCCGCAGAAAGAGGCTGAAGAATACTAAATACTTCCTGGGTTTATAGCAAATCAAAGAGGGGGAGAAGACAGAGGAGGTCAGATTTACCACCCAGCCCACAGTGCCCATACTGCCTTTGTGTGGCTGTCTCCAGTGGCCCGATGTGTGAACTGGCTCCGAGGCGCTCTCCCAGAAAAACTCCACAGTGACGCCATGATACTCATGCGCAATTATCGCCTCCCTTGAGTTAGCAGGGATTGAGACTATACTTTCCGAGGCTTTAAATACAAGTCCCTAATGGGACCTTATTAACCACTTAGCTAATAAGCACTTTGTGCTGCTGAGCTTTTGTGCAATCCTGACTTAAGGAGCAATTACAGAAGCACACCGAGGGCTGGAAGGTAGCTGGCTGGTGTCACCAGACCCATCTATGAGCTCATGGACTTGCTCAGTTGCTCTGCCAGGACTGGGCACTGTCCAGGTCACCTGGCCAGGTGATCTGGATGAAGACAAGACCTGGTCTTTCAGTATGGCCCAAAAAGTCTCCCTTCTCCCAGTTGCAATCAGAGCCCCAGCCCACTGCCACGGCTTTCCTAAGAACAATGAAAGCCCTCTTAAGGAGAGCAGCACTGGGTTTCCCACACGCCCTGCTAGCCTGATGGAAATCAACCCAGAGTCACCACTGGCCAATACCGAGAGGTGGATCGGACTTTCTGGAGAGGTCACAAGGAGACCCGGTGATGGAGAACTCATCTCCAGAGGTGAGGCCTCCCACCCCCTGAAGCCCACCCCAAAGGCCAGTGTGGAGGCAGACATTGCCCTGAGGATTATGGGTTCTCTTCTGTTTCTTGTCAATAGGATGCCTTATTAGCTCCAGGAGAGGGAGGACACGACTAGCCAGACGAGTGCTAGCTCACTGCTCCCCAAACTATCAGTGACAAATGACCAGGCTTTGCTTTAAAAAAAAAAAAAATTACTAGTCTGTTGTGACCTAGTATTTCTGGACATAATAAATGTGAATTACTGGAAATAGGACAACACACTTGTATGTGAGCCAATATGTATGTCAGATTGTATGTCAGCCAATATGTATGTCAATTGTATGTCAGATTGCTCGACAAGTGTCTAATGCTCACTCTCACTCACTGTGCTCACTGGGTCACAGACCAGTACTTGGTCACGGACCACACTTTAAGTAGCATTGCTCTAGCTGATCAAGCTCTAGGGATCCTAAGACAGAGGTCAATTTGTAGATAAACTTCCAGAAAACTCATCCTGGTATTGACCTCAGGGCAAGATCCAGGGGTTCTCAGCAAGGAGATTCATGCACTAAACGGCAGGCCATATATGTTCCTGCAGAGGGCTGGTCAAGAGGATAATTTATCATTTGGGAGAGTTTGTTCTAACAAAAAGATTTGGCCAAAAAGGATCACATCCCAGTTATTAGTTTTTAAAGAGCTGGTTATTCTGGAGGGCCATGGGGCTGCTTTTGCAGACCTTTATGTAGCTTTCAATATTCTTATAATTTTGAAGAATTGGAGTATTTCTTACTATCCTCCTCCCCCTTTTGAATTCTAATTAGAACAAGCTGGAATGGCTGGACATTTCTGGTGGGCTATTATCTCACATTACATTAGATTAATCTCACAGACACCATTTCCCTTCTGTGAGCCTCAGCTTCCTCATCTGTAAAATGGGGAGACCACCACCATCCTTGTAGGCCTGCAACTAAGGGTCACCGTAGAATCCGGGCCACACCTCAAATGGTGCAAGGCCCCCAAGAAGCACTTTCTAGGGAGTTAATGAGTCCAAGACACCGCCATTGGCGTGACTTTACATTTCCATGTTCTAGAACTTCTTTTTTCCTTTCTTAGATGGCCTTCACTCTGGGAAACTCTAGGTCACTTAGGTTCCCTCCTCTGCATGAGAAAGAAAGATACGGCCTATCCAAAATGAGCACACTGGCTTCTCTCTGATGAGTCAACCCCGATTCAAACACGGAGGTGTAACTGTTGTTCCCAGCATCATCCCCAGAGGCTGACGACAGCTGGGCCCCAACAAGGAAACATGTCAGAGGCAATCCTGGCACTCTGAGCTCAGAACGTGACCGTCAGTCCCCGGCTGCATGTTGGAGCCCTTCTCACCCAGCTCCACGCCGGCCCAGCTCCCTTCTGGTCTGCACTCCCTGACGTCAGGACTGTGTCTTACTCATCTCCTGGCACAGGGCCTTTGCTCTGAATGAAGAAGGAAGAAAGTACCTGGGCCCCTTTGTGTCCAAACAACGTTAACATCTCCCCTCTGGCCTGGAACTCAGCCATGAATACCCGGTGTCCAGGCTGTGCTTCACTGCGGAGCTGGGCCACCCGAGGCCAGGACTCAGGCAGGGTAAGGGCAGAGGTTCTAGGGCCTCAAAGCTGAGGGCTTGCAGGAAGGGGAGCAGGGCCAGAGGAGGTCTCCTGGGCCCACTGGGGCCGACATTCCCCTCTGATGAGTCCCTGGGGGAGAAACATGATAGGACGAGCTGTGGGCCTGGGTGTCCAGTGATATGCTCAAGGCAAGAGCAAGAGAGGCCAAGAATTGAAACTGCCTTGTTTGAGGGGGTCCAGAAATGACATGCTCAGAGTTGAGACTCAGGCAGGCCTTTGGGGCTGTGACCTCCCCGTGGGCGCCCACGTCTACACCTGTGTCCCCTGGCACCAGGCACTGTGCTGTGATCACAAGTGTGTGGCCCTCAGAGCCTTGCGAGGTGGGTCTCATAATCCCCCTTCGCAGATGGGGCAGCTGAGGTTCAGAGAGGCTCTAACTCACCTGAGGCCGCACTGTTGTTAAGTGGCTGGGATGGAAATAGGAACCTGAAGGTGGCTTCTTTGCCTTTAGAAAGAGAGGAATCAACATGCATTTCAGGTAAGTGAGATTTCTTCTGGAAGTCTCCTCCGCTGGGGAGAGAGCACGTTTACTGGACACTTAAGGTGCTCTACCTTTGGCAGCTCACTGCATCATTCCTGGCACCACCAGGGCGAGCTGCCGTCACCTCCAGTCTACAGTTGGGGCCTGGGGTGCTGAGAAGTCCACCGACTCCTCCAAGGTCACGTGGTGAGTGCCCGGCGCTCTGACTCTAAGCCCATATTCTTCTCCCTAGAGCACCCTGCTCCCCTAACACACACCAGCACTCTGCCAATTAAAATCCCCCAAGCTGGGATGCACACAGGATAACTCCAAAGTTAGTCCTATCCCAGGGACAAAGAGAAGGACAAGGAGGTTGGGGGCAGCCTTGAGATCTATCCTTGTATCAAATGAAAGGAAGACATAATACCCAGCAAGACTCCCCTGGCTTTCCTCTAATGTGCAAATCTCTCCAGTAAACCCTGCAAATCCAGTTTTAAAACAAACACCGCTAGGTAGAGAAAGCTCCTTTTGCAATCTACATTGGTCTTCCGACCCAGGAGGACTGAAACCACAGGCCCCTCTTACTCCTTGGCACAAACGCTCAGCCACCACCTTGTTCCTGCAGGAGCTCACCAGCCTTGGCAAATGGCTAGCAGCTGCGCCAGTGCCAAATCAGCAGTGGCCTCCCTGCTTGAAAAAAGGAGTTAACTGATGGCTGATAGGCGGTCGATGACACTACAGGAGGGCTGGTCTGATGGGATGGATAAGTCGAATGAGTGCTGGACACATACAAGAGGACATGATCCCTAGTTGGGCCTTTGAAAGACAAGACTCTGGTAATAATCTAGATCCTAAATGAGAGGACCTCAGTACGCCCTCTGACCATTCAGGCCAAACTGCCGGCAGCATCCCTGAATCTTGAAGCAAAGGTCCAGCTCCGGCCACATCTCTCGGAACTGGTGACCCGAGTCTGCAGCCCCGTAACATGTGGTCCTCATCCGAGGTTGGCTGGGCCTGTTCCCATAGGGAGGGGAGTATCCCTGGATCCTCAGAATTGGAGTGTAGGCTCTAGGGCAGGAACAGAGACCCCCTGCCTGCCTCAAGGTTGCCAAGGTCTAAACATCAGTTTCCAAGTGCATTTTCATTGTTGGGGCTTCCCTGAGTGGAGGCTTGGGCCTCTGGGCCACGAGGGGAGCCCATCATCGGCTGCGAAGAAGCACTGTGGCCTGAGGCTCTCTCCAGGGGACAGGGTCCCAGAGCTCCTCTGGACTGAAGGAAGTTCGTCGCCAGGTTGTCACTGACTTTAAAGGGCAGCCAATTCTCTCTTCAGAGGCGGCCGTCCTCCTGCCAGGTTCCGCATGCCCAAAACCCAGTGTGGAATCAGGAGGCTGGTGGGGTCCAGGAGAGGGAGGGACACTGGTGGGGGGGTGGGGAGACTCCAGGTCCCCTGGCACTTATCGTCTCTGAGACTGCTTGCCCCTGGAAACTCACCGCTCATTCCTAACTGCCTATAATGACCTCACACTGAGATCTGGAGGACGTTGTGAATGTTGAGTTCAAACTAGGTCCTTTTTACAAACAGGGACTAGAGCACAAAGAGGGTCAGTGACTCGCTGCAGGGGGGAGCAGAGGGCCTGAGATGGGTCAGCCCAAAGGCTACCTCATTGGCAGCTCTCAGTGCACCTGGGTGCGGAGCTCTACATGGCGATGGCCTCTGAGCTGGGGCATCTGACAAGGCCTCCCATTCGTGCTTGGCCACTGTGGTACAGAGAGCACTGGCGGGGGGCAGGGGGCAGGGGGCCTGGGGATCGGTCTCCTCCTTGCACATTTGTGTTCCTATGGCGCTACTCCTGCTCAGCTCTCTTCCCCGGGAAGAGCCCTCTGCAGGCACACAACAGCGTTTAACACTGTTACCCTTCCCCGGCATGCCAGCTCCCTGCTACCTCCCACAATTTTCTCATGGGAAGTACTACCTCGCCTTTTGATGTATTATATAATTTACCTATATATTACATTATCGTTGATTGTTGATTTCCACCCACTGGGATACAAGCCTCATCAGGGAAGGAAAGTAACTCCAGATCACTGATGCACACCCCAAGAGCCCAAAGTGCCTGACACTGAGCCGTCTGTGGTTTAATCAATGTTTGTTGAGTGGCTGAATGTTCACTTGCTGGCTCACTTCATTGAGTGACGTTGGTTAAAAACTGCCTGAGGAGCCCAATGGAGGAGCAGCCAAGGGCCTCAGTTGCCTGCAACTAGAGCTCCAGTACTTCCTACAGACCAAGTCAGGGGGCTCGGGACTTTTCTGTGGGGGTTTTTCTTGCCCCAGCTCCGCCCTCAAGCCGGGCCACCCTAAGCATGAAAGAAAGCCAGAGGCTAGAGGGGACGCTGACCGGGGCCAGCCAGAGGGGCTGGGCAGGAAGGAAGGATGGCGTGGGCCCAGCTGCCCAGCCAGGAGCACCGGCGACTGCCTGCCTGTGCACAGGCACCCTCGTCCCTTCTCATCCTGTGTGCAGCACTGTAACAGGAAGCACCCCCCACCCAGGGGAGGCTCCTTTCCTGAGCTGGGAAAAAGGGATGCTCTGGAGTTGTGGTGAGGATGATGACAAAAAAGCCAGTCCCCACCCAGACAGCTCACTATCACGTGATCCAGGAATCCCTCCCTCACGTGCTGATGAGAAAATACAGAAGCCCAGACAGGTCAGGAGACCTGAGGCCACATGGCTGACCAGGGGCTGACCTGGAGCGAGATGCCGGGCATCCTGGCCGTGGCGGTCTTCGGGGGAGCGGGAGGTCAGAGGTGTCTGTGCCTGTCCAGGCCACCTCCTGCTGCCCTGCCGGGCATGCGTCATAGCCTCACTGGGGATCCTGGAGGGGGTGGGGCTGATAATATTCCTCGCTCCTTTCTTAGAGGCCCCCCCTTCTCCCCACAGCTACAAACCAAGAGGCAGCTCCTAATTTTCCACTCAGGCAACAGCAGATGGCTGGTTTGTGCTTCAGCCTAATAGCACGGAGGCAAGCGAGCCGTGACTCTGATGGGGGACATCTAGCCTTCCGCACCAAGGCGAGCCTCGGGGAGCGGGACAGACCAGGTGTGTTTGCAGGAGCACAGTCTGCGAGGAAGAGACCAAACCCACTTCCTGGACAACAGCTAAAGAAGTGGGCTTCATATCCATTTTCAGGCTCATCCAGCCCAGGGGCCAAGCTTCCTGGAGACCACCCCCTGCCACCCCAGCCTGCTACAGTTCTCAGCATACTTGGTAAGAGGAGGACGATGGAAACCAGGAAAAGTGCTCCAGGACCCCAATTTAAAAATTATTCTAGGGTTGCATTTCATGATCTGCTTACTTGAAGTTAGCTTCCCACCCCCTCCCCTCCTCTGAGCCAACCTCTGCCCTGCTACTTGAGTCATCCTTCTAGAACACAGAGCCATGGCGTCGGTGGCTCTAAGAGGAGAGAATGAAACTCCTTAACATGAAGAGTGGGCTGTCTTCCACCCTCGTCCTCCACACTTCCATAAATACTTTTATTCCCAAAGCAAGTTGCACCAGAATCTTCTTTCTGTTCACACTAGCCTTCCTTTGCACAGGCTAGACCTTTCTAGAACATTTGCCTTTCCCTTTCCATGGAACCTTTGACACTTGGTTCCCATATTGTCTCCTCTGTGCATCCCTTCCAGGCTTCTCCCCTCTGGGTTCCTATTAACTTGCCCTTTATAACCCCCAGAATTAAGGGGTAGTATTGAAAAGTAGTAGGTTCGTCATGCAAGACTGCTGTTTTGTTGGGTCAAAAACAGCCAAAGACGGGCAATCTCCTATGTAAGATGCTGCTCATTTCTCGGGTAACATGCTATTTGTCCTCAAAACCGGAGTAAGAGAGCTGTGCCACCGTCCTTGTGTCGGCATCTGGCACATGGTGGCCTGAGATAGGGGCCCGATTAATGCTTGCTGGGCGAGCAGCATGGCTGAACACGTTTTCGTGCGCTGCCTGTCCCGCTTTGTTGCTTGCTCCAACACAGAAACAGCCGAATCCAGGACTGCCGGGAAGGATCTTACGCATTTTCATCGCAGCCAAAGCAAGCTCCCAATGCTTGTCTGCGCAGGTCAAGCAGAGCAAGAGAACATCTCAGAACGTGCAGGGAGTGGGGGAAGCTGATTGTTCAGGACGGCTACCTTTCCGGCAGGAGAAACAGAGTCAACAGTCGGCGGAGAGGAAGCAGCGGCTGGATCGGGAGGTGGAAGGCAGGAGGGAGAAGCCGGAGGGTGAGTGAGAGACAGGCCTTTAGAAAGTAGTTTATTCTGCACAGAACAGAAACAGAGCAAACGGTGATTATGCCTGGGGAGCGCACAGCGATGCTCGCCTCCACCGTGCAGCCCCAGGCCTACGCATTCAGGGAGGGGACAAGAAATCCAGGGCTGTGTCTCGGGACGGAAGAGAAGCCTCTGTCTTGGGAGCCCAGCAGGACTGTCTGGCTCCCAGAGGCACTGCATTCCGCTACAACCGTCCCGCTCCCTCATCACAGCAAAGTAGCCAGAGCAGACCCATCCTGTCCGTGCGTACGTCTGCCGCAGAATGCCACAGCAAGCTCCCGCTGCTCTCGCTCTGCAGCTGGGTGGGAAGGGTGCTGCAGCTGCCAACTTAGGAGAGGAGAGCCCCGGGCTGCTGTGGGGCAGATGGCCATAGCAGGCGTCTCTACGCCCCCTGAGACCCAGAAACGAACTAGACGCAAAACTTCTTCCCATGACAATGACTCCACCCGGCAGCAGAGGACACAGGTTTGGAGGAGACCAAGTGAAAGCAGCAGAGGGGTTCTGTTCTAGAGACCAGGCTCTCTGCAAGCAAGGGGGCCCCTGACACACACATGCACGTGGCACCACATTAGCAACTCTTCCCTCTCCTTGCCACGCACTCCCTTTTCTTTCCAGCAAGGTTCTAGGTCAGTACCTGGCCTGGAGAGGGCCGTGCTTACCATCCTGAGACAAAGCCATTCTGCTTGGCTGATGCCGCCTTTTGGAAAAGCAGAGCACAGGTTAGAGCCTGTGGTTGGCTCATCGTTCAGGATTTCCGCGGTCAGGGCCGTGGGGAGGTTTCTCCATCGTGCCTCACTTTAAGCCACTGGGATGGGATGCCTGCAGCTGGTCAGCTTGCCGTCTTTGGGTTGCCTCTTAGGAAGCTCAGAGCCCACTCAGGCCTGTCTAGGATCTAACAGCATACGTTTCTGCTCGTCACGTTCTCCTTTGACCTGAGCCTACTAGTGTTGGCGACCTTGGTCTTCCCTTTGTCGTGACTAACCTAGTACTTTCGCATCTGCTCATCTGAATCTTTTTTTAGATGCTAGCCCAAATTCCTTAGTGGCTTGAGAAGTCAATAGCCCCCCCTGCCAGACAAGGAAGAGGGGGGCGTAAATGAAGCTCCGCAGACAGACTCGTGGCTACTTTGCTAGATGAGCAGCATCTGGCTTCCTGGGGAGCTCTGAACGCCCCATGTTTACCTGCGGGAAATCCCCGTGTCCGAACATGGAGGCAAGGTGAGCCGCCTTCTCCTTAATGTTCTTATTGTGAAATTCCCTGTCGGCCAAGTTCTGAGCCCTCTTCTGCAGGCAAGGCGAGAGAGGAGAGAGAGAGAGAGACAGTGACAGAGACGATGGTGGCTGTCTCCAGGACAGCGGCGGGATGGGATGGGAGACGGGCAGTGAGCAGGACGAGAAGGAGCCCGCCCGGGGCAGAGGGGGCAGAGGAGGGACGGGAGGCACCCCAGACACAGGCAGAAGAAGGGCCACAAGCTTTCACCTGGAGAATCTTGTCCTCCACTTGCTGCAGCCGCCGCAGCACCCCGGAAAGGGCCAGTGCTCCCTGGCAGGCAGGAGGCAGGCCAGCAGGGGCTTCAGGCCCACCCAGCTGCAGGTCAGACTTGGCTCTGGCCCTCCAGGGCCTGCTCGGGCACCCGCCGCCAGCAGACACTTGCTTTAGCTCTCGGAGCACGTGCCCCGTCACAACCACAGGGGGGAACTGGGAGAGAAGGAAAGTCAAGCTTCCTTCCCGACTGTGGCCCATTCATTCACACCCACTGTGAGCCCTACCCCACGAGGACCAAGGGCACAGCAGGGGCCACTGCGAGTCAGATTCTCCGCTAGCGTCAGGTACTAACTTTCCGCCACCTGTCATCCTTGTTAGTGACACCCCGTCTCGGGCCTCACCCCAGACCCACTGGGTCAAAACTGTATGAGCCCGGTCTCCGTCCTAGCTGCCCATGGGAGTCACTTGCAGCACTTAGAAAAAGCCACCTGAGTTTGGGCCCACCCCCGGACGGTCGGGTTTAACTGGTCTGGGGGCGGGCAGCAGATGGTGATATTCTTCAGAAAGCTCTCTAGGTGATTTCTTCTGTGCACAGAGGCCTAACGTCACATAGATCCCGGCTGACCTCGCCCAGCCTCCACGAGGGGAGCACCACCGACCTCGTACCGCGGGCGAGACATTTCTGAATCCTGAGCTCGAGAACAGTGACTCTGTCCAGATCCCAAACCCAGAGATGCTGGCTGGACGACGCCTCGGGCCCCGGCTGCCAGCTGCCTCCCTGGCCCCCGGTGGGTCCTCATCTGCTGGGGCAGCCGGGGAGGCCTTCACCACACCCCGGCCTTACCCCCTCAGTGGTGTGCAGCCAGCTGGCCCCCTGAGCTCATCTCACCATCCCTGCCACTTGTCCATCTATTTAGAAACCTCCTATCCACGTGGCCTGCGAATAAAGCTAAGTGCCGGGAGTGTCCCCCCCCCTCCCCATGTGGTGCGGCCTGCTTCCCCCCAAGTGAAGCACAGCGGCTGGGCAGACGACATTCCGGACTGGCCCGTGTTTCCAGAGACTGCAGACCTGGTTATCCTTACCTAGACGGATGGTCACCTCATGTGCTGTCTGCCTTCCCAGAGAAGCTACAGGCAGCCCCACCTGGGGCGCACAGAGAGCCACCGACCCCACCCCTCCGGACCAAAGTCCCCTCTGACTTCACCAAGACAGGGTCCACTGGAAGGAGCCCTACCTGCCTTTTCAGAGGAGGTGACGGGCTGGGTGTGGGCTCCTCCGGCCTGGGGCAGCGAGGGTTAACAGGTGGGTCAGAGGAAGTGCGTAGGACAGGCTTACCTGTCCCTGAGAAGCGGCATTCCTGGGAGAAGGAAGGTGAGTCCGACAAAGCAGCCGCGGGAAACAACGAAGGGAAAGGTGAGTCAGACACTTGGAGGCAGGAGAGGAAGAGAGGTGGGCAGAGAGAGTTTGCAAGTGCAGAGACAGCACTGGGCTGAGCTCCCGTGAGCCAGGCCCAGCAGGGAAACTTGAACCCTGTTCTCTGTCCATGTGAACAGCGAGGCCTGGAGTCCCCTTCTCTTGGACAACGTGTAAATCCCAGGGAGGCCTTGTTCTTGGCTCAGACCTGGGGCGCTGGGCCTGCACCGCCAGAGCCTATGCCAAGCCCAGGTGGCCAGCCCTGGAGTCCTCCTGGAAATGGCCAAGTCTCCTGCACACGAGATAATAGGGACACTACATTCCTTCCAATGGAAGAGAACCCTCGACCGACACTCGGGGACTTCCAGGGGCCAAGCCTCCAGAAGGGACAACTGAGGAAAAACATCACGAGTCTCAGGAAAATGGCCCCCTTCGAACAAGACTTGGCTTCCTGGGGAAGCCAGTTTGTCCAGGAGGGGCAGGGCCCACCATCAAGACCAGCTGGACATTTATGATCGCCTGTAAGCCTGATTAGCCTAGAGTCTGTCCTTCTCCTGAGAGGAGCCTAATTCTGTCACATGACAGGTGTTCTCCAAAAAAGAACCAAACCCTTTGTCCCAAGCTTTTGCAATTCAATGGTGGCATCCCAAAGCAATTCGGGGGAGCAAAATGAACCACGCAGTGCAGACCATGGAGCCAGAGCCTGAGAGCAATCGGCTTGCTGTGCAGCCTGCCCCACGGTACTCTGCCTCCTTTAGCCTCCCAGCCGCCCTGGTCAGACACCACGGCCCTACTGGCGTGACCCGAGGGAACACGGGGGAGAGGATGTCAGAGAACACTTGGGGAGGTTGGTTCCCATGGAGCTGAGAGCTGTGACTCAGTTTCTCCTGGGGTGTACAGGTCTTCTCCCTCCAAACTTGGACTCCTAGGCAGCCAGGATCTCTAAAGCTCCCTTACACTGGACCTTCTCAAAGCTGGCTGCAAATCAAGTCGTGGTTACAAGGCAAAACCAAATTCTGGATTTCTCCTCTAGAGCAGAACAGGCATCAACCAACGACGGCCCTCGTGCCGAAGTCACCCTGCTGCCCATTTTTGTAAATTAAATTTTGTTGGCACACAGCTCCACAATTTGCTTTGGTACCACCTGTGGCTGCTTTCAGGCTATGATGGCAGAGATGAGTAGCTGTAGAGATGGGAGGCTCCAAAGCCTCAAATCTTCACTATGCCCTAAATGTGCTATCTGGGCTTTCCTGGAAGTCTGCTGACAGCTGATCTAGAAGGAGTCCCCACCACACCTGAGCCAGGCCTGGCTGGCATGGCTGCAATCCACCACTAGCCTGCACGTTTCTGCTGGCTTCTCAGCAGGTGCTGGTCATGGGAAGGCGGGTCCAATGAGCATCTGACAGGACTCACCTGCCTCACGAGCGAGGGGTTCCGAGAGCTCTCTTCAAACTTGGCCTGCAGCTGACTTGCCATGGACCTGACTTTGTTCTGGCTTCCCCCTTCTCTCCCGCTGCTGCCCTCTGGACCGGAGCGCAGGCTGCGGCTGGGATAGGCTGAAGGCTGCAAAGGCCAAAGGAGCACATTGGTTATTGGATCCCAGAACCCAGACAGCAGGAAGGGGCCTGGAGACTCAGGACACTGGACCAGTTTCCTGAGGAAGGATGCCAGGGTCCGAGGAAGTGCGCTGGAGCAGCAGGTGATGCCCATCGAGCCGAGGCTCACACCTTCTCAAAGGGCAGGCACACCCACCTGGGAGCCACATGGGGTTTGAAAACGGCCTCCTTCACCTCCCAGCCCAGGGACCTTGGCCATTTACTTCATTTCTCTGAAGTTTCCTCATCTATAAAATGGGAGCCTAGCCCACTCCATCTGGTTGTTGCAAAAGTCAAATATAATAATGAAGTGACCAGTAAAACAGTTTTCCAAATACACCATGTGGCTGTGAGAGGTGAAGAGTAGGGGGGATGAAGGAAGCAAGAGGGGGTGTCAGTCAGGCAAGGCACAGGCTTTGGGTTTCCTTCTCCCCTCTCTTCTGCACCCCACTCTTAACTTCAACCAGCCCTGCTCTGTGGTCACTACCTTTAAAAAAAAACCTCTTAATCTGGAAATAATTTTAGACTTACAGAAAAGTTACACAGACAGCACGGAGAGTTCCTGCATACCCTTTACCCAGATGCACCCAGTGTTAGCATCTAGAATAATCGTGGTACTGTTACAAAAACTAAGCAACAAACACTGGCACAGTTCTATTAACTAAGCTAGTGACTTGATTCAGGCTACCCCAGCTTCCCAGCGATGTCCTGTAGGTTCTAGGACATGAGCCCAGGTCCCACATGGCATCTAGTCATGCCTCCTCAATCTCCCTCCTCCATAAGAGTTTCTCCATCTTTATTCGCCTTCCACGACCTTGACAATTTTGAAGGACACTGGTCAGCTATTTTGTACAGAGTCCCTCAGACTGGGTAGGTCTGATGTTTTCTCATGGTCAGAATACGGTTATGGGTTTTGGAGAAGATTCCTCAAAGTTCAGAAGTGCTTGGGTCCATGATACCAACATGACTGTTGACTGGTGAGGTGCTGGCTGGGGTCACTTGGCTGTGCTGTTTTATAAAATAAGGTTCCACGTGAGCCTTCTTGAGCTCATCTGCTAAAAAATAAAACTTGGAAAATTACCAGCGTTCACTGGTTTGATGTCTACTCCCTTTATCAAAGGACCTGCTCCCATAGGCCTCAGCAGCAAATGCCACCATTGAATCAGGAGGGCCGTCTGCTTTCCCAAGGAGGCAGGGCCTCTCCCTCATAGGAACAGATGTTCTCGAGACAACGAAGATGTGTTCACTTAGAAAAGTCATGGGAAGAGGCAAGCTAAGGTCAATTGATTTTTTTTTTTTTTTTAAGATTCCATAAGAGGAGCAGCCCCAGGGGAAACCTTGTAGCCATAGCCGCTTTCAAGTGTTGGAAAAACACAGACCAAAGAGTCACTCCCCACTTCAAAGTGTGGAATGTAACTCTGCATATCGCTATGGGCTTGAGTGGAAGATGGTAGGTTTACTGGAGCAGTCACTGTTTGCACAAGGCCAAAGTCGGCCAGGACAGTGGGTCACGCAGACCAGCGCTGCTCAGATACAAATCATTGCGGGGCTGTTTGAAATGCAGATTCAGATTAGTCCACAGTCTGGGGTGGGCCCTGACACGGCATCTCTAACCCGCTGCTAGGTGAGGCTGATGCTGCTGGTTCCTGGCCCGCACTTTGAGTAGCAAGAATTTGGGAAGAATTATTGCTTGATGAAACCTGACTTTAGTAAAACAGCTGGTTCAGATCAGCCCAGAAACAGCTCAGAAGGGGCAGGTGCAACTGATTTCTTTCCACATTCTGACTCCTGGGCTGCCAGCACCAGAGAGAGAAAAACACTCCCCCAAAGAAGCCACAGATGAAGGGCAGGAGCAGGTTTCCACCTGAGACTTCATGCATCACAGGGAAACTTCTAGGGAGGAGGCAGGGGCAAATCACAGGCACTTCAAGTGAGAGCCAACACCCCATAACCGGGAAAGTGGGAGGTCTCCCCCACCCTGTTGATCAGCTTCTGCTTCCTCCTTTCAACTATCTCCCTATTCACTGGCTTCTTGCTCACACTAGCACCAAGAAATGGAGAAGTGACTGCTCTTGAATGGATCAAAGAAGTTCTAGAAAAGGATTGGACAAACATGATTTGAACCCATTGGATAAAATGTGTTTTAGCACATTTTAAGACATGAGCTGAACTCCAGGGTTCCATTATCAGCGAGGGCCCCTTGGCCCCTTCCAGAAAATGGGGTAACCAACAGGTAGCTTCCTTCCCCCAGTGCCCCTCCCCCCCACGTTGGGGCTTGTAGCTCCATTTTTTATAAAGGTCACTGTTTCGAGAATGTCTGGAGAGAGATTGCTGCTTCATTTTGACAAAGTAGCCTATAATTTCCTGATTTCACCAGAAGGTGGCACTTGTGGGCACCAGGACATTTGCCTTAAAGACAAGTGCAGAAAACGAAAGGCAGAAGCTATGGCTAGGGGACTCGAGGGGCTGCTGGTGCCCTGTTACTACCCCCCCACCCCCCATCCCCACCCCCGCTAATAGTGATGCTGTGTTGATTATCACAGGTGCCAGACAGCATGGTAAGCACATTATATCCACCTTCTTATTTAAGCTTTAAAAATCCTGCAAAATGTTGCCTACATTTCAATTGTATCATCTGCCTTTCACAGATGTGAGCCACAGCCCGGGAGGCTCCGTTTCTCCAGCTGACACAGCCAGGAAGCAGCAGAGGGAGGACCAGAGCCCAAAGGTTTCTCCATCAAGCCAAGCATGGAACCGAGTGGCTCACGAGAGAGGAAAGGGGGAAGGACCAGGGCTGTGGCCACCGGCTGACAGGCAACCAGCCTTTGCTTAAAGGGACACCACGTGCACGAACCTCATCCAGGTTGTTGAAGCCTTTCCGCCTCCGTTTGTTCATGTCGCTGTCTTCAATCTGGGTGTCCACCTGCAGAGGCCAAGAAAGCACGCTGAGTTCAGGGTCAGTGGGGTCTGTAGTTCCACCAACCACCCTGAGGCCGTAGGGCGGGCCTTGCGCCATCCCTGGGAATGCCACCCTGCCCACAAACAGCTGCCAGCCCAGGGGACACACAGACACAGGTCACCCTGTGCTGGGACAAATGTGATCAGAGTTCTGTTCAGAGGAGGGAACCTTACTGAACTGGGGTGGGGGGGAGGTGTTTTGTCAGAGGGGTGGGAATCACATCCCCAAAGATCATTCTGAAACACCCCAAAGCACAGAGAATCCCTGTGACACGGGTGGGGCAGGGACCATCTCTGTGGTCGGTGTGACCCTGGGCTCCGAGCAGTCACAGCCAGGCCTGCTGATGCCCCACGGCATGGCATGCTGCTCTAAGGACACCCCCTCCTGCAGCCAGGTGCCACTGCTCACCCCACAGGCGGGGGTTCTCGGGGCTCAGAGCAGCTGTCCAGGGATTTCATGGTAAATTATGCCCGCCATTCGGTCACCGTTGCAAATGCCAGTAAACAGTATTCTACCAACTTCAACGGAGCACCAGATATGGTCTGAAAACTACAGTGATCATACAGCTCTGTGTGCCCAGAACCATTTCGATTTAATGTCTCCCCAGCAGAATTATTTATAGTGTCCTCTTTCATTCTCAGAATGATCCTGTTTAGACAATAGATTACATGGATGCCCTACCCATAAGCTACTTTCTGCTGCCTGAATCCGAACACTGAAATCTGGAGAACCCCACTCTGCACAAGGCCACTGCTGCAACCCTGCAAGGGCCACCAAAGGGCACATGCATTGTCAGTCTCGTCTCTCGCAGGGGATGGGTGGGCCGCACAGATGGAGTGAGGCTGTGGGCTGGACTGCAGACAGGGGGCTGGACTCGGCGTCTCCTCTGCACCCTGCCAAGTGAGTCTATCCTGACCCTGGGGTTAGACCTGTCAACCTACCCACGTCCGGAGTTTCTACCATGAGCATCTTTGCTGCAGACAGCTTTGCCTCAAGCACTTTTGTCACAAGCATTTTCACCACATAACTCACTGGATATAAAGCAATTTTGCTATAACAGATCAAAGACAATGGGTTGACAGCTCAGTTTCATCAGCTGATCAACAGCTTGGTTTCATTTCTCCCCTGGCACAGTACTCCCGTTTTTATATTATATAAATCTTAGCCCTCATGATGGTCTACACGGTGGTGCAGAGTTTTGAACCTGCATTTCCCATAGAACTTTGGGATGTCTTTTGCCAGACTTGTGACAAAATGCCAAGTGCAAACAACAGGCGGAACAGGTGTTCACAATGCAACATAAAGCTTAGTCACAAATATGCATCCTCGTATTTGGAAATGGATACTCCCTCTCTCTCTCTTTCTCTTTTTTTTTTTTTTAAGAGAGAGAGAGGGTAGGGGTAGAAGGAGGGGGAGAGAGAATCTTTAAGCAGGCTCCGTGCCTAGCACAGAGCCCAAAGTGGAACTTAATCTCAAGACCCTGAGATCTGATCTGAGTTGAAATCAAGAGTCAGACGCTTAACCGATGGAGCCACCCAGGCGCCCCGGGATACCTCTCTTAATGAAGGAAGAACGTTTAGTGAAAAAAGAAAACGTGTAACGTCGAATATGGAGATGGGCCAGTAAGCAAAAACTGTGTAATAGTATGAACCGAAGACCGCAAAGATGAGTGCTTAGGTACTATCTGTGAAATGAAACCAGCTGTTTGCACCGTGTTGCCATGAATCTACACTACATGTTCGGAAGGATTCAAATCTTTTGTATTTCACAACAAAGTCTTTTTAGTTTCGTTATTTGTTTTTCATGTTTCATTATGTCCTTTTTAACGAATGCCCATCTTTTGTTTCTTGTGCTTTTCTCGTTTGTGGCACAGCTGCCTTACGGCCTATTAGTTACAGAGCAAAAATCCTTGCAGCAACGATGATTATGGTGAGGATACCCGGACCCTGCGACCACCGGTCTCCAGCTGGGGCCTTCTTCACATGGCCAGCCCCCCGAGGGCCATGGAACAGCCACCCCCAAGCCTCCCACACACTGAGGCCCTCCAGAGCAGGCCAGCTTACATCCCACCCCTTGTTCCACTGGGCAGGCAGAGGGGTGGGGGCTGCTGGCCATTCTCTCCCCTCGAACCGAGGAGTACAGCCCAATCCGCCTCACCACTCCTGCCCTTGCTGCACCACAGGAAGATTCTTTTACCTCTCGCCTGTTCTGCTGTAAGAGCTCGGAGCTCCCAGCACACATGACTGTGTGCCTGCTGGCTCCCAGCAGAAAGCACCTGCTTCCCCTGCTTCTATAGTCCCATCACCCCTGCCCCTTCCCACATTTATCAGCACCTTTAAGATTTTCAAAGACGAGAACCGCCACAGTTTAGGCATTGATATTTGTTCAAAACTTTGACCCTTCCCTTGTTCAGCGTGCACAAAACAACAGATCAAAGGGCCCTGCCTTCCCTCTAACATTTTTCTCAGCTTCTAATAAATCATTATTCTGTGAATGGAAATGATTTCAACCCAAATGCTTGGGCAGACACCAAGAGAAACAAATGACTTTATTCCCAACAATGTTGGGTCTTAGAGGCGCAGGCCATCTGGGCCCCCAGCTCCACTGCCCGTGAATGGCTTGCTGGCCACGACCAGGGCCTGAGAAAGTACAGGGTGTCCTACCTAACAAGAACACTGCATGCGTGATCTCGGGGTTTTCTCTTGTTTTGTTGTCGTCTTGTTTCCGCCTTAGATGAAGACTTGGCTTTTCTTCCAAAGAGCAACACCTCTTACTCTCTCTTTTGCATTCAACAGCTCGGGGCTTGCCTGTTCCAACATCAGAGCCAAGGAGAACTAAACCCAGTAGGTTAGCCACAGGCTCACAAGAAACGCTCCTGGGAGGGAGTGTGCCCAGCACCTAAGAAGACCCCAGATCCCTCAGGGGAAATAAAAGAAGTGGGTGGGGCAACCTCCCCTCCTGTGATTCAGCCTGACCTAGAGAAAAATAAAACGCAGTCTATATGAAAAGGTTGGCAACACACACACCCAAATCGTCTCTACTCTTCCTTACGGATTTCTCATGGAAGCACTGATTCTCAACTGAAGAGTGAGGTTAAAACAGAAAGGTAGAGAAAACTCAAACCTAGGGATTTACCTAAGTTTTTCTTATCTGTCTATCTCTATTTGCAAGCCAATGTCACCTTAGTACCCCCATCTCCTTGGACTCTATTTTGCTCTACAAAGAATGGGGTACAAGGAGGAAGAAAATACTTATGGTGCCCAGCGAGTGAGCAAGAGCATGAGAATACACAAACAGCTCGCTTTCCTTTGCTATTTTTTCCTGCCTTTCCCCCTAAGAATGATTTCTTATCATGGTTTCCCAATGATCTGAAAGAGTCCATATACCAGAGGGCATTTATTAAACTAACTGGTGTTTCCATTAAAAAAAAAAAAAGATGTGTATTTGCTAGTCTGATTATTTATTTGCTCGGTACCCGATAACCACGTCCCCATAAAGCCTGACTCCATGTGATTTTAGTTCAAAGGAAACAACCTTTATATTTCAGTAGTTAGTATAGCCTAACTCTGGAGAAATTTAGATCTGGGGCATAGGAAGAGAGATCGGCCATTGCAGGCAGCGGCCTGGCTGGGAAGGGAGGCAGCAGTGATATTTAGTCCAATGACACTGGCAAGAGAACTCTTCTCTCCTTCAGTAACAGACTAGTAGGGACTCGTGAGTTTGAGTTCTGAAATGACTGACTTTCCAGCTGTGTGATCTTAGGAAAATCACCTAACTTCTCTGACTGCAGTTTCCTTGCCTATTACTCCCTCACCTAGATACACTATCTAGCTCACAAACTATAAGGATTAATGAAGTCATGTATATAAAACACTTCTTATAAGGTAAAAACATACAGAACACTGTATACCTGTTACGCATTGTTACTTAGGTTAATGCTAGTTAACAGTATGAGAAAACCTGAATTCTAGTTCCAACTTTGACTTTTACTGCCTACAGGCAGGACATCGCAATTTAATGTCCCCACAGGCAAGATTCCCCTTTTCTAAAGCTGGGCTGAGAACACACACCCCGCCTTCCTCCAACACAAGGAGCAAATGAGATGTATATGAAACTGCTTCGTACGCCGCAAGGTGCCGCACTGATCATGGTTGCAGTGCCGGACCGAGGGTCCAGTCATGCTAGCTTGACTCATTTTCCCAGAAAGCAGGCATCTGCATTGACTCGGTACTCCTAAGGGGCAGGTGCACTCATCTGCGTGCGGACCCCTTCCCACTGGGCCCGGCAGGGGCTCCGACCCGCAGCACGCGTCTGTTCACGTGGTCTTCCCGGCGACGTGATGCAATGCAGGGCTGATGTGATTGTAATCACTTCGCAGACAAGCAAAGGAACCTTCGGAGAGGTTCGAGTATGTGCCAAATCCCCAGCAGACCTAAATACATATTTGTCTGCCTGGCTTCTAATGTACTCGCATTCTGTAGGTCAGTGCAGAATGCACAGTTGTGTTGCACAGAGGACAGAAGAGAGATCAGCCTGCACACCACAGAGGCCCGAGGGGCAGCTCGAAGGCCCTGTGCTGGCTCCGCCGGGCAGCATCGGCACCTGTGCTCTCAAGTCTCCGGGACTTTCTTCACATCTCCGAACTGATAAGCACTAGAAACTTCATGGGGAGCTCTGGCTGCTGGGTGGAGGTTCTGTGAGAGCAGCTGGGGCAGGGGAGAGGAATTCAGACATCCCCCCTAGAAGGGCAGGGTCCCTGCTTGTCTTGCTCTCTGCTCTACCCCCAGCACCAAGAGGAGAACCCAGCATCAAACAGGCACTGGGTCAGTCTGGATGGAGGGAACGCTTCCTTACCTCATGTGCCTGGCTCTTTGGAGAGTCTCTGTGTGGGAGGGGTGAGGAGAGGAGAGCTGGGCGGGCACCCTGACTGCTGAGACCAGACACCCATGCCAGCCAGGCTCTGTGAACTCCGCTGTCCCGGGAACAGGGCTGGAGGGGGGCCTGTGTCACCACTGGCTAACTGAGAGGCCACCACCCTAGCTTCTGGGATGAGCTTTTCATGGACGAACGACACCTCTGCGTTGTGTGTCTGGAAAGGAGTGGGCTCCGAGTGGGGAAACCGACATCGGGTGTCGTGAGCCTGCACATACTGTCATGTGTGCAATGACTGCGGTGGCTCTAAGTCCAGGCATGACTCACATGCCACACACCTAGGAGGGGACACGTGGGAGGACAGAGACCATGTGGGTATGCTCAGACACCGCCTGAGCTCCACGGAAACAGGAGATCTGGAGTGACCAGCGATTTTCCCACGTCCCAGGCTTTTGTGTGGATGCTTTCAGGATCAGAGGTAGATCTTCAGGAACAGACCGAGGCCTTCTGAAGGGGAACACAGAATCCCCAAGCTCTTCTCCTGTCCCCATGCCTGGCCATGCAGTGGTCGGAGCTCATCAGTCAACCTCAATAGTTTACCCCTCACCGGAGGGACAACCCTCTTGGCACATAGATGGGAAAGTCACATTCTCTAAAAGTAAACAAGACCCTCGGTGGAGGAAAAGTTTCTCTTTTGCCTGAAACTGATCAGTTTTGTTGGGATTTGGATGCTATGGGGGGTACGGATGAAACAACGACTTAACGCCAACCGTGAAAACCAGGAGAGAGAGATTTTTAAGGCTAGTGCAGTAGAGGGGCGCCTGGGTGGCTCAGTCATTAAGCGTCTGCCTTTGGCTCAGGTCATGATCCCAGGTCCTGGGATCGAGCCCCGCATCAGGTTCCTGGCTCAGTGCGGAGTCTGCTTCTCCCTCTCCCACTCCCTCTACTTGTATTCCTTCTCTTTCTGTGTCTCTCTCTGTCAAATAGAAGAAAGAAAGGAAAGAAAGAAAAGAAAGAAAAGAAAGAAAGAAAGGAAGGAAGGAATGAAGGAAGGAAGGAAGGAAGGAAGGAAGGAAGGAAGGAAAGAAGGAAGGAAGGCAGGCAGGCCTGGCTCAGTAGAGAAAAGCAGACCCCCTCCAGAGTAAGACGCCTTCCTATGCACAAACATGGGCTTCTCGATTCCCACATCGAGTCGCTCCCCTGAGAGTTAGTGAGGGTGTCAGGAGGGTCGGAGAGGGCTGAGGAAAGGGGGTGAGGTTGGAGGCATCTGTGTGTCCAGACAGTGTGTGTTTGCGAGGGCGCACTCGTGCTGCCGCGGCAGGGCCCGCGGCTCCAGTCCACAGGGGCACATGGGCGAGGGCGTGGGGGGCCGTGTGCCTAACTGTGCTCCCATCTTCTGGGTATAACCACCGTGCAGCCTCCATGCATGTGCAGTTTTCGGAGGGTCCCAGGCAGACATCCTCCATGTCCATCCTGGGGGACACTGCAGTCGGCTTAGTTCTCTTTGCTTGTGAGACATGTCAAGACCAAGGAGCATTGCAAATAGGGTCCCCGAAATAAACAGTATCCAGATACAGGAAGACCCACCGTCAACGGGGAGGAGGTACTCTGTGTACGGTCCGATCGCTGCACGGACATTGAGTGGTGGACAGCGTCTGGGGTATTGCGGTGGTGACTAAGGCAGAACGTGACCCAGTGGCCTTACTAACTCACCAACCCACCCAGAGGAAGCATTCAATCAAAAATCATGCCCATGCCATGTACTTACTTCAATGACCTAATCTTTCTACCTATTCAAACAGCAGGGCAAATCCGAGACATAAATGGAGCTGTGGGGGGGGGGACTGGACCCCTCTCAGGACGGGCAGCCCCTGGGCACCCCCTCGGGGGCGACTGGACATGGCTCAGACTCAGCCAGGGTGAGGCCAGACAGAGCCTGCCCACGCCCCCTGCATTTTCTAGCAGAGCCAATGGGAAGCGGAGTGAGGACCTCTCAGCCCTCGGAGGGCCTGGCTGGCCATTCCTACCACGTGACCCAGGGCTGGCCAGACTGTTAGAATTCCGTCATTCTGTAAACAGAGGTGTGGCGAGTGAAAGGTTTCAACGTTCCCCTCCAGGTCCCCCTGCTGTTCCCAGTTGTGGGCTAAGTGGTGGGAGAAAGCAGGTGGATGGAGAAAGGCCTTCCACGTTTGGCTCAGACAGTTCCCAGAAAGGCTGCCCTGGCTTGCTCGGATGGGGAAGCCCAGAGTGGGGATGCTTAGAGGAACAAGAGCTGGGCCGGGGTGGAATGAGCCTGTGAGTGGTCTCCAGAAGACGACGTTCACTCAGTGGGACGTGTGGTAGGCCACACAGCCCTCGCACAGAGCCTCTGAATGGGGCAGCCCGGGGGAGCGAGGGCGACAGAGCGGCTGCGGGCAGCTCAGCCCTTTCGCTGCTCTGCTGAAAACCCCAGCAGACCTGCACACCTTCCCTCCCCAGCCCTGGCCTCGCTAGCCCATTCCCTCCTATAGACAGGGTGCGGCCGAGCAGTGCAGGCTGGCTGCTGGAGTTAGCCCAAAGGTTACAATGTCGCAGGGAGCGCAGCCCTCAGTGGAAAAAGTGACCACTGCTCACAGAGCCGAGGCAAAGACAGGAGGCTACGTGGCCCCGGCCCCGCCCTGGGAGGAGGGGCTGGCAGGACCAGGCATGACTGACCACAAGTAGGAGACTGTCGGCAACCTGGAGAGTCTGAGACACACACAGAGGCCTGCAGCCCTCTGGGGCCCCATGGGGAGAGGCAAGATTTATAGGAGTACTTGCCACCTAACACCTCTGGGCCTCCATTTTTGGATGTGTAAAATGAGCATGTTACATAGGATAACTTGTCTCATACCTATCACAGACATGCCATCATTCAAATGAAATTATAACGTCTCACTAGTCTCACAGTTCCCAAAGTGTGTACCAAGGCACCCGATGGCCCCACAGTGAGCTTGCAGAGGAACCGTAGGATGCTTTAAATTTTCCAGGGAAACGTGGTGAAGTCTTTTATACATCTTGTAAAATATCCCTACCAAGTCATTTGGACTTAACTACTTAGTAAACAGAACTTTTAGACATTTCTTTTGATCTAGGGGCACTGTAATAAAAATCACTGAGACACTAAGGGTGCTGTTAAGTCAGGAAAGTTCCAGAACCTCTTTCAGCTCTGAGCTTCTCAAAGGCATACTTTATTCACCTCTGTGTATTTGCTACTCTCATCAAAAACAAACAAAAAATGGGCGATTGGGTGTCTCAGTCAGTTAAGCATCTGATTCTTGATTTTGGCTAAGGTCATGATCTCAGGGCAGTGAGATCAAGCCCTGCGTCAGGCTCCACACTCAGCATGGAGCCTACTTGGGATTTTCTCTCTCCCTCCCTCTATCCTTCCTCCCCTGCTGTCTCTCTTAAAATATATATATATATATATAAACAAACAAAAAATTCAGCCCTAAAGTTGGCAACATTTATGGAAGGAAGGAAGGAAGGAAGGAAGGAAGGAAGGAAGGAGGGAGGGGAGGAAGGAAGGAAATTAATGGAACAGAATATATAAATGTAGCATCACCATATACTCTGCCACTAACAGCCATGGTGTAACTGATCTAAACTGCTTAACAAGTGAGAAATCATCTCTCCCTTCCTCTTGCGAGGCAGGGCTCATCTGATTTACTTAAAAAAATACTTAGCTGCATGACCTCTCAGATCTGTGCCATGCCCTTCCTAGAACCAGTTTGTCACTGAAGCCAGCTACACGGTGCTAGGGGACGTCCAACAGCACAAGGTCCCTAAGCTTTGCTTTACTCATGTCTCCCGTGGGCTCTCGATCTGTGTCCTTTGTCAGCATTAACAGACTGACCACGTGACCTTCTCCCTTCCCCTTGCCCCATCCATGGGCAAAGAGAAATACAACAAAAACCAGGCCAAAACTTACCCGTGGAGTCCTCTTTCTTGGAAATGTGAGGTTGAGATAGTTATGAGAAATGGAGGATTTGGCCAAGCTGAGGTCAGCATTTTCTCCATAGTTTTTGCCCCAAGAATCTGTTAGAGAATAAAAATATGACGGAGATCAGACCCTGCCACCACTACCCCAGGGTTCAGGGGGTGTCACTGCTACAAGATGCCTCCAAATAATTCCCTCACCCTCAACTAAAGATATAAATGGGCTGGGGAGGGGGCTGATGCAGCTCTAACCAGTGACCTCCCAGTCACGGGGGCCGGCCTTCGGCCTCACATGGCCCCTGCCACACACACCTACTCACACACACAGGTCTGGGTGGGTGAGAGCCACCCTGGTTTGGCCTCCAAGTGAGAGGGAAGGCAGGGGCCGGCTCAGAACATTAGACACTGGTGTGGAGAGCAACCAGACATGGGCACAGGGCGGAGATGGCCCAGGGGCACAGCAAAGCCTGTCCCACAGCAGGGCCTTACCCACAGGCCTCAGCGGGGTGCTCCGGAAGAGCTCGTAGAACTTGGAGAGGTACATGACCATGCTGAGCTTGTCAGGCTCCTGGGCTGACGCCATCTCCTTGCCCGTGGTCACCGGGGGGATGCCGAACTCACGCTCGGCCACGTCAAATGCCAGCTGGTTGTTCTCCACGGCGTCATCTTCGTTCAGAGAGTCAAAGTTGCTGGAGAATCGAAACGAGGTAAAGTTCAGGGACAGGAGACAGAGGTGTGAAGAGCTGAACCAACTTCCCCGTAAGGAGCCCTGTGGGCGACGTTCTCCTAGGTCTCAGCGGGCGGGGAGAGGTGAGGGAGCTGTGAGCCCAGCTCCTGCCCCCAATCACCCCCACCCACTGCCGCCCTCCCCACCCCACTCCACTGCCCCCAACCCACTACTGTCCCGGGAGGCTCCTTCTCACTTGGGGTGGGGACCAAATCAATGACAATGTCATTGCTGCCTGGGTTGAAACAATCGGAAAATAAGTTACGTCTTTGGAAAAGTTCTCACCTATTTTATTTTTAAATAGTTCCTTTATGTGACTGTGCTTTTAAGTATAAAAGTATATGGATATCCTGTAAAAAAAAAATCAAGGGATCTATAACATAAAAAGTAAGAAGTGAGCACCCCATCTCCTTCTTGAGGCAGCCTCACTCCCTAGAAGTACTGACTGATAACCCTCTGGTGGGTTTCCTTTCCGCCGTCTGGATGGATGTGCTCGTGGGCGTGCTTAGTCTGCAGCTGGTCTGAATCCAACACTGACACCTGTATAGGGCCTTCAACATCACAAAGTGTGTCCAACCTTCCTATCAATGCTGGCATCGCTCCCAGTTTACAGACAAAGAAACAAACTCAGAGAAGCTAAGTGACCTGCCCAGGGCTCCACAGCTAACTGGTGTGCATCTCAGGTCTAATTCCTTTGGCTGTGAAATCCTCGAACTGGTCCCCAGAATGAGCTCTTGCCTGTAATTTCTCTCCTGTGGGGCGAGTGCCCAGCTGTGAATGCTCGATTTCCCCAGAGCGGTGATGGCAGGGATGTGGGGGTGAGTGTGAGCACAGAGCCAGAGCTGCTTCTGCTCCTCACATGTTAGAAACACGGGTCAATCGAGCTGCTGACAGCAATCAGTGCAAATGGCAAAGAACAAACTTAAGAAAAACTCAACCCAAAGACGTATTTTGAGCGAAGATTCGGCCTCCAGCAGAAACCCCTGGTTGCCCTTGTCCCCAGGGCCCCCCGGGCCATGGAGGGCTCAGCAGGTGCAGCCCGCACCCCCGACTCACATCAGCTCAGGCCGGAAGCGGTGGATGATGGCACACAGGGCCAGGCCACTGTGCCAGGATGTGGTCAGGTCGGTGACGTTGACGTGCTGGTAGCCCTCGGTTTGCTGCTGGCACCAGGTTAAGAGCTTGCTGGGCCGGATGTCTAACTCTGTAGCAGGGGGACACAGACAGTGGTGTAGAGAGTCCCGGAGCAGGTGCGTCGGGGCTGCTTCTTGAGGAATGTCGAGGGATTCATCAGACAGAAGGCAGCACTCTCGGAAAACAGAAGAGGGCCGTGCCATGGGAAGAATCTAGAAAGGCCTGGCAGGCTGTGTACAACAGGGGCGGCAGCAGTGGGGCGTGTGGGAGGGGAGGGAAGGGGAGGGGAGCCCAGCGGTGGGGAGGTGGCGGGGTCTGGACAGGCAACAGAAGCCGGAGGGGCCTCTCAGCAGGATGGTGACCTGAGCAAGGCCAGACCGCTGCTGGGGAGTTATTCATCGAACCTTCCCTTCCCTGCACTACGAAAAGAGTGCAGCACGTGGGGCCTGTTGTCTAGCTGGGGAGACAAGATCTCCATACTGGGAACAACAGGGAAGGAAAGGCCCAGGAAAGCAATTCCATGGTTCACTTTAATGTCCTAAGTGCTCGACACATATTCACCCCTTCACAACCAATCTGCTGTGGGGGATGTCCTTGTCCTGGTTTTACAGATGAGGAAACGGAAGGATGGAGGAGGAGTGCCTGGCCAAGGTCACACGGGTCATAGCAGCAGAGCCGAGTGGGCTGCCAGGCCTGGGCCCCCATGGCCGCCCTGCAGGCCTCGTCCCCAGAAAGCGTTCCCCCACGCCGCACGCCAACAGCCTGGCTGAGGACCCGGGGCGGTGGCTTACCCCTCCTGGAGAGGCTCATGGATCTCCTCACCGAGCCCAGCCTCTCGAGAGGCCACTGGTGCAGCTCCGTAGTGATGTACAGATGCTTCACCTACGAGCCAAAGAGACCATGCAGCTGCCCACCGGTCTCGGAGCCGGCCTGGCTTCTACCCCGCATCCACCAGCCTTTTCCTCTATCGCTGGAGGCCATGACCTTGGGCAAGGGGTCCCAGGGAACGTGAGATGTGGAGCAATGGATCTCGGCTGTCTAGGCCAACGCGGGGGGACTCAAGTGTGAAAATACGCAATTAGCTGATTTTACAAGCATCACGCCATTCTTTGCGCTGCTGCCAGCAGAAGTTCACGGCTGTGGGTTCCTGAGTCAACGGGAGGAAACGGGACTGCAGGACTGGGACCTGGAAGGACGTGGTGGTTGGCCGAGCAGCCTCCGTGAGAGAGGGGTGCTTAGCGACCCTTGCGCATGGTGACAGTAAACATGTCAGCGTGTGCACAGATGAGGACAGACACCACATGTGTTCTAGTTCTTTCCTGCGGGCTAGAGAGATGCTGACTCTCTTGTCTCTCGTGGCTCTCCTAGAGAGAGGAAGTGGTCCCACATCTGAGCCAGGAGTCATCAGCAGCCTCAGCCCAGGGATGGGGCCAGGTTGTCCATGACCTCCCACCCACCTCTCAGGGCACAGTGGCCCAGATGGGGCCCAGGGAAGGAGTTACCTGATGGGGCCTGACACAGTTGGAGTTGAGATTTGGGTACCGTGTCCCTGGGTCCAGCGTGTACTGCTCAAAGTTCTTATTGATGTTCTCTGGGGTGGTCTGAGGTAACAGCCGGTAAAGACTTTCTCTAGGATGAGGCAGAGCCCGGGGGTCAGGGACTGCTCTGGCACCCGATTGCCTTCATCTCCCCAACCCTTTCCCCTATTTGTATACCTCTTCCCTGCAATGCCCGGGCCCCGTGATTCCTGAGACTCAAGGTGGGGGACAGTCGAAGGGTTTGGGAGAGGGGGTAGGACGGGGTCCAGCAGCAGTGATGCTGGCCTCCTTCCCCCGAGCAGAGGGCAGGGACACGAGAGGTGGCAGCCGAGGGACCTGTGGTTTTGCTAAAACCTCCACTCAGACACGCTGCCTCCTGTGGCCTCCGTCCTCTGTGACCACAGGCCTCCACACCCAAGACCCACAGAGGCCTGCCGCCCACCACCCACCCCCCGCCGCCAGTCCTGACGTCTCCCAGTCCTCCAGCTGTTACAGCCACGTGGCCAGCAGCGGGAGACTCCCAGCAGTCTGGGAGAGAGAGCCCTGGGTCTCAGCAGAAGAGGCCTGAGAGATCAGAAGCCCAGGCAGCTGAGGCTTCCCCTCAACCTCTTTCATCTCACTGTGACTGGGCTGTGCTGGGAACCCCAGCTTTAGGGCCACTCCAGATCAGGATTTCTCTTCTGAATTCAGGTCCAAAGATCCTGGCCCCGAGAGAAGTCACTGGAGGAGGTAGAATGTAACACAGAGAGTCTCCCTGGGGATCCTGATGATCAAATCAGGCCACGTGTGGGAATGAGGGGAGAGAGGACAGAGCTCCAGGTTCATCCAGGAGCCACCTGATGGTCAGCCCTGCTCCCTTTCCTGTCTGATCTGCAGAACCAGCGCTGCCCCCCAGCTGGAACCCCGGCTGTCCGTACTCACCTTTCAGCAAGCACCTCCAGGGGAGGGGTGCCCTGGTCCCAGCTTTTCACCATCCAGGCCGTGTCAAAGGCTGCCAGGAAGCCCCGGGCACAGCCTGTGCCCATGGGCCAAAATGGCTGGAGAAGAAAACATGCAAAATTCCAGTTGGTTCTCCTGCCTCCCACCCCACCCCCCAGGCTGCTAACCCATTCTCTCCAGCACTCAGTGCTTGCTGAGCCCATGGGAGACACTACAGGGAGTGTGGGGTGACAGGGCAGAGGCCAGCCCCCCTAGGATTCAGCACAAACACGTTCTGCCATAGCACCAAGTCACATGTAAAGGTGGCTGGGAACGGCTCAAACAAAGCACAGGCAACCGCTATCCCCCCAACCCCCAAGGGAGATGGAAATCACGGAATGCTTCACAAAAGAGTTGCATTTATGCTGATTTAAAAGAATGGGTAGGCTTCTAATCTTGATCCATTCAAGAACAGCAGCATGGACAAAGGCCTGGTGGAGGAACGGAGCAGAGTAACAGGAGAGAATGCTGACAAGGGGAACGGTGGGGTTGGGGTGCCGATCACAGCCCACACACCATGGTGAGCGAGGGCTGGTCTGCCAAGCTAAGTTCCAACCGACTGTCCCATGGGCACCCAAAGCATGGTTTGGAATTTGACTCTTATTTGGGATAAATAAACATTTTTTTGGTTAGTGCTTATTTAAAGATAAAAATGTAACCCTGCTGAAAAAGTTGGTTCAAGCTGAGGATGCTTGCAGTTGCCATGCTCTGGGAAGCATTCTGAGCAGGGAGGCCACGGAGGGAAGCGGGACTTTGGGGCCCACATGCCTTTTTGCCCCCTCTACCATCTCCGTGTTCCCAGGCCCCAGAGAGCTCCCCTTGTGAGGAAGAAGTGGTGGCCCAGCTGAGGGGGTACATGTTCTAAAGAGGGCCACCCGTGTGGGCTAGAGCAGGGCCGACTAATTCACACTTTGACAAAGAGGTCAGCCTGAAGAGCCCAGAGCGGGGAGAGGAAGGCAGCGTGAGCTCCTCTGGGTCTGGAGCAAGGGCAGGCCAGGTGCGAGCTGGAGGCCAGGATGGGCTTGGCCAAGTCCAGCCTGCTGGCAGGGAGCCCGTCTTTCCCCTGGCCGAGGGACAGCAGATGCCGCTGGCCGCACCAGAAATGCAGGGATCTCTTCTCCCAGGAAGAGGGGGTTCCAAACGCAGACGCTACCTCGAGCAAGCTGTCGCCCACCAGGGCTACGAGGAGCTGGTGGGACTGGCGGTCGCGCACCAAGGCTGCGTTCTCTGAGGCGTACATGGAGGTGAAGTCAAACATGGCCACGTCGGGCTGCCCATAGTGGTTCAGAGCAAAGTCGAGTGATGGCAGCTGGTAATTGGTGGCGAAATCTGCGGCTTCGCGGGCATAGGAAAGCAGATTGTCCTGGTTCACGTTCTCTGCGCACAGCAGCATCTCTGTATCGATGTAGTCCTGGGGAGAGAAGGAGAGCGTGGTATGGGAATCCGCCCCCGGAACTGGCAAGCGTTCATACCCACGTCTTTGCAAAGGACTTGGAACGGCTTTGTACAGCAAAGCTAAGCAAAACAGAAACTCAGGGCCAAAGGAATCAAGAGGAACCAAATCAGTCATCTGTCAGGGTTGACAGAGCTGTGATTAGGCCTCACACTTGGCTTTGAGCTTCCTGGCATCCAAGGCGAAAGGGAAATGTGATCTATGGCAGCACTTTCCTTATCAGAAAGAAGGAAGTGTAGACATTCCTAGGGGAGGAAATTTTTTTCCTGGCACTAAAGTCTAAAGAAACGGTTTCTTGTTGGAATTTTGACAGAGAACATAGTGTTGTAATAACTAGCTTACTCAATAATGGTCTTGCGGTAAATACAGAAGTATATTTCACATGGCTGGTTCTTGTGATAACTTTCAGTAAAATTAAAAGACAAAAGAGCAAGTAAGGTATAGTGATTTCATCGTGGACTAAGCTAAGCTAATATGGTCCAGACATGCTGCGTTTGGTGGTCAAACAAGACCAGAAAAGGCATGGGTGCCTGGCAGAGCTCTCAAACCCTCCCTCCAGAATGAGCTCTCTCTTCTCTTGAAAGGCTACGGCTACTCAGGGCTCTGCTTTGCTCTTACAGGGTAAACTGTCACACTCCCCACTAGAAGGAGGAGGGCCCTGGCTTAGGGGGGCAGGATAGCCATCCCTGAGGGACACTGGCAGTGACCTGTGGGACGTCCCCCAGAATCTAATCTGCTCATCATCTGACTAAGAAACTAGAAGGCTGTCCTCCCAAAAGGTGACACAGAAAGTGCAGATTCTGGGGGGCAGGGGCATGGGTGCGAACCAGTATATAAGACCAACACGGGCCTTGGGGTTATCCAGAGCCTGAGGTCAGAGTCCACCTTTGCTGTTCACTGAGCAAATTTTGGCAAATTACTGAATGTTTCTGAGTTTCCATTTTCTCATTCCTCATTTCTCATTCTGGGAATAACAAAATCCACTTCACACAGTGAGGACGAGAGGAAATCATAGACATAAAATCCCCAACCTGACCCCTGGCGCCTAGGAAGTGCTCAGTGAATGGGAATTTCTGTCCCCTATAATTCATGATGGCACAAACATAGTGTATGGTGAAATACATCCCTGGACCGGCCCAGACACTAACAGGAGCATTTACAGAAGTCTGAGAAGGCACAGCCACATCTACAGACAGGGTGACCCACCGTGTCAGTGTTCCTAATAACCATCATTTCAAGTACCTTGTCCCAGAAATTCTAACACGTTCACACCCAACTACATCACCCAGGTCGCACCCAGCATTAGCCAGGGAGCACTTTGTCAGGTTGTGGCGTTCAGACTGGAGCTCCTGCTGTTCACTTGTCCTTTCTCGCACCTGTTCCTACAGTCACACGACCAATCCCCTCCCTCAGAGTTGTGGAGAGGAGATGGGGAAGGGCAAATGGAGAGGTCTTGAAAATACCCCGTCTTCAAGGCATGCCTCAGGTGGGCTGGCTGACGAGTGAGCGTGCAGACTGCACAGTGAAGGTCACTGGTGCTGCTGGCCCAGACAGGAGCACGGGGACCTGCACAGGGAGCAGACCCCCAGGCTGTGTTGGGCTGGGAGCGCACCTGGTCCAGGGCTGCTGGGAGGAGCCGCGGGACCTCGTTCGCGGAAGTTCTAGGGGAGGGGGTGGATAGAGAAGCAAGACCACGGGGATGGGAGACCAAGGACAAGGGAGAGATGGGTGGGAATGGGGCCCCTGTACAAAGTGGGCAGGCCTGGAGAAGGAGTTTTAAATTAAGATGCAGAAAGGAGAATGAGGGTGGGTTCCATTTTCCACAGGCACGGGTACGGAGGAGAGGCTGGTCCTGGGCAGAGAAAAGGGAGTGTAGAGGGAGACGCAGCAGGAATAACCCAGGTGAGGAATCTGACAGGAAGAACAGTCGCCCCACACACTGAGCTGAAAAGGCGGCTGGAGACCGGAAGAGAAGGTCAGGCAATGGCTTCCAGCGAGGGTGGGCTCAGCTTCGGGAGACCAGCTCTGATGTGTGCTCGCCTTGCCCGCCGGGTGACAGTGCTCCCTTGCGCGGCGGCGAGAGCAACCCTGCTGCATCCCGAAGCCCTAGCCTGTATGTATGTGGCCCAGCAGAGGCAGGGTCCCGGGGCAATGGGCCGCCCTCCTGTGACGGAGAGCAAGACGAACAGAGCTGGGACCCTGGAGACATGGTTTCCCGAGGAGAACCTTCACTCTCCTTTCAGGAGCCATGGGAAGAAGCCCAAAGGTCAGCAGGAATAGATGGGGATGCAGGTCAGTCAGTCACTCAACACACATTCACTCAGCGCTTCTGTGTGCCTCTAGGAAGATGCTGATGCATGCAGGGAGAGGAAATGAGAGAGGACTTGCCACTCCTCTGGGAGCATGACAAGAATGTTAACTTGAGTGGCTCGGGGTAGATGGACCAGCTGCCAGCTATGCAAATGCCACAGAGCTTGGCTGGACACAGGGAGACTCAAGGCCAGAGCTCCTGAACCAAATGGCGGTGCAGCTCTCTCATGTCCAGCCTGGGGCCTGTAATTTCTAGATGAGAATTCCTATCTTATACCTAGGGGCCCCGCAGCACCGGCTCAGAAGATGGCCCCAGAGTCCGTGAGGGGAAGAAAAGCCTTGGTGAGGACACCCACGAGCCTGGGATCTGCTCCCAGCTCCTCCACAGTCATGATGGCTTCACAGTGAGTCATGCTGGCCCACCTGTGCCGTGACAGAGAGAGGGGAGTATGGAGGGGCTAGGACAACTGCCAAAGAGTTGAGTCACCATGAGCAACTTGTCATGGCCTGGACAATGCCCTGGGATGCCCCGAGGGAGCCTTAGTGTCCCAGCGGCTGGAGTACTCAGCCAGTGAAATAGGAAACCCATAGCCAACTCTGCCTGATGCCCTAGTGTTGGGGCAGGGGGCCAACAAAAGCTTCCTCGGTCCCTCCTTTGCAGAGGTGCCCACCATGCTTGCAGCCCTGGACCCCAAACAGTCCTTCACTATCTGCCACAGGCCTCCCAATGGACGAGGCAACTTCAGGAGGGATGCCTGTGGAGCAGAGGAAAGAAGGGGACACCACCCCACCTCCCTCAGCCCAGGTCAGCCAGGGAGCACCAGATTTGAAACCCATTGCTCACACATCTGCTAGCTGTGCTCAGTCAGCCTCCAGTCCCCGTCCCACCATTCACAGCCTCCTGTCTGCAGCTCGGGCTCTCAGCAAGGACCTGAGAGGCATGGAGGAGGCCCAGGGGACAGCTGGGTTACTCATGGCACCCGGCCGGCAGCCAGCACAAAGTGGCAAGAGGACAGACACATTCTTCTCTGACAAGCAACAATGAATGGTCACCACGCTGCCTGGGCTACTGGCTGACACCCCGAGAGCAGGCTGACCTCAGATGGCAGGATCCTTATCTTGAGGTACCAGGCAGCAGCCGGGGCAGGAACAGAGGCTCTGGAAGGGTTGGAAGCCTGTCCGAAGAAGCCTCTAGCCCAGGGCCCCCAACCCCAAGTGCTTTTTTCCAACCCTGTGCTCTGTTGAAGCACGAAGAGGCAATGGCAGGACACAGAGGCCAGGAAGCCAGCAGGATGAAAAAGCAGGTGTCCAAACCAGACAGAAGTTACGCAGGGAATCCACAAACCCCCCTACATGGGCCGGGCACTGGGACAGTTGCTCTATATACATTTTCTCATTTATTCCTGCAAACAACCCTTTCAGATAGAAACCATTATTCCGAGTCTCCAGAGAAGGAGACTGAATTTCAGAAAGGCTGAGCGGCTTAGTCACAGTCCTGAGTTAATCTGCGGCAGAGCCAAGATTCAAGGGGTCTTTCTGACCGAGAGAACAGACAGCTCCCCGCCACCCCTCCTCCCCCACTGAGGGAAATTCACAAGGGAATGTATTCTCACAGAGGCAGGTTGAATGAGATGCAGGGAAGGAAAAGACTCCACCGATCTCTTGGGGGCAAAGGCTTTCATGAACACCTGGGTGCGGGTCTCAGCCCAGCCCAGGCTCTGCAGAAACATATCTGTGCGTAGTCCTGTGGGCCCCTTCATCCAAAGCTCACACAACAGCATGGAGGAGGACAGCAGTGGGCGGAAGTTCTTTCCCGCCTCCCCACCCCTTGCTCTTGCACTTGCTGGGTCACAAAGGGAAAGACAGGACATCGCAGCCAACAGATACGTACATTAATGATGACACCTTTGTCAAGCAGGCTCTGCTTCTTGGCGGTCATGACAAAATAGTGGGTGCAGTCCTTGTAGTAAACAATGTTCTCCAGATCAATGCCTGCAAAGAGAAGCATGCGTGGACTCAGTTTGACTCCCTCAGGGTCTCAGTGCCTTGCCCCATCACAGGTGTCATTACGTACCTGCATATATTCACTTTAGGCAAAGTTTGTAAAACATACATGCCGGGAAAAGATAAAACTGAGGGCTAGAACTTCCCCAGCTCCACACAGCTAGCTTTTACCATACCACTAAGACACTATGTTTTGGGGTTTTGTTTTTTTAAGATTTATTTATTTATTTTAGAGAGAGGGAGAGAGCGTGCCCACGTGTGGGAGCAGAGGGAAGGGCAAAGGGAGAGAAAGAATCCTCCAGCTGACTCCTCTCTGAGCACGGAGGCTGACATGGGGCTTGATCCCAGGACCCTGAGACCATGACCTGAGCCAAACTCAAGAGTCGGCTGCTTAACGGAATGAGCCACCCAGGCGTCCAAAAGACACTATGTGTTTTTTTTAATTAAGATGTAATTGACGTATAACATGGTGTCAGTTAAAGGTGTACAGCATGTTGATTTGATATATTTATATATTGCAATATGATGAAAACACTTTAAAAAAAGAAAACCTCAAAGTCCTTAGGGGCTGAGGACCAGTTTTTCAAGCTGGAGTGAAGTGCTACAGAAGGGCCAAGAGTGGTCTGGGGCATGGCAGCCAAGCAACAACAGAGCCGGGATTTGAACCCCAACCTGTCTGACTGCCAGTCCCATACACCATGCGCTGCATGCGGTCAGAGTTTCAAAGAGCTGTGTGAATTCTTTCAAGACTGTGCTAAGCAATGTTTCTACTATCCCCCTTGTGTAGGGGGAAACCCAGATGCCCTGGCAGGAACAACTCAGTGTACGGGACTAGGTTGTAGAGCTTTGCACTTTCCAGCAATTGCCAAGATACTTCATACACTAGGTATCTGCATTAAAAAAAATGCTGTGAGAGTTTAGCTCGGTGGTTCTCAAAATGGGGTCCCCTGGCCAGCACCATCAGCATCACTGAGAAGCTAGAAATGCTGACGATCAGGACCCCACCCTGGATCTAATAGATCAAAAACTCTGAGCGTAGGGCCAGCAATCTGCACTTTGAGCCCCACAAGGTGATTCTGATGCATGTGCCAGTTTGAGAACCACTGGCTTAGCTTCTTCGAAGGGAGAGGAAGGAACAGACACAAAACTTATCAGCAGTTGACAGGGGCACCCTGGGTAACCACAGGAACCCCTTTATTACCGTTAAATAGGAAACAGCCATCAATGCAGAGGTCCCCCAGAGAATCAGAGGAAATTCATCGTTGTCACCATGTAAGGGGCACTGTGAAACAATGGCCAAAGGTGACCATCACAGCGAAATTTAAAGGAAGCATTGAAACATTTGGAAAAACACACTCAATGTCCTGTCATAATTCATATTTGGTGGTTTGTTGAAGTATTTATCTTCTTAGTTTTTGAGAGGAAGGGAGGGTTGAACTCATTCTTAAATCATGCAGAAGAACACAATATGTTGGAAGAAAATAATAAAATCGTGCCACTGTGGTGAAAGTCAGAGGGTCGCACAACGAACACACATCCTTGGGGCCAGGGAGCAGCAGTCTGCTCGATAAGGAATCCCATTCCAAAAAACCCCACCGGAAACAGTCCAGCAGGAGCAGTTTGCACTGTAACAGTAAATAACCAAAAGGTCTAAATCAGAGGCCAGCGCACGTCTGCCACAAAGGACCAGACAGTAAGTATTTCGGGCTTTGAGAGCCATCTGGGCCCACAACCACTCACGGGGGAGGAGCCACAGGCAGCGACATGTGTGACCAGGCGTGACGGTGCTCCAATAAGCTTTTATTTATGGACCTGGAAACCTGAGTTCCATATAACTGCCGATTTGTCACAAAATACCCTTTTGCTTTTTCTTCAGCCATTCCGAACTACTGAAACCATTCTTAGCTTGAAGAGAATATGGACCTACGTGGCCAAGCACAGTTTTCCAGCCTCCCATTTAGATGCTCGGGCAGTGACGTACAGCCTCTTCACGCGCAATTCTGCAGCCTGCAAAAGTGAACACTGGGGGCACGCAGCTGCGACACGGACAGCATTTACAATGTGACGCCGCATGAGGAAGCCAGAATCACAGAGTGTACTGATGCTCTGCTAAGAGCCGGAGCCACGTGGAAAGGGAGGGTGCAGGTGGACGGTTTTGAAAGGCAGTATATGGAAATGAGGATGATTTCTGTGCTAGGTGACGCTGAGTGTGGATGATTTATTTCTAGCATAAAAATTTTAGGGGCACCTGGGTGGCTCAGTCGGTTAAGCGGCCGACTCTTGGTTTCAAGTCACGTCATGATCTCAGGGTCCTGGGATCGAGCCCCACGTCAGACTCCATGCTCAGTGGGGAGTCTGCTCAAGGATTCTCTCCCCCTCTCCCTCTGCTCCGCCTCCCCCTCTGTTTCTCCCCTGACTCACGCTCTCTCTCACTCAAAATAAATAAAATCTTTTAAAAAAATTTTATTTAACACTGTTGTCACACTGCCTTTCAGGAGAGAGATAGATTTTTAAATCAGGTTAAAAGAAAAATCTGGAATTTACTTAATTGGCAGCAGGGTTTCATCCCTCTTTCTCCTCGCTGTGCTTTTCTTCTCTCCATCATCTTTGTGACTGCCTGACGTGCTAGTTGTTTGTTTACTGACCCCTCTAAAAGAGGGGTCTTGTTTTGCCCACTGCTCTTTCTCGGGCCCTTGAACAGCATCTGGCCCCGACTAGGCAATCAACAAATATTTGTTGAGTGATGAGTATCTTTGGAACATATCAAGCCCCACGGCTAGGGGACAACTGACATCCGGGGGTGAGTACATGTTCCCTGGGCATCCCTGGATGTTATTTACGGGGAAGGACACCTGGCACCCTAAACAAAAGCACCTACACTTCTTCAGGCACCAACCCCAGGTTACTGGCTCCCTCCTCAGAGGGCTCTCTGAAGCTCACGCTGCCTCAGGCATAGGCCAATCTCCGCATCAGACTGGTTTCCCTGGGGGTCAACCACTGGACAAGGAGCCAGTTGGGAAGCAGACCATGCCAACCTCAACTTTGTATCCCATGATACCGAATACCAGCACCGAACGGGCATGTTGAGAAACCGCTGAGTAAATATATCTTTATCCATTTTCACGTACAACATCCAGAACTTTCCCTCGAGAGTCTCTCTTGTCCTCGAAGGAATTCTGCCTATTTCTATCCTAAGAAGAGGTCCCTGCTTCCACTTAATCAGAGTGAGTCTCCCAATCCCAAGAGCTGGGAATGCCCAGCACGGACAATGGTTTGGCTTGGAGAAAGGTAAAGGTCCTACCTGTTTCTTCTTTAAGGTCCTGAAAAAATTTCTGGTTGAAGATGAAAGCCACACCACTAATCTCTTCCACCTTGGCCTCAGCTGTGCTGTTTCTGTTTATGAAGTTGGCGGTGATGGCAATAGCCAACTTCCCACGGAATTCTTTCCTTCTGAACCCTGCATAAGGAAAAAGGGGAAAAGGGAGTCTTTCTTCTGCATTGGTATGAAAACTGAGAAAGATTACAGAGGAAGCTGTCCTCAGATGCCTCACAGGCCAGTGAACCCAGAGTTCTGCCTGGAGAACAGGGGCAGACAGACATGCCAAGGTCTGTACCCAAGGAAGAAACCCATCCCTAGAGGCCTCAGTCAGGGGGACTTTCCCCTTTCCTAAAATCTATAGGACGAATTATTCCGGTTAGGCTTCTACAGACAAAAGGCTCAAGTGATTTTCCCAGCAGGATCATCCTCTAAAGGTTTGTCAGGCACAGTGGCTAAGAACACCCACGATACATGCATTTTGAACTTTTACGATTAAAACTAGGTTGTTAGCATTTTTCATGCCCCCCCCCTTGAAAAGTAGGATTATGAGACTGCATTCCTGTGGGGTGGGGATTTTAACAATTTTTCTATTTCTAGTCTCTAGTGATGGGTGCTTAGTCCACACTCAGTAAGTATATAATGAGCAGACGCAGTCTAACTTGCAACTGATTTAATACAGTGATTCCTTGGGTTCTTCTAGTTGTTGATGGTTTACCTTAACGTTGATTTTTAGCGGTGGTGACACAGAGGATCCCAAGCGGGTGGTCACACTTCAGTGGAGCATCTTGTGCCCATCCCCTTTCTTTCTAGCATCTGACATCCCACAGTCCTGAACCTACCCTCTGCCCCAGATACTACTGTTTACTTTGCTTAACTCAAGGCTCTCATCACAAGGGCAGGCTCTCTGGACATGCCTTTGTCTTCAGCCTCCTCTGGGAACTCCCCCTACATTTGCTCACCGCATACCCAAACCCCATGCTGATTCCCAAACTTCTCTGTCAATACTCCCTTTGACCAGAAACCTTGGGGTTTTTTTTCTCAATACCTCCTCTTTAAGTCTTTCCTCATTAGACTTTTACTGAAATGATCAGAGATGGCCATTATTGTCTGATCTAGTATCTCCTAACTGAGAGTGACCTTGGCTCCCAGGGGGTATCTTGGCAATGTATGGAGACATTTCTGGTTGCGACAACTTGGGGGGAGGGGGGAGAGGACAGGGATGCCACTAAGCGTCCGACTGTGCATAGGACAAAGAATGATCTGGCCCCAAATGTCAGTAGTGCCAGTGTAGACAAACTCCCGCTCTAGCCTACTTATTTGGTTCTAAGCTGCCTAAATGGCTCTCCTTCTTACCCTTCTTTTCCTGCCCACAAAATGCCTAACTATACTCAAGCAAAGTGTGGATTTTGGATTTACAAATATTCAGACTTGCAGTTTTACCCAACCACCAAAATGGCCCCATAAATTCTAGCAGCACAACATCCAGGTTAGCAGCTTAAAAAATCTTTGTCAGAGATGGATTTCTGATTGCAGGGGTCCGGCAAGTGTAGGGATGGAGGCGAAGAGAGCGGCGCAGGAATGGGAAAAGGGTCCCGGGGGCACAGCCAGTGGGTAGGGCCCAGCAAGGCGGCCCACACCTCCCAAATCCTCCAGCAGCATCCTTCCTTCTGGGAGTGTGTTCTGTCCTCGGAGGACATGCCCTCCCCATCAGAAATCGGCAGCCTGCAGCCCTCGAGCAGGGCAAGCTTGGAGAGCAGATCCAGCCGCCAGTCTGAGCGAGGCCATATGGGACCACTTTGTCCGCCATCTGCGGTCTCTCATTCATACAGTTAGCACCAATTAGTACAACCTCTGTGCCAATTAATCTCTGGGGTAGGGGCTAGGGGATTGAAGACATTTCTGGCAGTGGTGCTCTTCTCCCAACCTGACCAGATCTTACTCCAACAAGACACGCTATGCTTCCAACTCTAGAATTCAGAGAAGCATGGGTTTTGCACCCTGACAGTCTGGGAAAAGCTCATCTTACTGCCCAGCAGTGAGTGTGCTTAAAAATTACAGAAGAGACGGGCTCCTCCGGCTGGGGTATTACACGTGACAGAAGAAGGCGGCCATTGAGAGTCTAAGAATGGTTGTCTTAGCTCGACGGAGTGAGTGTGGAAGTGCTCAGTACCATGGATTCACTGACAGGTGCTCAATAAATGCATGTTGGCTTTCAATTTCCATGGCACTTTACCTTTATAAAGGATTTTTACGTACAACTCTTTTCCTACCTCTCATGACAATGCTCTGAGAAGATTCTGTGATCCTCATTTTATAGGTGGGAAGCCTGACGTTCAGAGACCATAAAATGCCTGCCTTCTCGATGCTCAGCCTCAGGCATGGCAGGACAGTCTGCCTTCAATCAAGGCCCCCATCCAGCTTTGTCACCTGCCATCTTGCCCCCATTCTGCAAACCAACCCCCAGTCCCATAACCCACTTCCTCAGCTCCAGAAAGAAGAGTCTTCACCTTCCAGTGTGTTCCTGCGGCCATCAGCACCAATGATGACGTCAAACTCAAAGTCCGACAGACAGTGGTCCGCAGGGAGAAATTCTGCCCGCCAGCCGATTTCTACCAAAACGGAAAAATGATTTGAGTTGGCAGAGAAAGGTGGGAGGTCCCCGAAGTGTTGGCAGGGGGAAAGGGGATAATATCTTTAGGGAGAGGCACCCCAGACAGAGCTGCCACGGAAAGACCCAGAGTTATCCTAATTCACACTCTCACCTGGAGTCCTTCTAGCTTTAGTCCAGGACAAGGTAAACCTGCAGCACCCACCCCATGCCTGATTTAACTGGTTTCTCTAAAGGCTGGGAGTCTATCCTCAATGATTCTCAGGCTAGTCCCACTTGAACCCTCTTTGTCTCGGTGTACTCTACCATGTTCTCGTCACATTCCCCTACATTCCTCCTTGCCCTCCCATGACCAGCCAGACCCGAACGATGGATGTGCCAGGTGTCCAGAAACCAGCTTGAATTCCCACTTCATTGGGCAGCACAAAGCCTTTGATGAGAATATTTGCAGGTAAAACCTTGCTGGTCACCCAGAATTGGGTCTGAGAAAGGCTAAGGGCACACATATCTCTGGAAGTTCACTAACGATGCTGTCCTACTACAAAGGCCACTGAATGCCTCTCTTACATTATGGAATATTCTGGGTGGAGGACAGGAGAGGTCAGAGCCCTAATGAACCCGTGAAGCTCTGAGGTCTCCAACACGAAGCTGCCCAAACCACAAGCCTCACCCAGGCAGCAGCAGATTTGGTAAGAGATAAGCTGCAGAGGCATCATAACCAAACTCACAGACCACGGTGTATGTGAGATCAGCATCTACATGAACATACTAAAAGGAAAAAGAGCAACACGACTAAATAATAAGACATTACCCACCATGGGTGGTTTCTGTGGTTTGTAAATTATGCTTCAGTAAGGCTTCAGAATATTACATACCAAATAATATCATGAGCACTTATTTCGTGTTTGTTCTGGAAGCTTGGCTTTTTTTTCTTTACTGGATTTTAAAATATTACGTGGGCACAACAAGTGTAGCTACACGTCCACGTGTGTTGTGTGTTCCCAAGCAGCCTGAAGACCATAGGAATGAACTTCAACAAACAACCAAATCTAGGTCTTCTATCCTAATTACCTATTACTTTGTTTGTCAAAGTACCACCTCCCACTGACACGGTGACCAAATTATGGGTCTAATGGCTTAATCAGTCCCCTGGCAGAAGAGCAAACCTAAAGTGACACCATTGGTCAGAAAAGGCAAAAACATCCTTGGATGGGATTACACCCAATAGCTCCCGACAAGATAACAGGAACATTCTCTGAGAGCTGCAAATGTGATCCCCACTTTGCAATATCTGACTTCTAGACATAAGAGGAAGATTATACTGTACTTTGATTTTCTTGATCTTCAGGAGGCTCTAGAACCTTCACAAACTCCACGTTCACATGGATTTCAACTCCCAGCATCAGGGCGACCTTGAACAGGATGAGCTGCAACTGACGAATGCCTGTTAGAAAGGAAGGGGGAAAGAGAAGAAGTGTCAGTAGCAATGCTTGAGAGTATGCGGGGTACTCTGTAATCTCAACGATCCTGAGCAGAGCAACGTACCAACAATGATCACGACTGAGAACTAATTATGTGCCAGCCACCCGGTGTTTTCTCATTTAACCCTTACCATGGGATAATTATTCCCATTTTATAGATGAGAAATTGAGGCTCAGCAAGGCGAAGTGACTTGCTCAAGGTCACAGGGCAGCAAACTAGAACGTTGCCTCCGATCTGTCTGATTCCAAGACTGCACTCTAGCTTTGAGAAAATGCTATCGTGATGGAGGCTCTGCCTTTCCTGCCTCCTCCCTGAGAGGGGCTAGAGGTCTGACAAGGTAAAGACGGAAAGAGGAGTAGACCGGGACAGTAATGGCCACAAGTAAAGTCAGTGACGAAATGGCTCATTTTGTGGGGGAATAGGCCTAAGCCCTTAGCCATCCAGGGTCAGCGTGAGGTGGGGAATTCTCTCCACAGAGCTGGACTCATGGTAAGTCACCTCGTACCCACTGCCCCAACTCCCCTGATGAGCGTCACCCCCTCGTTTCTCCACCTCGTCCCCGGCCATTCAGCACACATGGGTATGTCTCCAAATATTATTCTGTAGAGTGAGAAACTTTCTGTGGGTCGCTCTGTATTTCGTGGGCTTTGTTCACTTAACATTTATTGAGCAGCTACAATGGGCCAGGTGCCATGGTAGGCAAAATGCGGGTGGACAGATTAGGGCAGGCCACGGTAGTTTGGGGACAGGGGAGTGGCAGAACAGGGCCGGAGCTGTGGACCTGGAAGCCAACAGAATACCAATTCCCACAGACAGATTAGGGATTCTGATAGCTGCAAGAGGTTGGGGCACTTGGGAGTTAGGAGGCTTCTGGGGGTGGAAATCTCAGTGAAAATCTCTTTCACGGGAGGTGGGGAAGAAGTCAGATCGCAATGGAAGGATGCATGGGTAGGACGCAGAGACAACGTCTACATCCCCTCTTTCTACAGTAAATGCTTTGAAATAGAAATAAGTTAAGGAAATAAGAGAGGGTAGAGGGGCAGTGAGGTAAGGGGCAGGAAATCTGGAGGGAGCAGAGGGGAGCTGAGCAGCTGGCTCTGCCTCAGACACAGCAGGAGGGGCAGGAACGGGAACTCAGGTGGAGGCCAGTGCAGGAGGAAGGAGGGGGGCTGGCACTGGCAGTGCCCACCAGTGGCTTCTCCTCCCCAGAGCACAGGAGGAAGGCCAACTACTCAGAAGGAGGAGGCTGCAGTGGAGGTTTGAAGCAGCCTCATGGGAAGGGGAGGAGGGTGCTGACACAGGACCATCAGGAACTGCTGAGCCGTGGCTGGGGGCTGGGGCGCAGCTGGGGCTGGAGACCAGGGTGGGTATGAAACGAAGCAGTCAGCTGGGGCTTAAAGAATCCAATCCCCCTCTTGCCTGCAAACAGGCCTAGGCGGCGGGCTGGCCTCTCCTCATCATTTCAAGGCTCCTAATCTAGCTTGTTCTAGCACACAGTAGGTGTTCAATAAATTCTCTCTGCCTCGCTTCTCACAGGCAATGGAACTGCTCTTGACAACGAGCACCCTGAACATCAGAAGTTCAGATCCAGAGTCCTGCCAGGGATTCCACACACTGGGAATTTTCTGAGAACCAGGGGTTAAATGGGAGACCCATCAATGGGGCAGAGAGGGGCTCCCAGTCAGAAGAGAAGGCAGCCCAACAGTGGGCGGGGTGGGGGGGGGTGCTCACAAGGCCCCCTGGTGCCCAGTCTGCCTCTCAGGAGAGCTCAATGGCAAAGTGGTGCTAAATGTTGTAGTTCACATTCATTCTTCCATGAGGGGTAGAGAGTATCCCGAAAGCTGACGCTGCAGCCTTCTGGGCAAAGCCAAATTTCTTTCCAATGGACCCCTGGAATTTTCTCATCCCAGAGTGGGAATAAAGTCTGGGGCCACTGCCGATAGCTTCCCCTGTACCCCTGATTAAATTACACCCAATGTGGCTGCCCACTGTCTTGAATCATTCCTCTGAGCCCCACGCCCTTTCCTATCGGTTCCCACCCTGGTGAGAACATGGCTCTCAGGGCCCTCCTGCCCCCATGGGTTGAAAGACTGCAGCTCTGGAATGTGAAGCTGGGGACCCTGGCTGCCTCTTGCTCACTGTACACCAACGGAGGCAAAGCATTTCCCGAGTCCCTACTACCTGCCAGGCACAGTGATAAGCACATCACAAACTTGACTTCACTTGATTCTTTCTGCAGTCTTGGGGCAGGCATTCATCCCATTGTGGGAGACAAAACTTGGTGCTCGCAGAAGGTAAGGAATTTGACCCAAGTCCCACAGCAAATGCGCAAGGCAGATTTGGGGCCCGGATCCGTCCAAGCCCTTGAATTCTCGCCACAGTGTTAACCTCCCTGACATTTATGGGACACAGTTTTATATACCAGATGGCTAAAGGCCTCCTGCCTGCTCAGCGCGAGAGGGAAGTCTGTTCTCCCACAGCCCGTCTGCACAGATCTTGGCTCGGGAGACCCAGGCTGGAGTAACACAGAGCAGAAGGGCCTCGGTGTCCCCCTGAGCATGCTCGGTGCACAGGGCCTGAAATCCATGTTTCCTACTGCCCCTCCTTGTCTGGGTGAACCCCTGTCATGATGCCCTCTCTCTTTTTAAAACTCAAGGAAACCTGGTCCAGGGCCTGTCAATTGTGTCATTCCTCTGTTCTAAAACCTGCCACGGTTTCCCCCGCACCAGCAGCGCAACGTCCAAGAGGCACTTGACGCCTTGGCCCGTTTCGTGACTTCGTATGCCTCCTTCGTCTGAACTCCTCCAGCAAGTCTAGATGGCTCTGTTAAGGTACAGTTCGTTCCTGACAGAATCTCAGTGAGCTCTCTGAGAGAGTAAACCGTGTTACCGCCCTCTGATTCTGTTCCCCATATTTCCTCCATTCATTCAACAGAAGTTGAATGAGCACCTACTATGTGTCAAGCACTCCTTTATGCCCTGGAGACACTCCAGTGAAGGAGGCATGCCACAGGCCCCAACCTCATGGTGCTTACACCTCGTGGGGCAGACACAGCTCAGAACTAGAACAAGGCACAGAGCAGGCCCTTCATGAAATGTCTGCTGGTCAACTGTATGGACCCCCAGGGGTATGTAAGCTGGAACATCCTGGAGACTCCTCAGTGTGGAGAGATGTGCCCCACCCAGGGTCGGCCCCATCCCTGAACGGGGCGTCCCCATGGGCTGTACTCACTGATGTGGTCAATGGAGCCAGCACAGAACTTCCCGTAGAACTTCTTGGCCCCCAGGCCCCGCAGGTCATGAATGGTGAAAGGCCACAAGTGCAACACGTTGTTCCTGGAGAAGGTGTCCCTCTTCTCCACCACAACCACTTTGGCCCCTAGGTAGGCAAGTTCAATGGCAGTACGCAAACCACACGGTCCTCCCCCAATGATGAGACACTGCAAAGGTAAGACAGGAGAGAGACATTCAGTGACCTCTAGCACTGTGGACACAAACCCCTGGTCAACAGCTCATGGGTCCACTCAAATCAACCGGCAAGTACGAACCAAGAATTGGTTAGGACCTGTCATTCATCCACCCAAGGTACCTTACCTGTGGGCCTAACCAGGCACCGTGCCAAACCCTGGGAGGGCCACAGAAGTACAGGGGCTTAGCGGGGAGGCACAGAAAGAGGTTCTGAGTCAGACCGACCTGGGCTTAAACCCCAGCTCTGGCATTTGACCTCTTAGCTTCCTCATCTGTGATCGCGTCTACTAATCTTCCCTCATAGAATTATTGAAAATAAGACTGCTTTTAAAAAGCTTCTTGTGCATCACTGTGACCTTGGATGAGGCGATGGTTTCTTAGATGTGATACCAAAAGCACCAGCAATGAAAGAGGAAAAAGATAAGTTGGACTTCATTCTTAAAACCTTTTGTGCTTTAAAGGCCACCATAAGAAAGTGAAAAGACAGCCCACAGATGGGAGGAAATAGCTGCAAATCATAAATCCGGTAAGGGATTAGTATTTGAAATACATAAAGAATTTACCAACTTAATAATAAAAAAGATGACCCAATTAAGGAACAGGCAGATAATCTGAATAGAATTTTTTTCCAAGAAGGTATACAAGTGGCCAATAATTATGGGAAAAGATGTTCAGCATCATTAGCCATCAAGGAAATACAAATCAAAGCCACAATGAGATACTACTTCATACCCACTTGGGTGACTATCATCAAAAAGACAGACAAAAATAAGTGTTGGCAATGATGTGGAGAAATTGGAACCCACATACATCATCGCTGGCAGGCATGTAAGATGGTACAGTTGCTTTGGAACTGTTAGGCAGTTCCTCAAAAAGTTAGAGAGTTCCCATATGAGCCAGCAATTGTATTCCTATGCATAAGCCCGAGAGACATGAAAACATACGTCCACACAAAGATGTGTACATGAATGTTCATGGCAGCATTACTCATTATAGCCAAAAAATAGAAACAACTGGAATGTCCACTAGTTGATGAATACACAAAATGTGGTATGTCCATACAATGGATGATTCAACTCTAAAAAGGAATGAAGTATTGAGCTACAGATTAACCCTGAAAACGTCATGCTAAATGAAAGAAACCAGACACAAAGGGACACAGTCGGTATGATTCCATTTACAGAAAATGTCCAGAATAGGCAAATTCGTGGAGACAGAAAGTAGATAGTGGTTGCCAGGGGAGGGGGGGAGGGGAGTGGGGAAGGACTGCTCACTGTTTTGTGGTTTCTTTTTAGGGCGATATTTTAGGATTCAGTCATCGTAGTGGTTGCACAACTTTGTGAATATATTAAAACCATTCAATTATATACTTTAAAAGGGCGAATGATACAGTATGTGAGATAGATCTTCATAAAATACTTAAATGAGAAGAAAAAGCTCATGTTAAGGAGTTTGGTACACACTAGTGTAGACACTCTCACTCATCACTGAGACCCAGTCCCTGCCTTCTAGGAACTCTCTGGCTAGTGGCAAACTCAGGGATAATAAACCAGAACTCTTTGTGGTTGATTCTACTGGGGGCCCAGAAGAGGAAATGCTGACTCTGCCTGATGAGCTGGGAAAGACTTCACAGAGAAGGTCTTTAACAATGATCCCCGTCACCACCATCCTCACCCTCATCATCACCAGAGCCTGCATCTGTTGAACATTTACTACGTGCCAGACACTCAGTTCACGTGTGTCATGTGTTTTACCAGTTGGTTCCCATAACACATCGGAGAGGAAGAAACTATCAGTATCCTCATTTCACAGATGGGAAAACTGAGGTCGACACAGCTAGGTAAGGGGCCCCCGGTTTTCCAGATCCAGAGGGACAGAACCAGGAGGCAGACCCAGGTCTCACTCCAGAGCCCATCATGCTCCGCTATTGCTTCTGTCCTACTTCTGCCAGGAATAAAGAGGAGAAAGAACGTTTCCCCAGAGGGGTCACCCATTCAAAGAGAAAGAAGTTCCGGGTGGACGGAGAGGAGGAGACTTTGGGAGAAGGGAGAGGAAGGAGAGGAAAGAGATGAGGATCAGTCTGGAGCCAGATGCTGAAGGTCCTAAACACCAAGTGAAGGAGTATGACCTTGGTCCCGCAGACACTGGGGCCATGGGGGACAAAACCGGATTCTGAACAGGTCCCACACTAGGTCTCAGTGGACACTGCAATGTTGAGCAAGACAAGGGTCCTTCCCCAAGGAAGCCACAGCCTATTAGGACAACATGGAATGACCTAACTGGTTGTCCTGGGCAGAGCCCTTCTACTTAAAGTCACCAGTACCATGTAAAGACAGAGGGAAATGGCAGTATTCTGCCTGAGAGAGTCAGAGGTCCCTATGCCCAGGTGGCCCCTGATGCACCTTTAAGAGGCCAGAGTCCCCCTGGGGCAGGGTCTAGAGCCCTGAGGATACTCTAGCAAGGACACAGGGGAGGAGACCTGTACCCACACCTCACTGTTCAACATTGCAGAGGCATGGGGGGACTTCCCCTCCGCTCAGGATCAAACCTTATCTTTAAAAAATGCATTTCCCTTCCCCTAGCAAATATTCCATCATCCAGTTATCATTCCTCTGGGGCCTCTGGGGTCTCCAAGGGAAAGTACAAACAAGCATATCAGAAACTCCCACACCACAATCAGTGTGGCTTTCTGGCTGGAACCTTCCAGGGAGTTTATGGAAACCCCATTAGGGGAAATGAAGTCACTGCTGAGATAGGGCTCACTCCAGAGATGTTGGGGATCGTGTATGCAAATCCTTTTGCTTCCTTTCTGGTTGGAGCAGACAGGGGAGAACCACTCCTTATCTCACACCCCAAGCAGCTCCTCTGGCTTGACATAGCCAGACCATGACGGGCATTTCAAAGGAAGATTCCAAGCCCTGACACTCTGAGGTTGCCTTTGGGGTTAAGCCTGGATTCACTGCATTTCTTAGCAGTTAGTGCATCTTTTCCTGTTTGCTGAGTCCTGTCACTCCGGGGCCAGGGATGCTGCGGGGCTGGGAGGATGGGGGTGGAGGAAGGGCAGGAAGAGAAGGACGGGCGCTGTCCTGCGTCCTTCTGTCCACCAGGCCTGACCCTGCACTGCTCCTGGAGCAAGGCTGGAGCTCCCTTTCCCCCCCGTCGGGGGGCTGCCAGGCAGTTTTCATGCCGACAGTAGCCAGCGTACCGTTCCTCACCCTCCCAGCTGAACCTGAAACCCCACTGGTGAGAGCTTGGTTTTCCCACCACCCTGGGCCCCAGCACATACTTCGGGCCTGAAATTTCAGAGACGCCAGTCACACTGTAATCTCAAGTCAAAGCAAATGCCTAATTATACAAAGGGAGAAAATTCAGTGCAGATGTTATCAAGACAGGAGAGAAAGCTTGCTGGCAGGGGCCCGGCCGGCTCGTCTCATAGCATACTTGTTATGATTAACATGGGAACTCGGAATTGTGAGCAGAGGCCGAAAACTGCAGCCACCAAGGGGCCTGGGCAGAGGACAGGAGAGAAGGCAGCCGCCCCCACATGCCCACAGGTGATGCTCTGGATGGCGGGCTTGGGGCAAACAGACCACAGGTGCAAAGGGCTGTGATAAATCAACCTGAAAAAGCTCCACATTTCCCTCAGCCGTCTGGGCTCTCACTGCTGAGGATTTGTTGCCAGGGAGAGAAGACTTTTCATTAAAACTCAGCCCCGAGGTCTTCCCTGAGCCCCAAATTACACTGTACATTCCGTCCACAGGTTCTGTCCTTAATGCTACCCCAGAACTCAGCTCTGCGTGTTATGATTACCTGCATCTGTTTCCCAGGCCAGTGGGAGTGCTCCTCCAAAGCTGTCCGCACGTCCTCTGCATTTCTGTATGCTCAGAGCCCAGTACCCGGCCTGGCACACGGGAGGCCTCAATAAACAGCTGATGGAAGAATGAACTTCTCACACCCACCCCGCCCACCAATTCTGGCTCTCGTCGGTCACTGGGATGTTCAGCTTGTGTCAGCCTGGGTTTATGTCTGCATTTCCCACCCAGGCAGGGGGAGCTGGGGTCTGCCAAGGCCACCAGCATCACGGACGTCAGCAGATCAGTGTGCTCAGGCGACATAAATTTATGACCCAGTGGGGAGTGGGGCAGATCCAACACCAGCAGGAAGTCCATTGTATAGATAAGCTTCGTGGTGCTCAGGCCTCTGCATTTGTGCAGAGACAAACACCACATGGAAAAATCAGCTCTTACTTATCAAGGGGTGGAAAGAGGGGACGAGGGTACTTGCCCACGGTCAAAGGCATAGATGGTGCATCAGGCACGCAGCTGGGGCAGCCTCGGTCACGCGGGACTCTAGCGCCACCCGGGAGGAGCACTCCCCACTGCTTGATGACACAGCGCAGCTTCCAACCCACAAGTGGGTGGGTGTCCTGAGACTGTGCCAAGAATGCAAAAGGTATTCGGTCCCCAGAGGGAAGCCCCAAGGGGACCAGGGGCTAAGCCAAGGGTTAGCGGTTTGGAGACTTGATTTCCGCTCCTCAGCTCTGCCTCCAATTTCCTGGGGAGCTGTGTGTACAGATGTTCCAGGGGCTGGGACATAGAGAGCCAGCACCCGCAGGCAGACCAGGGTCTGCCACCCCGAGAGCGGGCCAGCCCGGCGCTCTGCACCTCGCCGAAGAGGTGGATTACAGTTTGTAAACGGTATCATGCCCAGAACCTTCTAGGTGCCAGGCACGATCCCTGTCACTGCACATATGGCGTCCTGCGCACAGCCCTCCACAGTGAGTGTCATCATCACCTCCGCTTTGTAAATGAGCGAGCTGAGAACCTGAAGAAGTTCAGCTGCTTGCTCCAGGTGCCCTTATTATCCCCATTTTGGAGCGAAGAAACAGGGCCAAAAGAGAGCAAGAAATTCAGGTCGGCCACATGAGGAGGAAGCAGTCAAGTCTGGATACAAATGGAAGCAGTGTGGGTCCCAGGCGTGCGCTCTGATCTGCGTGTCTGACGGACGGTGAAGCGGACCTCAGGGGAGCCGTCGGGATGAAGCGAGGGGACCGAACGGAGCTGGGCTGCAGGCCAGGTGTCCGGGGCCGCTGCACGGAGGGCCTAAACCCGGGTCGGGGCCGAGCCTCCTGTGCTGCCCTGGGGTGGACGTTTACAGGCCGGATGGAGCTAGGGCTCGTGCAAGTGCAGGAAGCCGCCTCAGCAGGTGCCGTGGACGTGAGGGTTCGGCCACGGGCCCTGTGAGCCTTCTGCAGTGCCTCTGGGGCCCGGGCAGCCCGGACAGCAAGCTGAGCCCTGTGAGGCCGCTCACGGCACCATCTCCCCAGGAGCAGGCTAAGCGGCAGGCGGGTTCCCTGGGGCAGCGCTCTGGTCCCTGGGGTGGCTTCCCAGCTTCACTGGCTCTTTGGACGAGCCACCCATCTGAAGCCAGGCAGGAAGACCCTGAGTGCTAGTGGGTTCCCACGAGTGCAAACAGCCCCTCTCAGAACCACAGGATGGAGCGTTTTCTTTTTTTCTTTTTTTTTTTTAGATTTTTTTTTTTTTTATTTATTCATTTGACAGAGAGAGAGATTACAAGTAGGCAGAGAGGCAGGCAGAGAGAGAGGAGAGAGGAGGAAGCAGGCTCCCCGCTGAGCAGAGAGCCCGACGTGGGCCTCGATCCCAGGACCCTGGGATCATGACCTGAGCCGAAGGCAGCGGCCTTAACCCACTGAGCCACCCAGGCGCCCAGGATGGAGCGTTTTCTGATCGTAGGTGCCTCCACATTCTACTGGGGGCGGGCGGGGGGGAGGTGTACGGCAGGGGCCGGCCTCACGTCCCCATCCCATGGGCAGCACTAAGGGGAGCGACACAGCCACTGAAGGTTCTAGCTGGGGAGGAATCTGGGCAGGCTGGGTGTCTGGGGATTTCAAGGGCCACTCCAGGCAGGGAGCAAAATCCAGACTGGACAGGGCCCTGCCCTGCTCTGGACTCTCCTGAGTCTGGGTCACACCCAGTTATTCCTGAGTAACAACACCGCTTACTGACTTCAGAAATCTACAGAAAGGAAAAGGAAAAAGATATCCTGTTCTCCCTGCCTGCTCTCAAATGAATAATACAAATCCCTCTGAGAAGCATTCCACTCCTCCCTGTCCTTCCCTTCCAGCTAGAGCCAGGGCTCTGAGGAGCAGCTGCACCCGCTGGCCCCAGGGGCTGGGTTTTCAGGGACAGTTTCCTCTGCACATGTTCTGCCCCTCGGCCTTGTGAGTTCGCTGGTATCAGAGCCCAGGTCTGAAGTTCTATGTACGTGCTTCCTGCCTCCAGGTGCTGCGGACACTTCATGCTCTCTCCCCACCTGAGCGTGAGTCCCCTGAAGTCAGGACAGGCGAGTCAGTCCCTGCCCAGCCCCCACTGGCAGCAGAGCCCAGGACTCCTTCCTCCAAAGATTAGACAAAGTACCTAAGCAATAGCACCAACTCCACTCCTCCGGCCTTTATTGGTGCCTGTACCTCCCGTACTGGAAGAGCAACAGTGATCAGAGTGTTTGTAACAGCAGGAATAAAAATCAGAGCCTGCACTTACTGCCTGCTTACAACGTGCAAGGGCTGTGCTGAACCCTGTGCAAGAAATGCGCCCCATTTCACTCCTACAGAAACCCTCAGTTAAGCATACTCATCATACTCATCGTTGTCTGACAGCTGAGAACACTGGAGGTTGGGAAGCTTATAGGACTTGTCCAGGGTCACAGAACTAGAGTGGGAGCTAACCAGTGACCCGAGAGTCCATGCTTGAAATCACAAGCCTATGTATCCACTCATCCAGGGCTTGGGGGCTAGGTGACAAAGGATTAACATGTCCTCTCCTCCACTAGGACGTGCAAGGACCCTTCAGCACACTGTAGGACTGGAGGATGCAAGAGAGGGCTGGTGTCCCCAAGCCTTAGAGACTGGCTGGCTGGGACTAGGGGAAAAGTACAACAGAGACCACGAGAGCTGGATTGTTTAAAGCTTACTTGTGATGACTTACAGAAGCTTGAGGGAGGGACAGACTGGAGACTCTGTCTGGTAAGAAAGACTCCTCTAGGAGAAGGCCCAAGAGTGGAAACCCAAGGCCGAGGATGTGGAGGCAGAAGAAATGGCACACTGAGGTCTGGGCCAGAAAGAGGGTTTGGAGGGAGTGGGGAGCCCTGCTTCCACCTGTGTCCCTCCCCCAAAGGAGCAGAAAGGTCCTTCTAAAGTCAAATCACTCACTCCCAGCTCACAACCTCTAGTCTCTTCCCATGGCACACAGAGCTCAAAATCAGACTTTATCATGGCCTTGGGCCCTACATGACCCTCCAATTTTTCCTGTCTTCTGCTCTGACCACACTTCTCTCCCTTTCTGCACTCTAGCCATAATGGCCTCACTAAGTACACACAAGGCCTTTTTCATTTGCTTTGCCCCATGTCTGGACCACTGCCCCCCCAAATTATATACATAATATATAAAATAAACATATAAAATAAAACTTACATAAAATAAAAAAAATTTCTGATACAAAAAAAAGGGAATCTCCTACAGAAAATATATAGGCTTAGTTTTATTTTCCTTCATATTAACATCCAGGTTTCCAAATAGCATTTTAAATGTTGGTAAATATTTCCAGGCCTACTTGTGTATTTTTCCATTGTGGGTATTTTTTTTTCTTTGTAATCTAGTAGCTTTACAATATTTTGTTTGCCACAGTTTCCCAAAGGTTTTCAAATATACAGAAAAGTTGAAAGAATTTTAGTGAACAACCAAGTACCTACCACCTAGATTCTATAATTACATTTTACTCTCCTTATTTTATCACATATTTATTCATCTGTCCATCCCCCTACCCATTCATCAATTTATCTTATTTTTCTGGTGCATTCCATCTAAATTGCAGAATCAGTACATTTCCTCCCAAATACTTAAGGATGAATATCATTGACTGGAGTTCAAGATTTGTACAAATCCTTTGTTTTTTTAAGATAAAATTTATATATGATGAAATGCACATATATTAAACATACTCATTCGAGGTGACAAACTATACTCTATTTGGCTTCTTGGAACATGGGTTTCTCCCTGTCGGTGGTCTTTCTTCCTGAGAGTTTCTGTCCCCTTTGGTGCTGGCTTCTTGGTGTGTGCAGTTACCAGCCAGAATTTTCTAGTCAAGGGGCAGGTTTGGGGGCTGAGCAGCCAGCTCTCTTGGCTCCCTCTTCTCCCTCAGGAAAACAGAAGTCCCAGGCCCTTCCAAGACCCCAAAAAAGGGGTGTGGAGGAATCTCACATTCCTTGAGGAGGAACAGGGGCAAGGAGCCTTCTGAGATGGGCTGAGGCCAATTATATTCAAAGCTAAGAAATCTCAGGCCAGTTCTAATCCATATGTGGGGAAAAAGCAGAGCTAAGACACACAAACAATCCAGCATCCAGAAATAGATACACTAGTTCATGTCGATCACTTTCTCGTTTTGCTAAGGCTCTGAGAGCCTGTGAGATCAGTCAGGTAGGGGTCCTCACTGTACGTGACACCAGCCAGCACTCAGTCCTTTGTTCACAGACACCCAAACCTGGCATGCCAGGGCCACAGCTATAGCTAGTAAGAGGCAGAGCCCGGACTCAGACCCAGGCGCTTGGCGCTGGAGACCACACCTTTGGTCACTGGCCGTGGAGAACACGGCCAGTGACAGGAGCAGGGAGGTAGCAGACTGGGCATCCACACAGCCCTCCACTGTGCCAGTGAATTCCAATTACGTGTGACCTCCCCAAAGGCAGAGACGTGTCTGGCTTGCATTTGTGTCCCAAGCACCTAGCCTGGTCAGGGTTAGTGATCAGCAATAACTAGAAAAAAGAGAGGTGAGCCTAGTTGGCAGCCCCTGAGTGGACCAGTGCCCTTGGGGGGCCAAGCTGGTGAGGGGGCCAGGAGAGCAGCGGCGCCGGCAGGATCCAGTAGGAAAACTACGGCAATGGTAGGATGCCCCTTCTGACCGGGACCGTGGTAACTTAACCCAGTGAGAAAGGCAGAACCCAAGCTGAGCACCCACCGACCCATACCTTCCCAGCCTGGAGACCCCAGCCATGGCCGCCCGGTGGCTAACATTTCCACTCAGCAGGGACCGTGACTGGGGGCCACCCGAGGTCAGGAGAAGCACTGAGTATCTTACACAAGCCAACCTGCAGCAGATGCTTCCAGTACACAAACTCACCTCCATTGTAAAGGTGGCGCAGCTTTTCCCAATTTGCAGCTGAGAGCCTGAGACTCGTCTGACATGACTGAAGACAGCTGGCATTTACTGAACTCAAATTCCGCATCACGCACTGAGCTAAGGGCTTCACATGTGTTAACTCATGCAAACCTCACGGCAGCCCCGAGTTAGGAAACCAAGGCCCAGAATGGTAGAATGGAGTGCCCAAGGCTGCATCCCAGGAAGGAGGAGCATCCGATCCAAGCTTCTAGTTCCGAAACCCAGACTCATGTCCCACCTGCCGAGGATCACACAGCTAGCGAAGCACAGAGCCTGGAGTCACTACGGGGTCCTCGGGACTCCACCATCAGACTCTTTCTTCTTACCTCGCCCTCTCAGACACCTTTCTCCAATGTTAGGGTCCACTGTCCCTTTCTGGCCCATTTTTTTCTCCCTCACAGGTACTCCAACTCCTCCACTGGGGCCACATCATCCCATGGCCACACAGGGTGACCGGCAAGCCTGGCCCTATGGGTGGACAGCAGCCTTGTCCCAGGCCGACCTCTACAGAAAGGCCACTGTAGGCCTGGTAATGGATCTTTGTGAGGAAAGGCCAGGTGTCCCTTCCACATTCACCAACTTTTCTTGCTCTGAGGTCAGCAAAGGAGAGGCTATTTACCTGAGCCCAGCAGCTGTCTCTGCAGCCACTGCGGAGCTGGGCTGAGGGCCCAAGGAATGCAAGGCCACCCCTGCCACTCCACAGCCATATCTGGACCAGCAAAGACTCAACCAAGAGCCCTGGAATATTCCTCAAGGAGGAAATGAGCATGTAAGAATATGCTATAAAAGTATACTGTTAAGAATATGGTGGCTTCCTTCACCCTTTTCTTTTCTAGGGTCTCCAGCCTCCTAGGCAGGTACTGGATGAATATGGCTTAGGGCCTCAGCAGGACTTAGTTCAGACATGCGAACAGGTAAGGACTCCCTACCGGGAAGCTGTTCACCTGGCCATGAAGTGAGGGGCCCAGGTTCTTGAAGTGGGAAGGCCCCTTCCCAGCTGTATGACTTTCGACACAGTGGCCCATTCCAGTCCAGTCTCCTGACCTCCGGTTCCTCGACCACAAACAAGGAATCAGGGTAGCTCCCACCAACTAGGGTTGTGATGGGAGTGGAATCAATAAGCTCTAGACCTGCTCATAAAAGCACCTAGGAGAGCATGTGGTAAGCATTCCCTAAATGGTAGCATGACTAACAACTCCTCTCCTCCCTCCCCTCTTCTGAGCAGAAGTACTCTAAGTGAACGCATTTCCACCTCGAAGATCTCACCGTCCAGCTCACCTGGGGACACGGACGCGGCGATCCCACCAGTTAGAGGCTGGGAGTGTTTTGCATTCCTTGGGGCAGCTGTGTTGCCTTTCCCAAGGTATCTGTAACTTGGCAGATGAGCCCTGCCTGGAGTCTGGGCGGCCAGGAGGCTGCCGGGCCACTGGCCCCTCCACCAGTGAGTTGCCCTGTGACCCTTGAACCCATAGGGGTGTGTACTGTCCAAGCCCAAGAAGGAACTTTAGATCGGGGGTCCACACGCTTTCTCTGGAGAGGACCATATAGCAAATATTTTAGACTTTTTTGTCAACTGCTGGCTTAGATCATCCTGTCTGATGCCTCCTTCCACAGCGACCTCTTTACCTTAGGGGAATCCAAGGAGGTATTCATGACAGCCCAGAGGTCTTTGTCAATCAATATCTCCTACATTCTGATGGATTTCCCTTGCTGCGCCCCCCACCCCCCAGAAGCCCTGCCCTGGAACCTTGTACAGAGGTGGCTTCTCACCACTCATGTCTCAGCTCAAAGATCACATTCCTCAGAGGTATCTTCCCCACCCCACCCCCATTTACTTATCACCTTTTCTTGTTTTCGCACAGTGCTTACCACAACTCTCCATCTCCGTTTTATTTGTTAACCAGTTCACTGTGTCTCTCTCTCCCTCTAAACTGGAAACGCCATCAAAGCAGGTAACTTGCCTCCCTTACTCATGCTGTACCTTCAGAGGCTAGAATAGTCCCTGACCCATAGGAGCTGCCTTGCCAAGGAAATACGGGAATCCAATCAAACCATACACTTACCCCAAACCAGGATGCTTGCAGAGACTAACCAAAATATCACAGTCAATATTATTGAGACCCTATCTTGAGGGCTGTGCACATACTATCTTATTAAATGAGACAGACACGAACTTATGGGATAGGAACTATTTTATCTCCTTCTCTCTGGTGACACTGAAGTGAAGGTCCCACTGCTCAGAAACATTTATCTCTGCTAAGAGGCAGAGCTAAGTTCAAACCCAGGTCTGTCCAACTTGGCCCCAAGCTACTAACCACCACTCTTGCTTAATTTTGCTGGGATTTTATCAGTTTTGTGGGTACACAGATTATCTGCGGTGGATTAGAAATGCTGATAAGTAGTGATGTGCCTTTGGATTTTTCAAAAATGGAGGGAAGATATTATCTAAAATATGCAAGCATGTTTATTAAACAATGTGTTTCAAAGCATAGGTTTGGGGGAGAAGGAAAGAAAGGAAACTTGCAAAGAGGTAGGGATTTTCTCCTCTCTCACCAGTGCAATAGTTAGGGTCAGAGGAAGCAAACAACTTCAGAGGGAGTTAGGGGGAGAGCAAATCCTGATGTTGCCCAAGGGAAAATCCACTTGGTCATTGTACCTCCATCCATCTCCTGGGGTTGGGAGACACATGCGGTACCCAACCCACAGAAGGCTGTATAGGGAAGTCCCAAGTCCAGCTGTGCCTCACCAGTTCCCGAAGACACGCCACGGTGTATTTACAGAGACTCCTTTCCCAGTAAAAGGGCTTTACACCTTGCTAAAAACAGCAGATAGCAGCAGCTAACAGCACCTAACACATGCCTTCCGGGCCATTCTCACCAGGGCAAGGGGGTTCTGATTCCACCTGCAGCTGCCACAAAAGAAATGAGCAAACTTGCCCAGGAACTCTTCCAAGTGGGTTACTTTACACTATAGAGTGACTTGTAATTAAAATGTTTTCAAAACTGTGAATGGATCACAGTGTCTAGACATCGGGAGACTCCAACCCTACACCCTAGTGCCGGCCCATGATTACAACCTGCTCAAGAACACATTTTCTTTATCAGAGCATCTTCAAGGGCACATTTCTGGAGAGCCTCTCCTCACATCCTGGCTGGGGGCTGCTGGGGAGCTCCTTCTGCCACCAAGAGAAAGGCATGCCTGGGCGTCTAGGGCACCCGCCCTCTGCAAGGGGCCCTGCCTGGGCCAGTGGAATGGCTGGGGCACCACCTTCTAGGCTGTTGCGGGAAGTACACACATGGAAGGCAGGACTTCTGGGATCCAGAGATGTATTGCATCACAACCGTAACCCCAGAGGGGAAGAATTACCATAAGCCTCCAGGTAGAACAAACAAACTGCTTTTCCAGGGCAAACATGAGGAGGGGGTGAAAGGGGGAGTGATGAAGTAGGTAACATGGTTTCAGCTCTGCTGAGCTATTAAAAGGAAAAATAAGGCATTTGGAAAACATTATCCTAGCTCCTGCCGTACCTGTTCCTACCCATGAGCCAAGGAGGAAAGGATGTTGATCATTTATTCATTCATGGGTTCATCCAAAAAACACTCAACTAACACATTTTTTTTCTAGGCACCCTGTTGAGTGCTGGAGAGAGATGGACACGTTGCATGTTCTGCCCACAGGTACTCCCACTTTAGCACAGGAAAAAAAAAAAAAAAGGACAGTGAAGTTTCTTGAACAAGATGGAGTTCACCAAGCACACAATAGAGGGATCTGGAAAGAGCAGGGGCAGAAATCTGGAAGGAAGCCACTCTCAGGCTGGGTGAAGAGGTCTTGCTAGCTGGGAATGGAAAGGGTTACATGAGACACACGTAGCTCATAAAGAGATATAGTTTCCAAGTTGTTGCGTGAATGTTGGACACTCAAAGAAAAATCTGGAAGGTATGTCGAAATCCCCGTCATTGATCCACAGAGCCAACGGAGAAAGAGATCCAGACTTCTAACAGGAACAGCCACTTCTATTCAGTGGAAGTCTACTCTGTGTCAGGTATGGTATATGTCGGTTTCACTCACTAATTAGAAACCTGTACAGGAGGCATCATTCTACTTTACTGATGATGAAGTGGAGGCTCTGAAGTGTTAAGGAACATGCCCGTCATTGCCGGCATCTGGTGATGGCCATTATGATCTTTCTACGATGTCCTGGGACCTCTGATCTTGAAGTCATTGCCCATAAGAGAGGACGACATCACCCAGAGTGAGAGTGTCCAACAGAATGGGGTGTCTCGGCTTTGGCACTATGGGTATCTGGGGCTGGATCATTTGTTGCCGTGGGGGGCTATCCTAGGAACGGCTGGATGCTTAGCAGCATGCCCAGCCTCTACCAACTAGATGCTAATAGCAAACCCCTCTCCCCAGAGCAGCACAATGAAAAATATCTCTACTGCCAAATGTCCCTGGTGGTGGGGTGGGGGGGGGGCAAAATTGCCACCAGTTAAGAAATGTAGTATGAGCCACACATGCAATTTTTAATTTTCTAGTAGTCACATTTTGGGGGGAAAAACTGAAAAGAGAGAAAATTTTAATAAATGTATTTAATTTAACACATCCAAAATATTATCATTTCAAAATGTAACCAATATAAAAAGTACCCGATGAGATATTGTACAATCTTTTTTTTTTCATAGTAAGTCATTGAAATAAGGCATGCATTTTGTACGGACAGCAGAGCTCACTTTGGACTTGCCACATTTCAAGTACCCTAGTCATGAGGCTAATGGCTCCAATGCTGGACAACACAGATCTGGGAAAAAAGAGGGAGCTCGCCCACATTTAAGAATGGGTGGACACAGAAGAGCAAAAGACAATGGTGAAATGGTCAGAGCATACAATAGACAAGTTCTGAGGATGTTGACAGTCGAAGCTTTCCTTTCCCCTCCGAGAACTGCCTCTCCCCACCAGCAAACCCACTGACCCTGTGGGATGCGGTGGGGCAAGCAGAGAGTGAAGAAAGGTATCTGGTAAGGAAGGATGGAGGGGAAACCTGAGAGAGGGGGCTAGGGGAGGGGGTCCAGGCGAGGGGGCCCTGGGACGCCCACCCACGTAGGCAACAGGGAGTTAGGGAGGCTTCCAGGGAGGCAACTCGCAGACTCCAGCAAGTGAGGCAGAGTCAGGGAGTCAAACAGACTCAGACAACTCACCCGTAACTGGGAAACGCCCAGCGTCCCCTCCACCAGCAGCGGCTGACACAAGGCCGATCCAGCCCAAGGAACCACTGAAACAAAGCCCTCAAATCCGCAGAGTCTTAGTCAATCTGGAGCCAGATTCAGAAAAATTGAGGACCTTGCCTGGGACCACTCACCAAGCATTAACACATCCTTGGGGTAATTCAAACGGCAGGGCTGGGAGCTTGCCACTGTCTGGACTTTTTATCCACCCATTGGCCACCGTTACCCTGACAGAAGCATCAATCTCCCCCTCGTGCCGACGGAGATTCAGGACCACACCACTGGGAAGGGCTGGGGCCATGACGCTTCACTATCTACTAAAGAAGAAAACTTAACTGATGCGCATAATTCAAGTTCAAACTTAGAGATGGTCCTCCCTTGAATATGAAACCAATTAACTAACTGATGTTTTAAATAAGGAGCAAGAAACTGGAAACGCTTTGCAGTTAAAAGCAAACAGCTCTGTGGACCAAAGAAGGGAAGAAGGCATGGGAGAGGCAAGGGGGCAGGAAGAGCACAGAGGGAAACAGAGAGGGACAAGGGGAGAAGCAGATCCCCGCAGGGAAGGAGAGCAGGGGGGGATGGCCAGAGCTCATGGAGATGAGAAGACCAGCCCGGGGCCTCAGGCAGGAGCAGGAGAGTGCGGTCCACCTCCGCTCCACGGAGACTGGGGCACTGCTCTTCAAACTCTCGGGGAGAAACACAGATCAGCACTCAGAGGCCCTCTTTGATGAGAATTAGCGTGATGGTGGACCAGGGGCCCCAGATACCCTCGAGAACCAGGTCTGGACGGCAGCCTGGGTAGGCAGGTCAGAAGCCCACAGGGGCCTTGGGGCCTGCACCTCTCCTGCCTGCCTGCCTCCGGGAAGTGGCACATCCCAACTCTGAGTGGATGGTTCCAGAAGAGCGCCTCCCCTTCGCTGATAGCCGGAGTTCCACCAGCTGTGCTGGGTAGTCCTGAACTAACCAGCACTCTCAGAGCCAGCTCAGCCCCTGCGCCCTGCACTTCCACCAGGCGCCTGAACCAGCAAGGGGCACATTCCCTCACGCCAACTCCCCTAACAGGAGCTGTCATCCTCACTGTGCAGCTGGGTAAAACTGAGGCCCAGAGACTGTAAGCCAACCTGTGTGGTTTCCACTATGTAACAGGCAGAATGAAGAGTGTGTGTTATTAACATAAGAACCAAAGGGAAAGGTTACATATGGCACTTACACACACACACACACACAGAATACATGTGAAAGGGGCTTTATAAATTATAAAGTTTTATAAATGATAGTTATGAAGTTGACTCTTAATATAGACAACATATTGTCCTCTCGGCAAATTTACACACCACTTTCAAAGGGACTAAGGCCAGCTTACAGAGCTCCTTCTAGTCTGTTGTTCAACTAAGCCAAAAAAATAAAAAATTAAAAAATTAAAAGGCACCATATCTAACCTCTGCTTCATCCCTGCATGAGCAAGTTCTTGTTTGCTTTTCAAAACCCACTTTTTAAGCTCTGGAGAGCTCTCTGTTGCTTCCCACATGGCTCTGTGTTTGGGCTGGAACACAAACTCCGTGTTCGGTCCTCTGTGTTTGGAGGACATGCACGCTGCAGACAGTGATCTTCCCCTCACGTATTCCAAATGGGTGCCCGTCAGGCCAAGACTCTGGCAATCTTTTTAACAAACAGTGCAATGTTCAGCAGGCACACCATACATTTCCACCTACTCTGCAAATCAAGTTAGAACAGAATATGGTTCCAAAGCCCAGAACAGTTAAACAACAGAAATTAAAACCACAACACATGTCATCTGAACTCAGTGACCACAAAGCCTTTTTTGATTCAGTGCTTAATTAAGAAAAACAAAAAAGGAGGATATGGAGTCATGATGGCATCTAGCCACTTCTCCCCCCCATACTCCTAACTTCCTGCATAATGAAGCATTCTGTCACTTTAGCACCTTATCACCAAGATAACAATAGGCTACATTTTTCCATCTAAGAACAGCTGGCTTGAAACAAGACGGAGAGGCAGTGTGAGCCGCGGAGGGTCTGCAGAGCCACTGAGGACACTGATTAATGGGTTTCCCAGGCCTGCTATCAGCTGTTCCAGACACGAAGTGTAGGCACTGTTCTTAGAACATGCTACACTAAAGGCCCTATCACAGGCACGCCAGGGAGATCAGCCTACGCGTTCCCAACCTGTGAGTCAGCCTGGAGGTGAGCCAGAGAAAGCCAAGGTGGACAGAACAAGGGCCAGGAAAGGTCTGGGAGCCTGTGGTTCTCACTGCTGCTCCAGGAAAAAGGCCTGGCATTCCCACAGGGCATGAAGACACCAGCTCTGACTTGAACAATGGACCACCTGGTCTGGCCTTAATTAAAAGAAAGCCACAGAGCTATACCATGTTGAGAAGAGGTCTTAAAGAGGCCAACTGCTAGAACCTTTCATGTCACAGAAAAGGAGACAGAGCAGACTAGGAAAGGAGAGAGGAATTTATGCTTTTGAGGACTTGCTTTGTGCGAGCAATGATTCTTTACGTGGTAACAAAGCTGGTAAGCATGGTACCATTGCTGTTTTAGAGAAGGAGGAATTGGGACTCAAGTCATTCAAGTGACAGACCAAGGGTCACAAGCTAGTAAGTGAAGGAGCTGAGATTTGACCTGAGTCGAACCTAGGCTCTTCCCAGCATGCCCTGCTGCTGTGCACTGGCAGACCCCACACAGCGCCTGAGCCCTAGTTCCTAGCTCTGTTTCATCAGACCATGGGTCCTCTATATGCACAGGTCACTCTGGCAACCCGGTGAAGCCCAGAGACACCTGGGGACAATGTTACATTTCAGTTAGAGGTGAGCGAAAATAAAAAATTGTCCCCTATCCAAGTTCACAGACTTCCTGAAGATTAAGCAAGCCTCACATCATAACAGGTGGCAAACAAACACATGAAAAGATACTTGCCATCACAAGTCATTAAGGAAATGCAAATTAAATGCTAATTAAAACAATAATGAGATGCCACTATGTGGCTGTTCGAGGGACCAAAATCCAGAGCACGGACAGACTAAGTGCTGATGAGGCTGGAGAATACGAACGCGCACTCGTTGCCGGAGGAAATGCAAATTGGTGCAGTCGCTTCGGGTGACAGTCTGACAGTTTCCTACAGAACTACATATACTCTGACCATATGACCAAGGAGCCATCAGGGCTCCTCGGTATTTGCCCAACGAAGCTAAAAACTTATGTCCTATACAAAGACCCGAACAGGGATGTTTACAGCAGCTTTATTCATAATTGCCAAAACTTGGAAGCAACCAAGTATCCACTCAGTAGGTGAATGGATAAACTCTGTTGCATTCAGACGAGAGGCTATGGTTCAGCCCCCAAAAGAAATGAGCTATGAGGCTAGGAAAAGGCAGGGAGGAGACTTAAATGCATATCACTGAGTGGAAGAAGCTGATTGGAAAAGGTTACATACTATATGGTTCCAACCACGTGACATTTTGGAAACAATGTCAAAAAACAGTGGAGGTGCTTAAAAAAACCATGGTTGCCAGTGGCTGGGAAGGTGGGGAGAGGGATGAACAGGCAGAGCACAGAGGACTTTGAGGACGTGAAGACAGTCTATATGATGTCATACGGATGGGTACAGGACATCCTCACTTAAACCCACAGAATGAACGACACCAAGAAAGAACCCGAAGGTAAATATGGACTTTGGGTGAGGAGGATGGGTCCGTGTGGGTTCGTCAGTTGTAATAAATCTACCACTTGGTGGGAGTTGAGGATCGTGGGGGAGGCTGTGCCTGGGTGAGGCAGGGGGTATGTGGGAAATCTCTGTACCTTCCCCTTAGTTTTGCTGTGAACCTAAAACTGCTCTGAGAAAAACCAACCAAACCAAACAAACCCAAAACACCGCAGAGCAGGGCAGCACTGTCATGTAACCCCAGCACGTAACCCCACCGGTAAACCTTCCCCTCAAACCTGTAGGGCACAATAAGTGTGCATTTACCGAAGGCTCACATTGTAGGCTCTCATCTAAGCGGCTGCATTTCCTACTTACGACAACTCCTTGAAGGGGGAAATATTACCTTCATTATACAGATCAAAAAATTTGGGTTTCAAAGTTGAATCTTAAAGTTAGATCTACCTACTACATGTTTGAATTACTGGATTCGTGTAATCAGAGAGATTGCAAAGCAAGCTGTCAAAAACGCTTTTACCTGAAACCCCTTGATTTTTTATTTTTATCTTTTTTTAAAGATTTTATTTATTTATTTGACACACAGAGAGAGATCAGATCACAGGTAGGCAGAGAGGCAGGCAGAGAGAGAGGAGGAAGCAGGCTCCCCACTGAGCAGGGAGCCCGATGCGGGCCTCCATCCCAGGATCATGACCTGAGCCGAAGGCAGAGGCTTTAACCCACTGAGCCACCCAGGCACCCAGAAACCCCTTATTTTTTAATTTGTGCAAATAAAACAAAGTAAATTGGATGCTGAAGCTGATATAAGGCTGCAAATGCCATCTTTAACTGCAGATTTCAAACTACTACATCTGTCAAAAGAGCTTCATGGTACCAGAACGACACCTGAGAACATCTAATAAGTAAACACTCAAATGTGAAATTCTAAAACCATGAATGCGTAAATACAAATTAATGTTGCTGTCCACCTTAAATATTTTGGACAGGATTTCTTTTTTTTTAAAGATTTAATTAATTAATTAATTAATTTGTTTATGGTGAGTGCAAGCAGGGGATGGGCAGAGGGAGAGGGAGAGAATCTTAAGCAGCCTCTGAACTGAGCACAGAGCCCCATGGGGGCTCAATCCCACGTCCCCGAGATCATGACCTGAGCTGAAATCAACAGCCCATTGGTCAACCAAGTGAGGCAACCAGGTGCCCCTAGACAGGATTTCTTTTGAAATAAAGGTAAGGATGATGTCTGAGAAAGCTTTCCCCCCACACCCTATCTTCGACATTCAATAGTAAGTGTTGAAGAAATAGTGTGGTTGGAGGTACAATGGATTTAGTATTTCTGACAATGTCAGGGCCTACAGTAAGGTCCTTACACAAAGGCCAGTTAAGTGGGTTCTGCAGTCTGGGACCCCTGCTCTGAACTTTCTTGCAGTCTTCCATTTATCCCACAAAATTCCAGGCAAGCCCTTTAATCTGGTTCAGCCTCAGTTTCCCCACCTATAAAGTTGGGATAATAACACCAGCCCTTATTAACTCACAGAGTTCGTAGGAGAATCAAGTGAGATGCTAGGTGCAAAATTGCTTCTTAAGTGGGAAACTTAATCCCACTGTGATGCCTCACTAAACTCTAATAAAGGAGAAGTAAAACAGTAGGATCTGGAGCACCGTGGTAAATCTGAGCAAGGGAAATACAAGAGGCTTCTGCCGCACTAGCAGGGATCATGCCCACGCTGCCCACACCTGATGCTGAGTTCAGCAGCAGCGGCAGTAGATGTGTGTGCTCTTCATGGCAACCCTTCCTGCCAAGAAGGCATGAAAACACTGTAAGACTTTGGACCTGGTGGGACTCAGGTTTACAGTTCCTTGCAAGGGAGCATAACCTGCATTCTCCCCTCCCCCAGTGACCAGGGCTCGTGGACTTCACCTAGGTGCCTCTCTATGGAGGACAGTTTCAAGGAGACGGTGACCCACCATGTCCAATGTCTGAAGGTCACGGAGTAGGCAAGGATACAACAGTTGTCACAGTTTGGCTAACTCCAAGGCCCCCAGGGCCCCTGAAAACCATCATCTCTATGGCGTGGTAGGAAGGAAGCTGGAATGAGAGGGAGGTGAAGCCATGGGAGCAAGGAGCCCAGAGGTCATCTTCCCCAAGAATTTGGTTGAGAAGGGAGGAAGAAAGAGATCTGATGACATCAGTTTTGTGAGAAGGGGCGACTGCTTAAAGGGAGGGGGACAGAAGGAAGGAGGGAGATGAAGGAAGAGAGGGAGTTAGACAACTGAGTAGGCTGTCTTAAAAGGCAGTTCTGGATGGGAGAAGATATTTGCAAATGACATATCAGATAAAGGGCTAGTATCCAAAATCTATAAAGAGCTTCTCAAACTCAACACCCATAAAACAAATAACCCAGTCAAGAAATGGGCAGAAGACATGAACAGACATTTCTCCAAAGAAGACATCCAAATGGCCAACAGACACATGAGAAAGTGCTCAACATCACTCGGCATCAGAGAAATACAAATTAAAACCACAGCGAGATACCACCTTACACCAGTCAGAATGGCTAAAATCAACAAGTCAGGAAATGACAGATGTTGGCGAGGTTGCGGAGAAAGGGGAACCCTCCTACACTGTTGGTGGGAATGCAAACTGGTGCAGCCACTCTGGAAAACAGTATGGAGATTCCTCAAAAAGTTGAAAATGGAGCTACCCTACGACCCAGCAATCGCACTACTGGGTATTTATCCTAAAGACACAAAGGTAGTGATCCTCAGGGGCACGTGCACCCGAATGTTTATAGCAGCAATGTCCACAATAGCCAAACTATGGAAAGAACCTAGATGTCCATCAACAGATGAATGGATAAAGAAGATGTGGTATATATATACAATGGAATACTATGCAGCTATCAAAAGAAACGAAATCTTGCCATTCGCAACGACATGGATGGAACTGGAGGGTATTATGCTGAGCGAAATAAGTCAATCAGAGAAAGACAATTATCATATGATCTCTCTGATATGAGGAACTTGAGGGGCAGGGTGGGGGGCTGTGGGGGGTAGGGAGGGAAAAATAATGAAACAAGATGGGATGGGGAAGGACACAAACCATAAGAGACTCCTAATCTCACAAAACAAACTGAGGGTTACTGGGGGGTGGGAGGGTAGGGATAGGGTGGATGGGTTATGGACATTGGGGAGGGTTTGTGCCTTGGTGAATGCTGTGAAAGATGTAAGCCTGATGATTCACAGACCTGTACCCCTTGGGCAAAGAATAAAAATAAAATTAAAAAAAAAAAAAAGGCTGTTCTGGGAGTACCATGCTGCTCAGCGCAGAGTTATCCTAAGTTGGTCCCAAGACTGTCCGTTCTGCTACCTTCTCCACCAGGGCAAGTTCAAGGCAGGTTTCCCAGGGTGGGGTCAGCCCGCAGTCAGGGCAGCAAGATACTGCTGAACATGACTGCAAAGACAGCACACAGGCCCCAGGATGGGCAAGCTAATGAAGGCAAGGAGAGGCGAGGCTGATGGCAGGGCAGGCAAAGGAGGAGCCAGCCGAGGACGGGAACCTAGGACAGGGGCGGGTGCGGGGAGGGCGGCTTTTTAGATGCGTTTAGGTGGAGCAGTTCTGGGTGGTGGCAAACTCCTAGGCGTGCCCTGGGAAGGGGTGGCTGAGGCAGAGGTGGCAGCTGCTGGAAACACAAAGGTGGAGGGCCACTGAGGAGAGGGTCCAGGGGGGTGAGCATCAGATATGTGCGAACACTGGCCAGAGCAGGATGGAGAAGGGGTGGGGAGCAAGGAGCATGGTGTGGCTAGGAGAGGAAGGGAGTTCTGGAAGCCAAGACTGGTGAGGGAGAACCAGGCCGATCAGCCAGGGCACCAGGCCAAGCTGGGGGTGGGACTGGATGACAGGCACTTCACAGATGAAGAAACAGGCGACATCACAATACTTAGTAAGCAGTCAAAGAGAATACTCAGAATAAAGCCAAATATTGTTACAACAGACTACACAGAAGGCCCTTCAGTGATCTGCTTCCTGGCCACCACCCCCTGCCTCCCCTCATATCACTATCCCCTTTGCTTACCGCAGCCCTGACTTGGCTGCTTCTTCCAACTAGCCAAGAGCTTTCCCACCCCAGGGCCTTTGCACTTGCTGTCCTCTCTGAACACCCTGCTCTTTGCCTGGCTGACTGCTTCTCACCTAGAGACTGCAGCTTTAAATGCCACCTCCCTGACACCCTGTCTAGAATCAACTCCTCTCCCCCAGTCTAGCACAACACCCACAATATAAGGTCCTTCCTGGGATGACATGATAAAATTACCTTTGTGTGTTTCTCTTATCCCGACTGGACGGAAAAGCCTGCAAGGGTAGGGGTCTTCTCTGTCCTCATCCTTCTCTCTGGTGCCCCACATAGAGAGCCAGCACTTAGCAGTCGTTCAATATGGGAGTAAAGGAGTAAATTAAGGAACATACTTTTTCTTAGGTACTATTAACTTCTGTGAACATTCCTTCCAAGAAGACTTTCAATCAGAATAACCAGGTCTGCCCAAATCTGGGCAGCAAGGCTGCTGTTAGCCTTTCCCTCATCTGCTGGTCTGTAGTGAAAGCACACACAATAAATTCCTTACACCTGAGACAGCTGCTCCTCACAGTTGGAAGACAGGTCGACCTTCCCTTCCAGTATCACTCAGATTCCACATCCCTTCCACGATGAAGTTTCACCTAACTCTCCACTCGAAAGCCTTCTATGGCTTTGTGTCTCCCTCAGAGACGGCAAAGTCCTCCCAGAGGTTTCACAGTCCACACATCTGGGCCCCCTTCCTGGACCCCACCTGGTGCCGTCTGACCTACACATTCTTGTTGTATCCAGAACATGCTGAGCGCCTTCGCTTGTCAGCACCTCTATGCCTGCTGCTGTTCCCTTTGTCTAGAATTCTCTTCCCTCTAAGAGCCTACATACTCAGGTTCTTGCTTTCTTCCGTTCTCTGCTCCAAAATTCCTGTCACATAGAAGCCTTACCAGCACATCCTTACGTAAAACAGCAAACCACCTCTGCTTGGGACACCCACATCTCCTTCACCTTGCTTTCTTCTCTCTTTACTTTCTCCCTAGCACTTACCACTAACACACTCTCTCTCTGCTTCCCACTGAGGAGAATGCAAACTTCAAGAGGGCAGGAATTTTGTCTGTTCTTACTGCTGCCTCGCTGGTGCCTGCCATGTGGTAGACCCTCAAAATGATTTCCTTAATGGGTTAATAACTGTGGGAAATTTAACTCAGGGATGGCAATTAAAAAAATACGAGTAGGTGTAAACAGTCTGGTTGTTACTCAAAAGCGAAACGCAGAATAACTATAGGACTCAACAATTCTACTCCTAGGTAGATACCCGGAGAACTGAAAACAGGAGCTCGGTAGGCTCACTGTGCCTGTATTCACAGCAGCCAGGAGTGGAAACAACCCAAGTGTTCGTTGATGGATGAACAGACAAACAAAATGTGGTCTATGCACACACAACATGGAACTATTCGGCCTTCGGGAGGAAGGGAATTCTGACCCATGTTACCACATAGAGGAACCCTGAGGACATGATGCAAAGTGAAATAAGCCAGTCATAGGAGGACAGGTATTGTAGGATTCCACTTACATGAGGCCCAGGCTGTAGTCAGAGTCATAAAGGCAGAAAGCAGAATGGTGGTGGCCAGGGGGCGGGGTAGGGGAGAGTGGAGAATTCTTGGTTAATGAGAATAGTTTGGGATGTTTCAGTTTGGATGATTAAAAAAAAAGAAGGGTGGCAGCTGGATGGTGTGATGGTTGCGTAACAACTGTACACTTAGAAACGGTTACAAGGATAAATGTCAATGTATGTTTCACTATAATTCAGCTATTGGAAAACTTTTCAGTGGGGCTGGAATAACTTGCATGTCTGAATCTACTTTCTCAGCTATAAATGTTATGGAATCTGAATACAGATTAAGTATCTCTGATTAAAATTTAGCCTTCCAATTGAGATGTGCTGTAAGAGTAAAATATATTTTGAAAGCTAAGTAAAAAAGTGTAAACTATTTTACTCCTAAGTTTTATAGTAATTACATGTTGAAATGATCATATATTTGATACATTGGGTTAAATAGAATATATTATTAAATTTGAAAAAAAAAAGAGGAGCAGATTCTCATACCTGCTACCACACAGGCGAACCTAAAAACATTGCTAAGTGAGACAAGAACCAGACACAAAACAGCAAATATTACATGATTCCACTTATCTGATATGCCTAGAATAGAAGGTTTATAGACACAGAAAGTAGATCAGAGGTTATCAGGGGCAGGAGAAGAGAGGAGGGGAGTTACTGCTTGGTAGGAGTATTGTTTGTCTGGGGAAATGAACAATTTTGGAAATAGAAACAGTGAAATATGGTAAATGTAATTAATGTCACTGAATTGTACACGTAAAATGACAATGAAAATCAAAATAGCAAATTTCATATATATCCATAGTTTTTAAAAAAAAGCATAAGGAATGGGGAAAAGAAGTAAATGCAAGAGATCACTTTCTTAAAGATAGAGAGATATATTACTCCAGTAATATAAGGACTAAGGACTGACGTGGAGTAAGGACTGACGTGCTAGCTTCCTGGATTTGGACATAAAGGAATTTTCCCAGATTTAGACAGCTCTCTCCTAGAGAAAGGATTCGAGAATAAAAATCTTCCCACTGCTGAACTCCCGTGGACAAACGTCTGGTGACAGCTTGCTATCCTGTATTTATATCTCTTAAGACTATGACACATAAGAGGAGGTGGGGAGTATGCCAGGTGGCAATAAACCATGATACATACAGCGGAAGGCTCTGAGCAGGCTCTGAAGTTAGAACACATTTGGGTGTTCTTCCCAAGAAGCTGCAGTGAAGTTTAAGGTGAATAGCTTTTATGTAATATAAAAGAATGCATGGAAGAATTTATGTCTATACTGTTACATTTGCAACTTACCGTCCCTAGGTGTACACTCCTGTAACTATGTTATATAGCATACTGCTTGTATCCCTACCTGTGAAACTTGTTATGTAGAGAACTATGGCCTCCCACCTTTGTGTTTTGCAAAGCTCCTTTATTGAAAGGCCAGGTAGGAAAGGACCAATTGCTTGAACCTGCAGGTATTTGGTTCTCTTGGGCGCAGTCTTCTTCTGTCCAATCCTGCTTCCTCTCCCACTCCTTTCACAGGTGTTGATTGCTAATGAACACCTTATACTCCAAACACCTTCTAAGCATCTGCTTTTGAAGATTTAAGCTGTGACAAATACCTACCATTTGTCAGACATTAACCTAAGTCCTGGGGAATCAGCCACTTACAGACAACAACTCCTGCCCTCATGGTGTTTTAATGGGGTTTCTGGGAACACTTTTGCCTACATGATAAGGTAATGTTTGTAGCTAGAGTAGCACCTTCTCTCTTATTCCTGTCTTGGAAGCAGATGTGATGGCTGGAGCTGCAGCAGCCACCTCACTACTACAAGGTGACAAGTATGATGGAACACCTAGGGCTGCACTATACAATTTAATAGCTACCAGTCACATGTGGCTATTGAGCATTTGAAATGTGGCTAGTCTGAATGGAGATGAGCTGTAAAATACATACAGGATTTTAGGACTTAATAAAAAAAAGAATATGAAATATATTAATATTTTTAATTTGACTACAGGCTGAAATAATAGTGTGGATGTATTAGAGTAAATAAAATATATTATTACAGTCAACTTCATCATTTTTGGTACTTTTTAAGTGTTGCTATGAGAAAATTTTAAATTACATATGTGGTTTGCATTACATTTCTACTAGATACCTCTGGCCTACAGAATCAGAGAATACAGCCACTGAACCTCTAGCCACTATCTCTCTACTGATATCAGGTTTAAAAATAAGCTGGGTGCTTGAGACCTGGGGATGAGCCAGGCATGTCCCCGTCATCACAAAGCCCACAGTGAGAAAGACACAAAAAGCAATCGAAGAGGGATACTGATCAGCAAGATCTCGTAGGACCAGAGCCTGGGGTCCCCAGTGGGCACCAAACCCAGACTGAAGATAGAGTAAGAGAAGAGGAAGTGGAGAAGAGCTCAGGGAGGGCTCCCCGAAGGAGGTGATGCTTGCTTAACCTGAATCACACAGAGAACAAGCTAGCTAGGCCAGGAAGGGGCCCCTGTTCAGCACAAGCAATATACATCCTCTGCGGGCTAGGGCTCTAAAAGCTCCCATTATTTGATGACATTTATACACTTGTATTTGTTCCTCTTTTAAAGAGTGTTCATCATCACTGATAAAGCAAACCTCTGAACAAAACCACGTATATCAACACAAAGTGCTATGCAGATGTTGGGTGTTAATAACAGTAACGAAGTCATTGGGCCTGTGGCTGTGATCGTTACAGAAGTGACAGCCATTCCTGTCTTATTGTTACTGGACTGCTCTTCACTCAGTGGCCCTGCTCAAGGCCATCCAGCCCAGAGTCCAGGATTCAGGGGGTGTCCATCCCAACGCCCACTCAGCAATGCCCAGTAGGCAATATCCTGTTGTGGTAGCTCCTTTTCAGAGAAGGACTCTCCTGAAGGCTCTCCTGCACTCTCGGTGGGGAGTGTCCTCTGGAAGAACCTCCAGGAAGAACGCCCATAATATTTTCAATGTGATGCACATTCCCTTTGGATCAGATTCCTCCCGACTATCCCCCAGATAGGCTTTCATGTGTATATGGAGTGTGGGTGAGAAAATGTACTGCAGCATTAGTTAAAATGGCAACAGACTCAGAAGGAGCTAAGCTATTGAATAAATTGTGAAATGGAGAGCCATGAAAATAATAATAGGGTTAGAGCCCTACATACTGACGTAAAACAATCTCCAAGATAGACGTGAGTGAAAAAAAGCAAGAAGCATGATTTTCCAGTAAAACATAAGTCACGGGGGCTACACACGTCTGGGTGCACACACGCAAACCCACGTGCACACATATGTAAAGACTTTCAGGAAAAGCAGATGGGAAACAGTCCCATGATTGCCTTTGGGCTGGGACCTGGGGAAAAGATACACTTACCACAGTACATGCTCTTGTCCTGCTTGAATTTTTTTTTAAGATTTTATTTATTTATTAGAGAGAGAATGAGAGCGAGCTAGCATGAGAGGGGGAAGGTCAGAGGGAGAAGCAGACCCCCTGCTGAGCAGGGATTTTTTTTTTTTTTTTCCCCATGTGGGACTCAATCCTGGGACTCCAGGATCATGACCTGAGCTGAAGGCAGCTGCTCAACCAACTGAGCCACCCAGGCGCCTGCCGAATTTTTTTTTTTCATCATAAGCATACATTTCTTTTTTTAAAGGAAACTAGGTTTTTTTTGTTTCTCAAAAAGACAAAGAAGTCTTTATTTATAACTGTATTTATAAAATGAACCCCAGGGAACCTGAATTAACCACTTTCTAAGAAGCCAAAAAAGAGAGCTGCTTATCTCAGGGTAATATTTGGGGGACTGGATTCGCTCAAGCCCATATCTACTGTCCAGCGCACACTCACAGCTGAGCCTGCCTGCTCCATGTGGGGCAGTGGTGACAAGCAGTGTAGGAATGAACACAAACCCATCATAATCTAGGCTGGGAAACCTGTCCAACACAGCGGCGCTGGGAGGCCGTTGCAGGTAAGCGGACAAAGCCGGAGTGCCCCGTAGGAACACAGACCCCGGAGACCACCCTCTGCTCTACTGGCCCTGCCTGCAGCTGTCCATATTAGGCAGAGTGGTACTTGACATGCCCCAGCCAGCATGGCAGAGCCCAGCTCTGAGGGCAGCCGTGGGTGATTTCAGAGGTGTGGAATGTCAGATAGGTTTATCCAGACCAGGAGATAGCAGCCTTCCCCGCCGGCTTCGCCCCTCCCACCCTGCCTCCCTACCTCCTGCTGTGCTGGGCTTAGGAAGCTCCAGAGCTACTTGCATCACCCAAGCCCCCTGCTGGGGAGCCCCTGCAAAGAAGTGGGCAAGGGTCACAGTCAGGAACAAAAGGTATGTGGTGACCCTGCTGGCTGTTCACAAAACAGAGACATTTCCTCCTCCCAAGATAACCCAACAGTCTCCATGTTAGAGGCGGGCCCCATTCCTGCTGGTGACAAGAGTCCCTGAGTCATTTCCTGCATGCATGTTTTTATGATGTGCGAATGCCTTCTGGTCTGCATTGGTTATCTGCGATCACTGAGCAACCCCATGGAGAGTGGTAGAAAGAACCCGAATCCAGGCTCATCCTCAATGGTCCCCCAGGCCCTCTGTTTGACGAGACACTCTCTAGGCAGCCTGGCCCCCAGAAGCTGTTCTTTCCAGGTCTCCTCCTGTATCCATCTATTCTGCCCTCCCTGGATCTCACCCTCTCCTCTCTACCCTCCCCCTCCCCAAACACACAACTTCATTCCTCTTACACACCAACACATTCTTCCTGGAATATAGCTCTCCGCCTTGTGTTCCCTCAGCTCGGCAAGGCAAACTTCTTCTCATATGTCAAGCTCTAAATCATACGTTCTCTTCCAGGAAGCATTCCCAGACTGCTCTAGTCAGGCTCAGTCATTGCTTTTCTCTACTTGCACAGAACAGAGGACGCACCTGTCTCATCCACTTAGGATATTAATGAAAATAACGGCTAAGCATTTGCTGATCACTTACGATGTGCTGGGCAGTGTTCTAAATACTTGACAGAGATTGCCTTAGTTAGTGCTCACAGCAGCTCAGTGAGAGAGACACCATTACCATCTTCATTTCACAGAGAACACTACTGAGGGCTGGTGATTTAAGTAGCCTGCCCAAGGCCCCAGAGCAAGTTTGAGGCTGACTGGTACCTAGACAAGTGCCTGGCACACAGCAGTTGCTCCATAATTATTTACTTCATGAATGATTAAATAAGTTAATAAATGCAAAAATAATGTTCCTGTCTCCCAAACTGCTCAGAGCCAGTTCTTCTTCTTTCAAGCCACCTCCCTGTCAGACGCCTAATAAGGAACAGAGCACTAAGAAACACCTGCTGAATGAATGAACAAAAGAATATTGCAGCAAACCCATCAACAGAGTCCCAACCCTGACAAAGCCACCCACTAGCTTCAGGTCAATAGCTTCAGGTCCCTGGGTCCCTCTATGTCACCTGTCAAATAGACAGACGATACACAATACCCTCTCAACTTCCTTCTGACATTAGGTACTTATAAAATAAAAGACCAGCTTCATGATTTTGTGATGATAGCGATTCCCATATCAAACGTTGTGTTGCTCTGTTTTGTTTTGTTTTCCTTCTGGGACGTTTCCCCCCAGGAACATTATCCAATTAGATGTGACATTTGATCAGGGTACTACCCTGATGCAGAGCCAATATTAGTCCTGAAAGAGTTAATGTGGCTTGATCCTTGGTTCACTCTATCCTTAGCAAAACAGGTCACACCCAAGGAAAGAATTATTAAGTGCCTGACAAATCCCGCATAACTAATCAATAATGAACCATGGTCCCAAGTTAGATTATGCAGCCAACACCCAAGCCACTGCTCTAGTGACAGTGTAGGTCCTTCCCCCGTTCCCAGGCACCCCTGCCAGAGGCTTTCTTCTCCAAACTGATGCTGGTCAATCTCCCCCAACCACCACTGCCAACATACAGGCACGCACACACTCACACACACATACTCACTCACTGCTGGCATGAAGAGAACAGCACAGTGCTTAGCACATGGTAGCTGCTGGTAACTGCTTGTGAAATGCTAAAGCCCAGCTGCACTCTAGATGGCACTGAGACGTCTGCAATGATGGAAAGGTGAGCGTTCTGGCCGAATTCCATTTACTGCTACTCTACCTGCGGCTAGCCAGAGGCTTGGCTATGTGCCTGAGGCCTGACCCTCTGTGCTATAGGTCTTAGCATTAATGGTCATCCACGTGTATGCTAATACCCAGCATTTCTTGTTCGGTTAATGCTCAGCATAAACTACTACACCCAAGGATACCTAAATGAGGTGTGTGAGAGAGACAGTGTCTGTTCATGTTAGAAGAGAGGGAGGAGCCACATTCTGTGTTTTGTTTGACTCACAACAAGGACTACAAGCTCTAGGCTCTTAGAGATGGGTATTAACCATCCACATGAATCCAATATGGAGAGAGACTATACCATAACTGGAATGCACCTAAACAGTCCCTACAGAGGACACCTGTTATTTCTCCATTTTCACACCTCTATGCCCTTGGGAACCTGCTCCTCCCTCATGTCAAATCATGTGATGCTTAAAAGGGCTACCAAAGACAATAGCCAGTTCTCCTGGTTTGGGCACAATAATTGGTCCAGAGACCGGCTAATCAGAATCCTTCCCTGAGATTTTATTCAATATTGAGCAGGAGGAGAGAGAGTCTGGCCTTTGGGTCGCAGAGCTATAAAGATATGAACGAGAGGCCACCAATATGGCAAAAATCTGTTTGCAGGAGGAAAGAATGGAGCCAACATAGAGCAAAATGTCCTAGACATAGATGGAAGGAGAGAGGCTGGGAAAGACTGTCTGGACCTTCCTGTTTATACAAGTTAATGATTCCCTTTTTTGTTTAGCTTTGAGCTGGGTTTCTGAAGCGTGCGTCTCAAGTGACCTCACACAGTCCAAGCCATACTTAGAGCACATTTTCAAATGTGTTCCATGCTCCAGGATCTAGGTAGTTTTTAGGAGATGGGCTACCACCCATGTGAAAGGTCTTTGTTCCTCCTCCCACGGGGCATAAAATTCCTGAGCAAGATGCAGTCCCAACTCTGCATGGCTAACCACAGACGTTAGCACTTTCCCTTTGTATCTCAGGCACCAACGGTGACCTGCCAACCACAAGAGTCCTCAATAACTCTTCCATCTCAACCCATCAAAGCTTGTAAAACGAGGGCTGGCCAGACAGGTAAGGCAACCGACCAGCGGGTGATTTTTTTAAAAAAGCACATCTTCCTGGTGGTCAAGCCTCCATCCAATCCCCGTGCTGGCTCGCTCCCTCTGCAGGTCCGTCTTCGGATCACCGAGAGTCCTCTCAAAAGCTAGATACCGTGGGCGCATGAGGCTATGGCGTGTCCTCATATAATAAGGTGTCTGAAACCTTCCTGAGAAAACATCTTGCAGCCTGGCCACCTGACTTCTATGGCACTTTTCAAAAGAAAGCCGCCACATGCTGTTACTGAAAAGGGTGATGCTTTGAAAACAAACAGTGCCCCCTTTCCAAGTCTGAAGAGCTTCCCAGTGATCCAGGAGCCGGGAAATCACAGCAGCTAGGTGGGGGTGGCGCCTCGGGACTGGTCGCACCCCTTTCTCTCCCTTTTCGTTAACACTTCTGTCTCTGCTCTGAAGGGCTAAACCTTGGCAGGTAATGGGCAGGTGCTGCCTGGATAGCTGGAGCTCCAGGCTCAAGTTCTGGCCTGGTGGAATGCTCTTCCTATGCCCCATAAAGTCAGCGCGCCCCGGGCTTGGAGGAGCTTTGGCAGCTGTCCCCCTGGGGGCAAGGGAAAGCGGCCGTATCCCACGGTATCCCACGGTACACTCAACAGCTCCTCATCACCAAAACAAAAACACAACAGTCCTGATCGCCATGGAGAGTTCAATCCTCTTGTCTGGGATTGGCACCAACTAAAATTCCAAGGGCTCTGGCTGAGCTACCTCCTGTGAGGTCTAAATACAGCATGCTCACTTTTAACCTAAACATACAGTCTGGACCACTGCCCGGGGCTGACAGCCCCCGAGGACCAGCCGGGAAATCTAGACTTCCGGCTGCCCATTAGGCAATGGGCATCACAGCGAGAGAAGAGATGTGATGCGTTGCTTACTTAGGCCATGTTCACCAACGTAGCCTATAGTTCACAATGTAGCCTATATGTAGCCTATAACGGGGGGGGGGGGAATCATCCTGTGGGGGGTTAATTGCAAGTGTGACCCTGAGCACAGAAATGAATCCTGGGGGCACCTGGGTGGCTCAGTGGGTTAAAGCCTCTGTCTTTGGCTCAGGTCATGATCTCAGGGTCCTGGGATCAAGGCTCGCATCAGGTTCCCTGCTCAGCATGGAGCCTGCTTCCTCCTCTCTCTCTGCCTGCCTCTCTACCTACTTGTGATCTCTCTCTATCTGTCAAATAAATAAATAGAATCTTTAAAAAAATTAAAAAAAAAAAAAAGAAATGTATCCTGGGGAAGAGGGTGGGGGGAAGAAAGGGAAGAGAGAGGGAGGAAAAGGAATATAGCTCTAAACTGGCCCAAAGGACCATGGTGGTGTTCACTGAGACCATGTTTATAACACGGCACGCAGAGGTTGCTCAATAAATCAGAGCTACGAGAAGGAGTAGCAGTAATAGTAGGAGGATAATGACAAGCAAGCCTTTATTCTCTCTGCCGTGGAGAGGACACAGGAAAAGTAGCTGAGGCCACCACGGTAAGACAGAAGCTCCCACCCAGGACAAGCTGTGCTCATACAGACGAAGGACATCTTCAACTGAGCAAAATGCTTACATGCTCCCACACCTGTTAAGAACCTCAGACTGGCAGAATAGCACCAGCTGCCTAACCTCCCAGCAAGCCAACTCGCACACCCCACGAGGGTAAGAAATCCCAGGGTTTCTCTTACCTTGGTGTTCATACAGCACTTCCCTCGCTTGTACTCCTTGTGGGATCCACGCTTATCCAGTTTGTACCACAGGGCTTTGGCCTTCCAGGTGGTCACCTTGGACTTGAGCTTGGAATAAAAGTTCTTGTGGTCCAGCGGGTCTAGGTCCAGGTGTCGTGTGAGGATGTTGAAGGCCTGGAGGGTGCCTTTGCACGTGGAAGCCTGGACAAAGTTCTCGAAAACCTGCCCAGCCTGGCTCTGCTTCTCGTCTTCGTTTTCCCCCATGTTTCAGGAACTATGTGGCACGGTGGTACAGAGACGCCGGAGGACAACACCGTCAAGTACTCGGAGACACGTCACACCTGCAAAGGGAGGTGGAGGCAGAGGTGAACTCCATGGCAACACCGGCAGAGTGGGGGGGGGGAGGTGGGTGCTGGGAGGGAAAAACAAAATTCCTTTGGGATGTTAAGCAAACTAAACACAAATACTAATGCTAAACATAAACCATCTATAGAAAATGTACAATCATCCCTTCTGACCTGGCAATGCGGTCTTGCTGGCAATCTTTCTCCCCTGCCAATACCCTATTCCTCTTGCTGGCTGTAAAGAACTACAGATTGCTCAAAGCTATGTCCTGGCTGATGTCCGCATTACCTGGTCAATCTTGCTGTGAGCCGGATAGTTCAAGGGAACAAAGCAGAGGAGCACACTAGATTTTGTGAACACCACTGAAAATCTTTAATGTGTGGTGCTGTAAATGAGTTGACTGATATTAGTGTAATCTAGCCACATAACAGCGCACATTGCAAAACATTCAAAGCACGTGCCTCCCTAGATCTCGTGGCCATCCCACCTATCCTTAGACACCAAACTTGGAAGTCTTCCTCCATGAGTTACCAGAGGGCAGGTCTTTCCCTTATACAGACGACAAATGGCAACTTCTCGAAACTTCTCTCTAGTCCTCATGTCTGCTGCAAGCACAGCATCCACCTCGGTCATACAGACAGATACACGTGGGTCTCCACCCCACGTACAAAAGGAGTCTGTGCTTTGTGAGCCCAAGCTGTGAGCTATTTGGAACAAGTGCTCGGGCCGATGGAAGGAAAAATCCGATGGGTATTCATTCACAACACGAAAATAGCTCGCCTGGGTTTTGGCCATTGCCTATCTCTCTGCATCACTCTAACCTCAGGCATTTCTTAGGAAAGTCATTCAAGTTTCAAAGGAACAAAAATAAGTTAGTGTCGATTTTCCAAAGCAATAGCTATTTTTCTAGAATCCCAAGCTAGTGCAAGAAGACCAGCATAGAGGAACTAGGGCTGCCCAGCTGTCAGGAGGGCTCGAGAGGGTTTGTACACAAGACGACACAGCATACCAAGTCTCCCCAGACGGAGGCCTGGCAGGAGGAGGTCAGCAAACACAGAGACAAGGCCCTTGGGCTGGGCGGCTTCCCACTCTCCAGACAGAAACACTACTGTGGTGCATTTGGATTGTGGGCTGGCCTCATAATATTAAAAGCAGACAATGGTGTTTATTTTCTTCCTTCATCCTTCACTCCTTCATTCGGCAACAATTACTGGTGCCTAAGCAAGAGCCATGCATCACCCTAGGTCCTGGGGATGCAGAGATGGGGCCTCGTGAGGAAGACAGGTGTATAGAGAGTTGATTATAAGACAACAGGCAAGCACTTTTAAAAGATGAACACAGTGCATGGAAGCCAGATAAGGAGGGGTCCAACAGAGCCTAGAGGTATCCGGAGGAGCCACAGGGCAGAACAGGGGATGCCCAAATACAATTTTAGGAACAAGGTGAATTTTGTTAGAGGACCAGGGAATAGAAGTTCTCAGGCAAAAGAAATGCCACACCGGTGTGAGTCTGGAAAGAGCCAGGACAACTGCAGAATGACAGTGCGTTCAAGATGTCTGGAGGTTCCGGACTCATGACAAGGGATGATGGGCGCATCCAGGGCAGATCCTGGAGGGGATCTGACTTCTCCTGAGGGCTGCAGGGTGCAGGAGACAGAGCAGCGGGCTGAGAGGAGTCTCTGGGCAGAAGTGGCAGGGATGCATGGGAGAGGGAGGCAGCCATGAACAGAGCCTCCGGGAGAGACCAGAGCACACACACATGCGCGCGCACACACACACGCACACGGATGCTGGATGGCAGTACTGCGGGTACCACCTGAGGGAGCAGCCGTCTGGGGGCAGACATCCAGATGCTGCTGGTCGAGGGGGCCCCCGGCAACAGCATGGGACCCCTCCCCCTCCTCCCCTCCATCCCAGGAGCCTCCAACGTGCCTGGCACGGAGCACAACTGAAGGCACATTCCCTGCTCCGGGCCCAGCCAAGTTCCACTCTTCAGCCAGGCCTCTGTCCTCCAGGGGCACTGACCTGACGGCTCTGTTCCCCGCAACTCAGCAAAGTGAGCGCACGAGGAGAGCTGGGCCTGTCCTTTGCCAGGTGCTGATGAGACATGAGTTCCCTCCCAGAGGCTCTCTCGGCTCCTTAAACGTCTGCAGTGCTCACTTTGACATCGCTCACATTACCACTGCCTCCTACTGTTTCGGCTCTCCCCAGGTACAAGACTTGCCACCCAGAGAGCATAAGCAGAGAGCAAGACTCGTTCGCTTTTCAGAGTGAAGGAGCATCTTCAGTCTCTCTCTATCTTTGGAACCACTCTGCCCAGCACTGAACAAAGGATGCAGCCGCTGACTGAGAGAGCCACAGCTACTTGAATTCTGCGGCTATCCTGCGGTCCTTTCTGGGGATGGGCCGGTGGTGCAGAGCAAGCCACAGGTTCCAGGCCGATTGGAGCCAAGGACAAAGGTCAGTTTGGCCCCTGGCTGCCCTCATGGCCTCACACAAGCTCTGAGCCACAGTCACAGAAGCTCTGAGCCTCAGTTTCTCCTTTTGTAAGAGATGCGATAATCTCCACCTTGTGGGGTTGCTGCGAAGGGCGAGAGGGGCATGTGATGGCAGAGCCCGGCCCTGGGAGGCTCCTGGCAGAGGCAGAAATGGGTGCTGCGCCCCTCACAAGGGGCAGACTTGTGCCTGGGGTATGTACCGGTTTGAAAAATACTTCTGTAAATCACTTCTTCAAGTTGCCAACTCCTCCTTGTCTAAAGGAGAACTGTTCAGAGGTATCAAGCCAAACCTGACTCCCAGAGAATCATTTACGAACTGGAAGAACCTGTCTCCTTCCAACTCCAGCAGCCACCCCTCCTCCCCCCAAAGGAAAATGAACGACTTAATCTTAGGGTTCCAGGGGAGAGCCAAAGGTGGTGTGCAGGGTGCTGGCTGGGCGTGGGGGCTCCAGGAGCTCGTCTTATCTAGAGGGAGATACGGGGGCGGTGGGGGTGGTGGAGACAGAGGCAGGACAGCAGACAGTGCTGCCTTGGACTGCATCCCAGCAGCTCGTACCAGGCTCTGACCTGCCTCCCCATCGGAAGGGTCTGGTCTCAACCTGTAAAATCAGCTTGAATCCAGTTGAAGTCAAAAACCTTAAAAATGACTCTCATGCCCATGTGGGGTAGGTTTCCTCCAGAAGAGCCTCCGTGTTTAGAGTCTGCCCGGCGAGGGTGTGAATCTGGTCTCACGCACCAGCGAGGCAAGTGATCTAACATATCTCAGCCCGTTTCCTCATCTGTGAAACAAGATGATTACACTCGCTTCACAGGGCCGGAAGGAAGAAACTCCATCACGGATGTGACGTACTTAGCAGCTGGCAGCTACATGATGACCAGAAGTAACTACTAGCCCTCAAACAGCCCAAATGCCATCACACCAGAAGGAAGGAACCAGCTGCCCAGGTCAAGGAATTATCTGGACTTTAGAGGGAGAAGCCACAGGCTTTCAACTCAGAAGGTGTGGGTTCAAATCCACTTCCTAGTTGTGCAGCCTAGGACAACTCACTTAATTTCTGAGATTTCAGTTCCTTCAAATGTAGAATGGGAAGAAGGAGGTTTTAGGAATGAACGGAAAACATCCTTGGTACGAGGTAGTTCTGTTAATGAACTAGAAAGGCTGACTTGGAAGGGCTCTGGGAGTCTGAATCTGAGCTCCAAGCCCCTTCTTCCAGAGACTGGAGTGCACTTCTTCTGGTGGATCCCCTTTCTCCCTCCCCAAAAGAAACTCAAGCATTACTTAAAGCAGAGGATCCTGGGTAGTAGCTCTTGTTAAAATTTTCCCTGTCAACCACCACCCAGCTGTTGCTTTTTAGAGTTTGATACGAAATATAAATAAAACCACCCAGAAATATGAAAGGTTTCTGCATTTTTCTGGGAAGAAACAAGACATGATGCTTTAGTTTCCAAGAATAGCCTTGAAGCAATTTGGTTTTTGCCAACTGGAGTCCCTTATTTGTGGTTCTGCCTGTGTGACTTTATGAGTCATAAAGCAACCCCCTTTCCCTGCCCCTGCCTGCTACGAATTAAAAAAACTCAGGGCCTCCAATCATGAGGAATGGGCTTGGTCCAGGACATCTGGGAGACAAGTTCAAGATTGACACGGAAGCCCTAAGTACTTCTCTTGAATGAGAGAAGGAACCTCCAGGCTAAAGAGCTTCCAGTTGTGTGCTCACATTTAGAAACACCCTCCCCCATCTTCCCTGGGCCTCATCACCTGCCAAATGGCATCGAACAGGGTAACGAGGTGGTCAATAAATCACAGAGTTCTATAAAAACTTGAGGGCCAGAGGAACACCAGACAGAACCTTCTCCCAAAGCAGCAGTTTGGCCCAAGAGAAAAGCTCAGCCCTCAATCTAACCCTCAAAGCTCAAAGGCAAGGTACATCTCAAGGTAAATTTAATCTAAAGATGAACCCCTTGGGGTTGGGGGAGGGGGGTGGGTTAAACAGGAGAAGGGGACTAGGAGGTATATACTTCCAGTCACAAAGTATGTCACAGGGATGAAACAGACAGCACGGGGAACAGAGTCAATAATACTGTAATAACCTCGTACGGCCACAGACGGTGACTGCACCTATAGCATGTACACTGGAAACCAATACAACATGTCAACTTGTACTTCAGTTAAATAAGTAGATCCAAAAAGAACTAGATGATAAAAACCAGACCCCCCCTTGCCATGGATACTGCCAAGCTCCCCAGTCAAACTTACCATCTCCCAGGTACCCCGCCACTGAGCCCTCAGGCAGGGCCAGTTTCCTACGCGACAAAACGAGGCTGCTGACCCCCCATCCCCATTCCAAGCACTCACAGGGTGGTCAGAAGAACTAGAAGGCCCAGCTCTGAGCCTCACGCACAAAGACCCTCGGTCACAGCAACCAGGACCCAACACCTGCGGTGAGGCAAGAGGCAGCCAGGGAAATGCCTCCCACATATACCGCATCTCTGCGGAGCCCAGGACCACAGGCGATGCCTACAGGCCTCATCTTCTCACCCCAGCCACAGGAGGCCCGGCTTTCCATCTACAAGGACATACAGCAACCAACGCGAACCAGGAGTGGCATCTCCCAGGGTTGGGAAGAGCCCCCTTGTCCTTGTCATCTCCTTCCAGCCAAGGGTCCTCAGCCTTCCCTTGCTCATCTCCCCAGGTGGAGAGCACACTGCCTCCTGGGGTCGCCCGCTCCAACCACCCTTGCCTCTTCTGAATGAAGATCAATTTGTCTTAATCACTTCCCAGGGAGATCAATCCTGTCTGTCCACAAGCTTCTTTCTGTTCCTGATTTTTACCCCAGAGATCACCCACAGGAAGTCAAAGCCCTTCCTTCTACACAGGCTGAACCCACGCATGCACTTTTCTAACACACGCCGTCAGGAGCCCTGCTAGGAAAGGCCCAGGAAAATGCATCCAGGAGACAGACTGTGAGAGCCCAAACAAGTTCCCAGCCTGCCACAAAGGCCTAGATCCTGCCCTCTGTCTACACTGCCCCAGGTGGGGAGCTCAGGCCCTGCCTTCTATGCAGTTCCCCCACTGAGAGCCCAGGCCACTGGGGTTCTGGCCCTTCCAGTCCCAGCCCTCCCCTTACCCTCTCAACAGCGAGTTGACTCCATTGGTCTGGCTTAAAGTGACCTCCCACACTCCCACTTCCTCACCTCCATCCACTTCTTCCTGGAATCCCAGCAGCAGATCCCTCCCTGCTCCAATGAGCCAGATTCCTGTATGCTGACCAGTCAGGGTGCCAGGAAGAGGCCCATGTGACCAGACGCCCACGGCAGGCCGGGGTCTTCCATCAGCATTATCCGACGGAGCCCTCACAAGTCTGTGGAGTGGGGTGGTCTGCTTCTTTCACGTTTCTGCTCTGCAACCAGGGCTTCAGGGGGAGGCGCAAGGAATTATCCCAGAGCTCGCCCACCTTGCTTTTCTATAATGTAAGTATATGTTAGCCATAGGTGCTTCCTGTTCCGTGTGTGTGTGTGTGTGTGTGTATACATGTGTGTGTACATATATGTGCGTGCATATATATGTATGCACTGTGTGTGTATGTGTAAGCATGTGCATAGTGTATGTGTGCGTGTATATACATGTGTGTGTGTGCATGTGTGTACACACATCCCTATTTTAAATATTTTTTGATAAGGATTTTTTTAAAAGATTTATTTATTTATGACAGAGATAGCAAGAGAGGGAACACAAGCACAGGGCACTGGAGAGGGAGAAGCAGACTCCCCACTGAGCAGGGAGCCCAATATAGGGCTCGATCCCAGGACGCTGGGATCATGACCTGAGCCGAAGGCAGATCATGCGAAGCCTCTGAGGCGGGCAGTGCTCTGGCCTGGCCATGAGGAGGCTGGGTCCGCCCCTCAAACCACCTCAGGAGGACACCAAAGGCAGCGTGGTTCAGTGGCTGATAGCACGCCAGGCCCTGTCCCAGATGCTTACATCCGTGATCATTTACCCCCCCTTGTTTGGCAGAAGAAAAGGCAGACTACAGAGTAACCTCCTCGGTATCCCACAGGCCGGAACTAGGGATGCTGTGAAGCGGGCCCAGTTCCAGCTCACTTCAAAACCCGCACTTAGTCACCAACCCGTCAGCGCCATGTAGACGTAACTAGTATGGCCTACCTTAGCCGAAGCCACAGGACACAGCACATGGGTCCAGTCCTGGAGTCTCTGAAGATCTCTCAGGCTCCGACAGTCTACACGTGTCAACAACAGGGCACGGTCTCCTAAGTTATGGTGCAACCAAGTAATAAAGTATTAGGCGGTCCCTTAAAAATAGTATTTAGAAAGACGTTTAATTCATGGGGAAATGTTTACACCCTAATGCAGAGTGAGGAGAGCAGAATACAATTTCAGGTGCTCAATAGGATTCTGACTCCATAAAGCAATATCTATAGAAAAGAAAAAACAAACCAAATGTGAGCAGTGTGTTCGTGTGTGTGTGTGTGTGTGTGTGTGTGTGTGTGTGTGAGAGAGAGAGAGAGAGAGAGAGAGAGAGAGAGAGAGAGAGAGAGAGAGAGAGAGGGAGAGAGAGATGGTCTTTCGGATGAATTTTATTTTTAGCTTCATACTTCCTGCATATCCCAAATGTTCTACCAGGAGTGTTTACAGCTTGTACAAGGCCCTCCTGTACACACATCCCGAGTCCAGGGGTCCTCAGTCCCTGACCACCCCAAGGGTCCTGACAGCAAGGAGGAGGGTTTCAGGAATCTTACTTCCTCAGGTCAGCAAGCACCCCAAGGCCTCCACCACACCAGCAGCATCCTTTTTCTCCAGAAAAGAGAGAGCCCGGCCACCATCCTGACCTGATGAATGGGCTTACATTCCAGCAGGTAAGGGAAGAGGCCCCAAGGCTGAATTCTCCACCCCACCCCCACCCCCGAGGCTCTGTTCTCTGGACCTCAGGCCTTTTTCCAAGAAGCCACACCTTTGCCCCCATCTCCTGCTGGGCCTGCAGGACGCCCTGCCCAGGAACCCATAAGGAAGAAATCTGCATACCTGGCTATCGGCCAAGAGGTAACAAAATTACATGTATCTCAACGCACACATTGGGTTCATCTTACCACCAAAAACTTAGTCTATTCTGCGTGTGCCCCAGATCTTCCTGGTCACACACTGGGTGCCCAGGAACACTGTGAACTCTCAGTTTCAATTTCCAGGAGGCCCTCCTATCTCAGAACTTACTAGGGCTGCTGAGGATAAGAAAATTCAGAGACAGAAGGCGGAAGAGTGGATGCCACAGGCTGGGGAAGAGAGGAGTGGGGAGTTAGTGTTTGAGGGGTACAGACTTTGAATCTGAGAAGATGAAAATTTCTGAAGATGGACGGTGGTGAAGGCTGGACAACATCGCAAGCGTACTTAATGCCACTGAGCAGCTCGACACTTAACAATGGTTAAAATGTTAAGTTTTATGCTATAAAGATTTTCCCACAAAAATAAAAAGCATTTAAAAAACCCATCATCACCACCTCATAGTATGATCTGTCCAATGCCAGTGTACAGAATTTGTGGCTTTGTTAACACTGCAGTTAATTTTCTAAAATATGTTTGAATTAACACATGATAAGCAAAATAAATCATTAGGCTAATGAAAGAATCTTGCTCAGTGAAATAACTTATAACCTTTTTTTTTTTTTGTAATGTCATCTAGGCTTTTCTCATTCTTCCTTCCAAATCTTCTTTGACTCCAGAAAGACTATGGAAGCTCAATCCTGCAAGTTGTAATTTTATCTCTTGTTCTGCCCTCTCCAGGCAACCACCACCACTACCCACTCCCCCCACACACATTCAGCACCTGTGAAATTTCCTTCAACACTGGGCTCCCCAGTCTTGGCTCCCTGAGCCCACCACGTACTGCCGGGGGAGAACGCCCCTGCATTCTGACCATCCCAGGCAGTGGTGCCAGCAGACCGCAGGTCTGTGAAAGCAGGGAACATTCTTCCCTGCAGCGTACAGAATCCCTAAAAGCTCCCTGACGGCAGGTCCTGATCAGCTCAGATCTGTTGGGCATACCATCACGCTTGAATGAGTGGAAGCAATGACCGTGCCATTAGATGAGACTCCCGTCCCTCAAAGTCAGGGCTGGGGATATTTTTCATTGGCTGACATCAATTTCAAGGACACTGGGTAAGGAACCTTTTGAAGAATCCTGTTGTAAGACAGAGAAGCTTCTCTTTTCAAAAAAGCATTAAGTCTGATATATTGCACAACATATTTGGTATTCTTAACCAGGGCATGGGAACAAATCCTCACCCTACTAACCCCTAGTCTTCCTTCAAAGCCTCTCTCCTCCAGACACTCTAGCTTCCTAGCCCCTGATGGGTCGGATCCTCCCACAGCATCCTGTACTTGCCTCAATTATAGCAAATTCCTCTGTGAAATTTTTACTTCCCTACTCCCAGTTCCTAGCACGAGACCCTCTGTATATGGTATGTGCTAAATGAATGAATGGGTATTCAATCCTTGAGAACATAGGAATAGTTGACCCTAAATGAGCATCTACGAAGTCTCCGGCAATGTGTTAAAAGCTTCATATGTATTAAAGAAGTTAATCATTGGAACAAAGCCAGGAATTGTTAGACAGTATTGTTATCCCCACTTTTCAAAAAATTAGGAAAGTCAGCCAATGGCCCGAGGTCACATGGCCAGAAGTAGTGGAGCTGTAATGTGAAGCCCCATGGCCAGAGTTCAGACCCCACGTCCTTACCCACTGCACCCATAATGCTCCCACTCAGAGTGGATGGAGCCGAAAGGTATAGACATGGTGCCCTGAACACCACAGCAGAGACGTGGTCTCTGGTCTAGGCCAGGAACTGCTCTTCTTCCATCAAATTCCAAAATGCCACAGTCTGGATGATGAGATCTTGATGCACCATTGGTGGCTAATCTGCCAACAAAAACTCAGCCGAGAGCTAGCTAACTTTTGGGCCTTGGTGGATACGGCAGAGACAGGCCAGCTGATGGCTACACACACTGCTTCTTCCTCCTGGGCCCTTCCCTGCAGCCATGAGCGCCCACGACCAGTTCTAGGTAATGGGCTGTGAGCACAAGTGATATACACAGCTTCTGGGAACGCCCGTAAGACTCTCCCCTGGGGGCCTCCGTGCTCATTCGCTTCTGCCAGAGTCCAGCAGCCTTGGAAGCCACAGGGGGAAGACAGCCCAGCCGTGAGAAGGGAGGAGCCGGATTTCCTGGGTGCCTGGCTGCGGGAAAGCCCTCTGTGACCAGGAACAGTCGGACTTCGCGTACGTGAGACAGAAGCTTCAAGTGCGGGACAAGTCGCCGAGAATCGAGGGGTTTTTCTGCTAGGCAGTTAGCATCTCCTTAAGTAACACAGGAGGGAAACCACAGTGTGGTAGGCGTGCGGAACTGGGCCCGTGTCAGAAAGATTTCTCTCCCCGTAACACCGTCGGTCACGCGGGAGTGAACACGTGAGAGAGGTCTCTCCCTACCATCACTGTTGTGGGGGTCAACTTCCAAAATAACCAGTTCTGCCATCTTACAGCTTACTTTCCATCGGGACCTCAGTGTCCTGGAGAAGTTGCTAGACGCTCAGAGTAAGCCTGCCCACCTCTCCATTTAAGCCCCCCTCCCCCCACACACATATCTATACCCTGTATTGAAAATCCACAGCCCTTCCCTAAGTGAGAATGGACCAGGATGGTAGAACAGGACAGAGAAGCTAGTCATTTCCTTGGTTTTAATGCCCCCCTGTGCCCCGCGACCCTCAGCTCCTGAGCCCCTGGGAGCCGATGTGGTGTGGTGTGGTGTGGTGTGGTGTGGTGTGGTGTGGTGTGGTGTGGTGTGGTGTGGTGTGGTGTGGTGTAGTGGAAACTACACGGACTCTGGGCCACTGAGCACTCCCTGGAACAGAAACCAGCGAGTCTCCGTGAAATGCAAACGGGGCGCCTCAGGGCGCACATGCACACATGTGCTGAGCGTTATTCTGGCACCTGCAAGGGGTCACTCCCCCCACCTCAAGCTCAAGGAAGCCCAAACCGAACCAAGGCAGAAACTGGTGCATTTTCGCACAAATGGAAAAGGTAGCGCCTTCCCTTTAACCTAAGTTATGCTGGGATGGGAGAGCTAAAAGCGCACTTTCTGCGGAGTCCTTGCCCAACACGTCCACTCCCCAGATAAACCTTTGTATCTGGAAGGCACTGAACCCCCTGATGTGCTGAAATCAGGCCTCAGGGACTTGGACCCCAGTAACTGGTCTGGAGGACAGGCACAGATGCTGGGGAGGAGACAGAAATCATAGCTAAGTGGGGGTGCCTGGATGGCTCAGTGGGTTAAGCCTCTGCCTTCAGCTCAGGTCATGACCTCAGGGTCTTGGGATCGAGCCCCGAATCGGGCTCCCTGCTCAGCAGGGAGCCTGCTTCCTCCTCTCTCTCTGCCTGCCTCTCTGCCTATTTGTGATCTCTCTCTGCCAAATAAATAAATAAAATATTTTTTAAAAATAAAAATAAATTTAAAAAAATTAAAAAAAAAGAAATCATAGTGAAGTGAACAGGAAAAGGATTTCTCAACGATGCCTGCTCACTCTGCACACAGCTCCTCAGCGAGGAGGCTGGGATGACCACAGGCAAGCCCGGCCCTGAGAAGCTCACAGCCCGCAGTGTCTCACACAGTCTGTCTTCCAAAGGCCTCAGATTAATAGAGTTGGGCCAAGTGACTGCATTTGTCAAGCCAAAAAAAATTTTTTTCATTGCCTGACAGAAGTTTTGGGTTTTTTGTTATCATGTACATTTATCCACATGAAATCAGTCTTGAAAATGTGCACAAAGTCAATCATAGTTAGGTTCTGTATCGCTTTCTCCAGAGGAAACAAACTGGCACTCTCCCTCCTTCCCTTTCCAGGCTAGGCTGTCTAGCAATGTCTGCTCCCTCACCTCCACCTCCCCTTCCGTCCACCACAATCTGCTTCCCACTCACGCACAGAGCCTGGTCCAGGCCTCACACCCACGGCTGCCGCACCATTTCATTATCACATCTGGGACCCTATCTTGCTCACTGCCACTCCTATTTCCAATCTCTGCACACTCATCTCTTTCTAAATGCCCCTGAGATTTTGCTGTGCCCTGAGGTTCTGATCTTCACTCTCCTCTCACCATCAAGGACCTGGACACACCTGTAGTTCAACCAATGTCTACGTCCCTCCATGGGATCTGCTGCACTCTGGGCATAAGCCAGCCACAGTGACTCCTGTACAGAGACTCCCCTGTCCCTCCCCTGCACCCCCAAACTCAGTGAACAGCACCATCTACATCCAGACCCTCAGGCCAAAGCATTAGAGTCCCCCCTTCCCTGCCCCTCTCCCTCACCTCCCAGGCAGTCCATCACCCAGTCCTGCCTGCCCAGCAGCCCCAACCACTACAAACTGCCTTCCTCTCTGCTCGAACCTAAACCCTCAAAATCTCCTCATAAAGCCCTTCCTGCTTCCAGATCACCTCCCTCCAACCCGCCAGCCTATTTCCTTTTTTTTCTTTTAAGATTTTATTTATTTATTTGACAGAAAGACAGAGATCACAAGTAGGCAGAGAGGCAGGCAGAGAGAGAGGGGGAAGCAGGCTCCCCGCTGAGCAGGGAGCCCGATGCAGGACTTGATCCCAGGACCCTGAGATCATGATCTGAGCTGAAGGCAGAGGCCTAACCCACTGAGCCACCCAGGTGCCCCCCCCACCAGCCTATTTCTCAAGTTGCCACCAAAGACACCTTTACACCAAAAAAAACACTTGGTCAGGTTCTGTTCCTGTTTCAAATCCTTCAGCGGCCCCCCAACAATCTCCAGGGCCAAGTCCGAATGCTCTTGCAGAGCAAAACAGAAACCGCCTTCATGACTTCCCCTTGCCTGCCCACAACTGCTTCTCCTTCCCCTGTACTCTTGACTTACTGAGCCGCTGCATCTCCCAAGGAATCGGACTCTTGTGCAGCTCCCTGCCTATGCCTCGGCTCCTGCTGTTCTGTCTAGCATGCCCACGCGGAGTCTGTTTCCTCAGTGAAGACCCAGCAGGCTCTCGCGCTGGAACGTCGGAGCTCGCAGAGTACCAGGGGTCCTAACTGGAACCCTGGAGTCAGGTAGACTTGTGACAAACATGACCCCCAACTGCCTAGGTGCGTGAGCCTGGATGAGTTACTTAACCTCTTTGAACCTCAGTTTCCCCATCCATAAAATGGGGATAATAATAGTCCTGACCCCACAGGGCTACACGAGGATGAAACACAATGATGCCTGGCTAGGCAGTCTTCTAGACGGCACTGTTGTTCTTTGAAGTCTTACCTGGACTTCCCCTCAACCCCTTTCGCACACCACACCCTGTGGGGGTTCCTATGATTGTTTCCTGCGCCCTGTCGCACCTGATCCGCTCACAGCGCTGCCCGCCTCCTTGCACGCGAGCTCTCCGGCGCCTGGCCCTTCTGCCTCTGCCAGACCACCACCGCTTATGGGTGAGATCCCCACTGCCCTTTGTCTCCCGACCACCAGAACGACTGCGGGGGCCTCTCACTTAGCCTCCACTTCTTATCTTGTCACCCCCCACCCTGTTCCCAAACCCCTTGAAGCTCCCTACGCTCCTCTGTGTAAGTCTACACTCCTTTGATGGGCTCCCCAAGTCCTCCATGTGGACATACAGACAGGATGGAGTGACCGATGGTGTGATCGGCAGCCCACAGGAACACTCCAAGGAGTGGCATCAAAGCTGGATCTTTAGGGAGGAGCTGCAGCGTTCCGGCACCAAAGCTGCCCCACCCCTTATTGACCTTCCTTGTCTGTGCATTCTTTTCACTCCTGGAGTCCATGCCAGAGGCCACCAAACCCGGCTGCACCGCAGATTCACCAGGAAGAGTCCAAAAATACAGCTTCCTGGGCCCACTCCCAAATGAGCTCATATAGCCGGAGGGCCGGTGGGCAGGGGGAGGGGGGGAAGATGCTTTTAGCTCCCCGGGGAATGCTGTGGCCCAAAGCCAGGTCTGGGAGTCACTAACCACATCCGGTTCCGCTCGTTATATTTAACTGAGAACCTGCATTGCAGGTGAATAAGTTTTGTCCCCCAGTTTCTGAGAAATTGCCATCTGGGGGGGGCGGGTACAGGACGAGGGGTAGACAGTCACGACACAGGGATGGGGCATGGGCCGGACTATCTGGAGCTTCATTTAGCCTTGCACACAATACGTTTTTTTGTGCATTGATCTTGTCTGGACGATTAATATATAAACTTAAGGAAAAGGCCACTGTCTTTTGTTTTTTGGTGTTTTTCCCTATTTCCCAGAGTACTCAGCTCAGTTCTAAGTACACGATTGGTATTCAATCAATATTAAAGAGTCGAATAATTTGACTTTTTATTTCATGCCCCTTTTTGACTAATTCAGCCATTAATGAGTTGTCTATTTATTTTTACCTTCGTAATTTCAGTGTCAGCATGATATCTACTCCTGGTAAGCTGCTAGTACATGTTTGTCGAATAAATAAATGTCTACCAGTACAAATCTGTTTCAGGAGGAACAGAACAGCTGATACTGTACCACCTTCAGAGTTAGCATTTAAAAGACTTCCAAAGGACTTTAGGAGAAGGAAAGGAAAAGTGAATTGGGGTAAATTGGAGGGGGAGACGAACCATGAGAGGCTGTGGATTCTGAGAAACAAACCAAGGGTTATGGAGAGAAGGGGGGATGGGTGAGCCTGGTGGTGGGTATTAAGGAGGGCACGTATTGCATGGAGCCCTGGGTATGGTGCATAAACAATGAATCTTGGATCACTGAAAAAATAAAGTTTAAAAAAAAAAATAAAATGGTATTTTCAAAAATAAAAAAAAATAAAAGACTTCCAAAATTTTTCATTTGAATGATAGACCTTTAATCTCAGGATTAATTTCCCGATATGTAATTAGACCGCTTTGTTGTTCATACCGTCACAAATGTTATAAGCAATGTGAATAATAACTGCCTAGATCTCGGCAGCCGGCGGGCCTGGGTGTGGGTGAGCCCAGGGCAGGGGAAGGGGCGATGCTTGCCTACTCCTTCCACGAGTCCATCCCCCCAGCTAGCTGTTGGGCCGGCCACACCCCTCACCCTGGTCTCCGTACAGGGGCCTGTAAACTGCACTCAGCTTTTATGAGCAGGTGCACGCCCCTGCCTGGGCAGCTCAGCCCTGCCTGAGTCAGAAAGCCCCATGGGCTGTTCAAAGCCTACCCACACGTCAACACACTCGAGAAGCCGGGCTCTGTGATTTAAACGTGAGGTCCCCTGTGCTGTGGAGAAGCCATGTGATGAAACAGGGACACCCAGCAGGAGGTTCTCGTGTGGGATAGCCAGCCCCGTGGGAGCGGGCAGGTCAAGCAGGGGTAGCCAGCAGAAGGGACAGACTCTGCTTTCCCTGGGCCCAGCATGGCCAGTGGTTTATTGTTGTTACTGTGGTTTGTTTGTTTATTTGTTTTAAGCCCTGAAAACCAGACGCGCTACTTGAGTAGGGAACCTTCTGGATGTGGCTCAAAGATCATCCGGCCCTCCGCCTAGGCCCAGTCTAGGGATGGGAGATCTGTAAATCCCTCTGCACCAAGGACCGGAGGGAATTTTCCTGGAGTGCATGCTGGATCATGAAAAGCACTCAGGCAACTCAGTCTGAGGCCTGTTCACTTCCTTTTTGGTTCTGCTGGAAAATCGCAGGATCTACTTGCCCGCTATTTATTTGTTCCTATCTTCCCCACAGACACCGATGACCATGTGCCAGGCAAATGAACACCGCTGAAAAGTTCTCGGATGGGACCTCGGCGGAGTGAACCGGCCAGAGACAGAGAGAGTGAGAAAGCTCTTAGAAAGCGTGTCTGCCCTTCAGCAGGACCCACCGAGGGGGTTCTCTATCCACATCAAATATCTCAGGAGGCAGTTCATGTGTCTGAGCAGAAGACAGAGAGAAAGACAGTTTTGTCCACTTCCATGCTGTGCAGAGAAACTGAGGTCTCCTGGGAACTCTTTTCCCAAAAGCTGCATAAAACCAATGAAGCTTCCAGTAAATACAGAAAGGTCTCTCTGATAAGACAGGGCAGACCCAGTCCCTAAGAGACACTTGGCTGCTGAGCTGACCCCTGAGGACACTACTGGCTTGCCGGGTCGTACTGTGCCATCAGTAGGAGCCACGACACGGGCGCTGAGGGCAACATGGTCCTGTGTGGGTGGGCGGCACAGCTCTGAGGACACGGATGCCCCGTGCTCCTGCTGACATGCAAAGGCCGTGTTCCTGTGAGCTCAGAAATGCTGGGATAAGCACCCCTAGACCAGAGCCTACCCTGGCCACTCCCCATTCAGTGGTCAAAGTGCCCCTCACTGACCCACAGCCCAACAGACAGCAGTGCAGGGGAGAGGACCGTAGGTGGGACCATGCTGGTGAATTTTCTGTGGAGGCTGTGGAGGTTTGGGAGATGGTGGCCCACCACCCCAACATAAGAAATTTGGGCTGGCTGAATGAAGATGCTGGTCTCCTCCCTTGGTGTTTGGGCTTACGTTCTGAAAAACGCATTCACTAAAACAAGCAGCAACCATCTGAAAGGAACTTCTCTATTTCTTCATAAAAAGAAAGCAAAACCCAGGGGCTACAAAGGAGACTGTGAGGTGGGACCAGGAAGCCTTTGACTCCAAATTCCCTCACCTCCTCCGGGCAAAGGACAAGTTAGGCTCAAAGTTCTGTTTCCCAAACGGATTTCCTGGGGCAGATCTCCGCAAGGATTCATCCACAAGGAGAGGGTCCAAGAATGCTGGAGGGCTCTTTCTCTCCACCATGACTCTTCCCTCTCTACAGAGCTGATATTTTTAAAGATTCTGGCTCTCTCTCATGGCAAGTCATCCACTTCCTGGATCCCTGTGCCTTGTAAATATCATCCTTAAAAACAGCTATATCTTTTCATTGGTCTTTATTTTTAAGTAGCCTTCTCACCCCACAGCCCAGCTCCTGCAGAACGACTGTGTGGCCCTGTCTGGAATGCAGAACGGTCCCTGGAGAGACAGTCTGCACATGAACTCACAAGGGTGTTTGTTATCGGCTTATTTGGCAAGAGGAATCAGAGACATGCTGAACGTGAGCTGCCAGGATGGCAGGTCCCACCCGGAGGCCTTCGCCCCATCAGTAGACACCTCTGCAGGCGCGTGAGACACAAGACGAGGAAAATGGACGCGTACCGTCTGAAAACAAGCCCCATGCACGTTTCTACAGGGAAAGGTACTTCAGATGCCTGGAGAATTCATATCTGGAGAATCTTGGCTGGTCCCTACGGATGTTTCTTTCAACGACGCTCACATAATTAGCAAGGCTGGTGCCAAACCCCCTCCTCCTCCCCTAGCTTATCTCTCAACTAAACGTCCCACTCTTTTCACCCTCAGCTAAGAAGAAAACAGGCACGAAACTCTTCCTTACTCACAAGCACTGAATCGAGAACTGCATTCCACCACATCTTTTACTTGGAAACCTTCAGCCCTTTTATCTGCCTGGCAATCTCCTATTCATCCTTCAGAACCCAAGTCCCCCAGCACCCACTCAGTGCAGTGTTCCCTGTGTAAGGCTCTCTTTTCAGGGCTTCCAGAGCATTTGATGTGTTTATGACAACGCTTCAAACAGTAGCCGTCACTTTGTAAGCATCCATCCGGCTGCCAGCCCAGCGCGAAAGCTCCTTGGAATAAAGCGATGAGGGCTTACTCACCCCTGCGTCCCCACAACCCAGCCCAGGACCTGGCACTCAGAAGTCGCCTAACAAATGTTTGATGCCCCAATCAGTGCCTGGCCCACTTAGCCCCAACCCACCCTTGTCGGTGCTGAGAGAGAGGCCATGTGAAATGTGGAGCGAGAAGAGACAATGGAGTCACACACACCCCTCTGAGCCCTGGTCCCTGTTGAGTTAATTCACCTGTATCTGCCTCAGTTTTCTTCTCAACACAATTACGAACCATGTCACCTCTCTGCAGGCTGCTGTGAGGGACTGACAAGGTCGAAGGTGTCACCTAGTGCCCGCTCACTTCCTGGAGCTCAGTAGGAAAAGCTAAGCCAAATGGAGTCCTATTTAAAAAAAAAAAAAAAAAGCGAATGGCTCCCACCCTGTTTCACATGCCATTAACACCCTGCTAAGGTGGCCAGCCTCCCGCCCAAAGTGGCCTCTCTCAGGGTAAGAGATGGCACAGGCTGTACTCAACCCACACCCTTAGCTTGGGATTCTCAGAACAAGGCCTGCTTAGCAACAAAGGTGATTTTTTTTTTTAAAAGATTTTATTTATTTGACACAGAGAGAGAGAGAGAGATCACAAGTAGGCAGAGAGGTAGGCAGAGAGAGAGGGGGAAGCAGGCTCCCTGCTGAGCAGAGAGCCGGATATGGGCCTCGATCCCAGGACCCTGAGATCATGACCTGAGCCGAAGGCAGAGGCTTTAACCCACTGAGCCACCCAGGCGCCCAACAAAGGTGATTTTTATCTGAATGACAGACCACAAGAGACCGCTCCTACTGAGACTGGGCCATCAGAGCCTTCGTTTCCTGTCTTCAGTTAACCTTTCACCCCAAGACACACCGTAAGACGGAAGAGCGCCAACCCAGCCGTGGTAAGTCACTAAGCACAAGCCCCACACCCCACACATGAGAAGCCTCCCCCTCTCCATGCAGTTGCACCCAGGTTTTATTAGGGCCCAATTAACAATGAGGTGGCAGCAGTGGGGCCCTGCTAACATGTGGGACAGTGATGCTGAGGGTCAAAGAGAGATGTGGGAAGTGCGGTAGCTGGACCCACGTGAGGATGCAACACGGCGCTGGGGGAGAAGCCACTTCAGAGCGAGTCTTGGATTCCTGCGGTGGGGAGTCGGGAGACCTGGCTTGCTCCATGGGTCTTGTTAAGTCAGGTCTCTGGGCCTCAGTTTCTTTACCCATAAAAGCGAAGAACTGCATTGGATGATCTGGAGATTCTTCCCAGCTTTGACACCCTAGGATCATTGATCTCAGAGGCAGACCCACTTTTCTCAGCCCTTCCCCTTTCTGTGTCAGTTATTTGTCTGAGACCTCTCGTAGCTCCCACCGAGCAGACTTCTACCAACACTATGACCTTTATTGCTCCAGAGGGTCTGGTCACTCCTGAGCACAGAGCCTGGCCTGGCAGGAAAAGGACAGACTTGGGGCCATGTTCTTCAGAACACATCCACTCTCTCTGGTCAAACAACTCAACAACTCAACAGCTCAACTCCCAAAAACTTGTAGCATTGAGAGCTTGACTATGCCAACAGTCTCCAGTTATCTGTATTGGCTTCTTCTCTCTCAAAGATTTTCCTCACTCCCCTACAATACTACCTACACCCTCCAGGTTCCCAACTCTCTAGCAAAACTTTAGACTTACCCCATGCTGGCTGGCAAGAGACTAGGGCTGCAATAGGCAGTTCTTATCTGTCCTCTGGCATGTCCCAGGGTTGGGCAGGGGAGAGAGAGGTGGTGAGGTTACAAGGGCCAGGAGGAAAGTGCCTACAGAAGCAAGCTCCAGCTACATGAGGAGGAGGTGACCCGGAGAAGGCAGTGCAAATCGCCAGGACAGACAGAGAGCACTGAAAAGTCACAGAATCTTAGGAAGCTCCTTGAGATGCTACCTAACCCTCTACACTTCCCCTGTTTCCTTAATGAGGAATCGGAGGGCAGGTGCGGTTTGGTGAGTGGCCCAAGGCAATACAACTGTGCTATCAACAATCAATACTAGAATGTGGGTCTTTGGCCTCAGCCCACTCTTCTTTCCACTCTGTTGACCTCAAGACCTAGTTAGGTTACCCTGATGAGGCCAGCTGGATCCCCTGCAGACTCTAAGAAATATGACCCAAGTGCCACTAAGGGGAAGAGCAGGCCCAGAAGGTATTTTGGTAACTGTCTCCTTGATCCCATGCGTTCCCTCCCCAGCTGACATGTCTACTTGCTCTTTCTCCAGCCCTAGCCACAAAATCTTGTGGAGTTCAGAGGTCAGTGAAAAGGGAGGGGTGGGCCTTCCTGCCCCTACAGAACTCTGAATATCTAAGACAGCCACAGGACCCCTCTTCCTTGGTCTACAGGAGGTTAGTGGAGAAAAGTAGCAGACTGAACTAACTCACTGAAGTCTGACCTGATCAGGCCAAGAATAGACAAGAATTGCATCATGAGCAATTAGATGGGTCATCTGAATGTTTTTGACACTAAACAGTAGGATTTTCCTCTGTCCAGAACCTTTCAAAGACCAACGATCACATCAGCTTCAGAGCGACACTCAGAGTAAAAGATTCAAGGAATTAATTATTCAGTGCACATGACCCAGTTCCCGGAGGTGAGGCCAGGTGAGAAGAGAACTTACCAGCTTCTTATCGTGGCAAGAAATGCAAATACTTCACAGGGTAGTGTTCCCTTTGCTGCCAAAGGGGACCCATTTATGGTGAAGAGCGCCTCCCACCTGCCCCCCTCCAAATAGCCAAAGTTCACTCATTCAACAAGTATTTATTGAGCTCCTCTTAAGTCCTATGCCCTCCAAGGATTTACATATGGCTGGGGCTTAGCAGAGTCTAAAGATCATGGAATTTATAAACAGGAGGCCAGGCTGTGTCCCAGCTCAGCCCTTAGGCAGTTATACTACCCTGCGCAAGGTAAAAATTTAAGTTAATTCTCTCATCTGTGAAATGGGAAGGAATCCACCTGCTTATTATAAAGATGAAATGATCTTTATAAAATGTAAAGTGCAATGTAAACCTAAGGTGTAGACAACACTGATCTAACACTGCATGCTTCTCCTGCCCTCGAGTTTATAACCTGGCTATCTTGGGAAAATAATCCAAGGTACATGTTTGGCAAACATCACATTCCCTATAATTTGAGCAAAGGTTATGTTTCAACCTGCCAGTAGAGATGGGGCCTGTGGTCAATCCCAGCCTTCCTTTCACTTCTGGGAAGCCCCAGAAGTGGCAAGAAGAGGCAGAGTGAAAACAGAGTAGCCGGGACCTGCCTGGCCTTCTCTCATGCCTGGGTGAATGAAAGACCCAGCAAAGCCTTATGACTGAGACACAAGGAAAAGACCAACTGGAACTGTGGTCAATCAGAAATAAAACAGAAGTCCATAGGAGCACAACAGGGATGAGCCAGTGCACACATCCCTCCCCACATACATTTCAGACAATGATGGGACTCTTTGTCATTGCCTGACCCTCCTCTGTGGACATATTCCGTATTCTGTGTTTCTCCAGGAACGAGGAAGGATTCTCAGGCCATAGCAGATGGGCTGATCAGGACCTCTTCGCCCAGACACTAAGAACCAGAATTCTTGCAATGCCTTTTTCCCCAGGTCCAGCCAACCCCTTCCTAGCCTGCTATTCAGGATCTCACCTCCCATGGATCCTCGGTGCCCACCAGGCCAGCCTCTAAATGCAAGGCCTGATTGCCTGCTCCCCCTCCATGGGGACCTCCACCCTGCTCCTGCCCTGGGTTGGGCACTGATGCTCTCCCCTCCCCTCCCCTCCTCTCCCGTTCTCCACTCTCCCCTCCACCAGGACCTGCCTTGGTCTCACACCTCCAGGGAAGCTCCTTATAGGCAATGCTGGTTCTATACATCTCTATGTTCCCTCTGACTCAGGGCATTCTGTAAGTCCTTCACCCTCCTGTAAACACAGCATGATGGTCCCAAAATGTTTTCTGATGTCTATATAAAGAAGGGAAGCAGAGGAAGAAGGAGGAGGAGAGGAAGGATACTAGACTGGAGACCAAGGACCCACATTCCAATTCTCCATTTGGCACCAGTTAGGTAGGTAACCTTGAGAAAGTATCTTCAGGCCAGGCCTCAGTTTCCCTATCTAGTAATAAGGGGTTTGTGCTAAATAATCTCTTGGGTACTCTCTAATTATAAAATTTGGTATTACAGAAACCGGACTAGCCTGGCCATAGGAGACATGTGTCCTGGTCCTTAGGAGCTGTCGCCCGGGGGTGAGTAAGCTGACTGCCCAGATCTCAGTCTCCATTGTCTATAAAATAAGTGAGGGTGATAGGACTGCCCCTCCCAGAGGGTGGGCTCCCCAGGAGACACGGCCATAGAGCTTCATGAGCCACAAAGCCCTGGAGAAATCTTGGGGTTTGAACTCCCTCAGTCAACAAAGAGCTGCTGACCCCCTGCCACATGCCTCATACTGTGTCTCCAGCATGGCGCTGCCTCACACAGGAAGGCTGAACAATGGGTCCGTGCCCCCAGGGCTCCCACAGCTAGGGAGTGAGACAAACAAGTGGACAAACCTTAACTCAGCCAGTCATGTAGCTGGCATCCAAACAAAGCGCTATGGGAGTATAGAGGAGGAGGAGGAGCCAACTCTTCCTGTAGAAGGGAAAGAAGCTTCTAGAAGGAATGGCATGTCCCCAGTGTGGACATCTGTTCCAGGAGTTGTGGGACCAAAGCCAGGGCCAATGAGAAAGAGGCAGAAAATGAGGCTACAAAGTAAGCCTAAGATCTAACAGGAGGGGGCCCTGAAGGCCACCAGGGCAGTGGTGGTCAGACTGTCTTCCAGAAAGGTCTGGCCACAACTCAGAGGACAGAGCAGGGGAACAGAGTGGAGCTGGGGAGAGCCGTGGTGGCTCCCACAAGAGTTCGTGAGGGCGACTATGCCAACAAGTCATTATCGATCACCTTCCATACCCAGCTGCCCTAGCTAAGCCTCTATGGACTTGCTGAGTCTACAGACACAGCTGAACAGCTCTGGTCTCCTCCGAGGGGAACCCAAGCAAAGGAAGATGCTGTAATCACATTTTCAAATCTTGGACACATGGTACAGTGCTCTGCAGTCACTCCCTCCAGAAGCTGCCCGGCCAGATTCTTGCCTGGGCCCAGATTTGGGCCAGCCGGAGACAGAAACACCATTGGGCCTGGGACTGGAGTCGGGATAGCTGAGCTGCTGCTCTTACTAAGGGGACAAGGGGCAGAGAGTCCGCCCACCCAAAGACCATTGACGGAGGTCCTAGACACACCTCAGTCTCAACCCCTGCCTCCCTCCCTCCTCTGACAGCATGGAGAGCCCTCCGACTGACCATGGTCAGCAGGCAAAGACAGAGAGCCGGGGAGGGCAGGGAAGGCCTTCACCAACCAGTGTCTCCCCAAACTGGGTCACGTTCACTCAGGCTTAAAGAAAGAGCACAAGTGCCCCTACACTTTCCAAAGCCTGAAGCCCACTCCTCAAGCGCGACTCAACGGCACGAAATAAACTTACTTGATTCTTAGGCATCACAGTGACAAAAGTCATCTCCTCATGGGATGAGCCAAGCACAAGTTGCCACGTTCACCTTAAAGACAAGAACCCGGCAATGAATGTCAGTTACATTATCTTACATTACAGCCTCCTATCTTCTCCCTGCCACAGGTCTCATAGGCTGTGGACTTTACCCCATAGAAACACTACTCAACAAGAGGAAATGCACAGAGAATTTCTCTCTGTGCTCCAAGTTTTGCATGTGAAGAAAGGAACTGGAATGGTTAAACAAATCCCACTGTGTCTGCTGTATGGGCACCCTAGGGTTTATCACATCACTAGGCAAAGGTTTACAGAGAAAGTCTGACGGGTCTGGAAAAGATTACTTCAGTAGCTGCTTTAGTAGAAACAAAAAGTGCCAGAATTTCTAAGGTGAAGACATGTTGAAAGTAAGTCAAGCTGGTGTAAAACCTTGGTAATAAGTCACCAATGTGAAGTCTGCCATATTTCCCAAGGTGGAAAAGGTCCAAAGCACTAAATAAACTAGGAAGTTCTAAAAGCAGACCATCTGGTCATGGCTGAGTTTCCTAAACAAACTACTATCTTGGCTTCCCTTGACCACCCAAATGGTTTGGTCTTATCCTACAGCTTCTGCAGAAAAATGCCCCCCGCACCTGTTTGGAAATGGAGCCCAGTGTTCTAAAGCACTTCTAAGAATTTACTTTCACAATTCCAAATTTCTGAGAAGTGGCCTCAAGAGAACAAAAGTGAACACAGAGGAGAGATCTGAGATGTCCAAGAGGTAACACACATACTCCACGGACAGAGACACCCTTTGCTCGGCAGGGCAGTGGGCCGACTTGCCCACATGGTCACACTTTGTATTCTCTCTATACATCATGGTCTGTGTGGAGAGCCTGGGACTTGAACTCGCTTTCAGAATTCTCAGTCTACGAATGGGAAAGCAGCTACTATCTACTGAGCACTAGCCATGCATGGAACGAACACTGGTAGACCAGATGTGTTCTGTTCCAGTGGCTCCTCACAGACAGAAAGAGAGGCCTGGAGAGCAGAAGGCCCTTGCCACAGCTCCATGGCACAGCAGGATTCAAGCCCAGGGCTGGCTGACCCAGTGCTCATGGACTTTCCAACCACACCGAGGTGAGAGGGGTCCCCGCACAGCCCACAAGCTGCCTGGTGAGCTCCGAGGGCAGCCACTTGGGCAGAAGTTCCAGTCATCCCCATCATGATCATCACTGTCAAGCCACACCTCTCAGGCCCATGGCAGTGGACAAACAGGCTGACCTGCCTCACCCACATTCTATCAGCCTGAGCTGTAGGCTCAGAGAGGTCGAAGGACCCCACTTCTCCGCCCGCCTGCTTCTCAAAGGAAGCACAGGGCACTGTCTGCACAGTGGGATGCTGGTGGGCATTCCTGGACTAGTCTGTAAGGGCTGACCATTGGTCAGATTCCCACAGAGGCCTGGCAACCCTGGAATCCAGCCACAATGAGGACCGACTCAATCCCTTTGTCTGGGGCGCCTGGGTGGCTCAGTGGGTTAAAGCCTCTGCTTTCGGCTCAGGTCATGATCTCAGTGTCCTGGGATCGAGGCCCGCATCAGGCTCTCTGCTCAGCAGGGAGCCTGCTTCCTCCTCTCCTCCTGCAGACTCTAAGAAATATGACCCAATATATCTCTGCCTGCCTCTCTGCCTACTTGTAATCTCTCCCTCTCTGTGTCAAATAAATAAAATCTTTAAAAAAAAAAAATCCCTTTGTCTGACCAACAGCTAAACACACTTCAGACTCCCCTTAACTCAACTAAACCAGAAGGTCCTAGGACCCAGCACTTCCCTTCCCCTTGAGGAGTCTCAGTTTCCTTATCTATAAAATGAAAAGTTTGACTTAATTGTTGATTTCCTCACCAAAGACCCCTTCTAGCTGCTCCCCTCTAAGGACTCTGACTTTAAGAGACACCTACAAAGCTCATCAGAAGTTAAAAGAATTAAAAAGTTTGAGCCATGCCCAGGCATGGCGGTGGGTAGTTAGCATGTGCTAGCTCAGACGATCCTCCCAGCAACCTCGGGAGGCAGGAGGTACAGTCACATGACGGGGGTGGGGGGGGATGATGTATGGCCCAGCAAGCGCCTCACCTGGCCACAGCACCTGGGACTCACAGCGGAGCTGGCCTGATGCCATGCCCATGTGTGCTCCCTGATGCAATGTTTCCCTTTGTAACAGAAGGAAGAAACAATGTCTCCTCTCAGACTTGCCCTCTTGCCAGTCCCAAGCAAAGAAGCACCAAGTCTCCAGGCCCCTGTGCACTTGAATTGGGTGGCTCAGGAAAGATTTCATGTGTGGTTGAGTCACTTCATGATCTTGACGGACATGAGAGTTCCTCAGGGGACCTTTCTCTCCGCTGTGCTCTCAGTAGAGCCCCACAGAGTCAGGGTCTTCACGGAGGGACCCCAAGCCCTTGGAACAGGGCCTGGCACACACCAGATGCTCAGTCAATATTTGCTGAATGAAGGACTGAAGAACTCCAGAGGTTAGATGTACTCAGGTTCGTTCAAGAACCCTTTGGTGTAAGTTAGTGTGAGACACACCAGGACTGGCTCAGAACCACAAAGCTGGCCCCTCAGCAGCGAAGGTCTCCACACTGCATGCCCCAACCCCCTGGACAGAAGGAAGGCTCTGAGGCTGACCCAGGGACCAGGTGAGCATCTTAGAGCAAGAGAAGTATCTGAACGTAAAGGCTACCCAGCGAGGTGGTCATAGGCTCAGGCCCCGGAATCAGGCAAACCTGGCTTCCCACCTCACCTCTGCCACTTGAAATCAGTCAGATGGCCCTGAGCAAGTCATGTAATTTCTGTGAGCCTCCATTTCTTTTCTTTTTTTTTTAAGATTTTATTTATTTATTTGACACACAGAGAGAGATAAGATCACAAGTAGGCAGAGAGGCAGGCAGAGAGAGAGAAGGAAGCAGGCTCTCCGCTGAGCAGGGAGCCCGATGCGGGCCTCGATCCCAGGACCCTGAGATCATGACCTGAGCCGAAGGCAGAGGCTTTAACCCACTGAGCCACCCAGGTGCCCGAGCCTCCATTTCTTATGTAAAAATGGGACTGTTGGTACCTACTTCGCAGGCTTGTTCTGAAGAGGAAGGGAGAGAATGTGGTTCAGGACACAGCCCGTGTGCGTAGCTCATGCTCACGGAGAGGACATGGGTCATGACTGTCTGCACTAGAGTGGACGGTGAAGAGCACATGTGGAATCCCCTGCTTGGGTGCAAGTACAGATCTCCTACTAGCTTGCTGTGTGACCTTGGACAGGTTGCTTCACCGCTTTGTGCCTCAGCTCCCCAGTAGAGAACATGGGACTGAATGCAAAGACTAAGTGAGTTATGTAGGTAAAGACCTTAGGATAATGTCTGGCACAAAGTAAGCACTCCAGACAAGAGAGTTAGTACCACTCGTAATTATTAATATCACAAGCATCCTTCTCCCTTTGTTCCAATACAGATTCTACCCTACCACCCACTCCTCAGCCAAAAAGGTAGGTATGGAACTCAAGATAGGTTCATCCGAGTATCTTTCCTCCTTGGCCACAATCTTGAGTACAAAGGGTAAGCACCTGCTCCCAGTTGCGCCAGATTTTAATCTGAAAATCTGGGGAAAACCTGGTCCTCTTGGAATGGGTGGAGGGCTGTGTGGGGTCAGCTGGGAGCTGCCTGCAGCCATGGGCCACTAAGCAGGGGATGCCAGAGCTCACCTGTTCTCTTCCTGATGCTGGATTCTGTAGCATTTCCTTTGAGTCTCCTCTAGAACCTTCCAAGGTTTCCCATTTTTGCTTAAGCTCATTCAAGTTGGGTTCCTGTCACTTGAAACCAAAGGAGTCTCAACTAACAATAGCACTTGGCAACTGGCTGCTTCATCATCACTAAATCCCACCTGGGAAGAAAAGTCAGCTGCACACGCTCAGTGAGCCCCAGCCGGCCCAGGGAAAGTAAGAATGTACAGCATGGGGTCCCTGCAGAGGGAAGCGATGGGAAGCCACTATAAGCCCCTGCCCCGTGCCCTTCCTAGGAGAGAAAGATGCTGCAACCAAAAATGGAAATCACCCGTCCTAAGACCCCTGGCTGGGAACCCAGCCTCTGACATGGATCCCCTTCACCATGAGTGGTCCAAAAGAGGAAGAGGAGAAAGGGGAGAGGATTTTCACGGACTTCACAGTGGTGTGGAAAAAAACTCCAGGCGGTTGCTTGAGACAACTCTTTTCAGAGGAGGAAGGAAGTGCTTGGGAGAAGGGAAACCACCTTGTCTGACTCCTTAAATGTGTGACTCTTTCCCTGGTGCAATCACCTTGAACTTGCAGCACAGTCCTAGGAGCTGCATGCTCATCCAACCCATTTTCCAGTGGAGGAAACTGAGGCTCAGAGAGTGAAATGCCTAAATCATCAAGGTCACACTTCTAGTGCCTAATGCCCAGTCCACCTGCCAGGGCTGTTGCCACAGAGGCCGGCATGCTTGGGCCCTGAGTCTGAGGTCTCCTCATCACCTGGCCCCTCGGCTGCCACTCAGGCCTGTGCTCTGACACCCAAGGGAGATGGTCAGGTGCTGCTGCCCCTCACTTACAACCCGTCCTTCACCCCCCTCCCCCAGAGACAGCTTCCCAGAGGAAGGGGCTGCCTTCAGGTGCTGACGGGTCAGGGAGCATCATGACCTCCGGAGGCAGTCCCTGGGCACATTTCCTTCCTCAGTGACTTTAATCCCCAAGAACCATGGTGTGACACTATGGACATGGCCCATATCCACGTGTTTTAACCAGGATATTCCTGTCAGAGCCCCCACGGAGTTTCCCAGCTTTTGGTTTTCTGTATTTTTATTCTGAGTCACCTTTTCCAAGAGGTTCTGACTTGACAGGTGCAACCAGAGTGTGGGACACAGTATCATGCTCAACAGTGTCTCGTCTTTCCCCCACCTTCCAGGCCAGCACCAAAGACAGTCCATTCATGTACCCCCGACGCCCCCCCATGGCATCCTCTCAATTCCCTCTGGGAAAAGAAGCTCCAGCTTCAGGCGTGTTTTAAAGAGTTCCAGAGAAACAGAAGCAACAAAAAAACGAAACAACAGACTGGGAGCAAAACCACGCTGATTGCCTCCCCACGTCCCGCAGCATCAGCGGGGGGTCGGACACACACCTCCACACACTGGGTCCCCAGCACCGGAGTCTGTGCAGGCCTCCGCCGGAGACCCAGCGGAGGGAAGCCGACGCAGACGTGAACCTCCAGCTGGTACAGACAGCCTCAGTTGCTGCAGGAGCGGTAGGGACGACACTCGGGTCAAGTGGAGCAGCCTCGGCAGGGCGCGGGCTCTCCCCTTGGGTGTGCGGAGGGCGGGGGGGGGTTCGCTAAGCCGTTCCGAAGAGGCCTCCCCCATGGACTCACGCAGACACCCATGTCACACTGCCACATGGTGCCTGAGCCCCCTGCCAGCTGGTGGCCTGCTTCCTCTTTGTTTTCCAGCAGCCGGGTTCGAGCAGCGGGTTTGGGCAGTGGCTGTCCCGGTCCCCGGGGGACTATCCAGACAGGTATTTCTCTTCCTTTTCTTTTTCTTTTCATAGCAATGTTACTTAAATAGCTCTGTGATTTAAAAATAAGTAAATCAAAAGGAACAGGCTGACTTTCCCTCAGGGCATGATCTGGTCGCACCGCCCACGCTGGGAGTGACGGCCCCAGGACCCAGCACTGCCTGGCATGGGGTGGCACGAAGACTACCCGAGGGCTCCGTGGCCAAGCTGGAAATCTGAAAGGGGATGGAACGCTCTCAAGGGTCCCATTTCCTGCCCCTGCCCCCACCTGGTTCCCTTGAAACCAGCCAGGAAAAAAATCATTCAGTGAGCATTTGGTGAGTGTTCTGGCAAAGACTGTGAAGAGCACCCCGTAGCAAGGGAAGCAGGGAGACGCGGAAGCCGAGGCAACAGAAGGACCACACGGCGGCCACAGACTCCACTCACTACACCGCCGGCACCCGGCCTCGAGGCCAGCCTCACTGCCTCCACGGCCTGAGATGGCAGGCATGTCATTTTGGCACTGAGGCGCATTTGTTCCCCTCTGGGGGATGAAGTCTATCTTTTAAAGCTAGGGTGTGGATAAAATACAGCAGTGCCTGTCAAAGGCTAGTAACGGCTGCCACAGGAGAGCCACTGACAAGAGCCAGGAACGGCAGGCAGGCTGAGTGCCTTGCACGGATAGTTTCAGCAGAAGCTTACAACTTCCCTACAAGTTCAGAAGAGGAAACAGAGACTCAGAAATGAAAGCACCTGCCCAAAGTCACCCAGCTCACAGGAATCAGAGCTAGAACACACAGCCAGGCCAGCGAAAGTCCTTGCCTCTGCTCTGTTGCCTGCTGTGGGATAGGTGCTCAAAACCCATTATATAACATGTGAGTGCTGAGCCCGGGGCTGCCGACTCTCCACCCAGGAGGAGCATGGAGACAGGGGGGAAGTTTGGGCCAAGAGGGTTTAGAAGACTTTCTGGAGTAGACAGGACTGATTCCAGGCCCTGGAGATGGAGAGACGCAAAGAGGATGAAGAAAAGCCCAGCAGACCAGAAACACGGAAGCGAGGAGCAGGAGGCAGAGACGGCCAGGCAGGTGGGCAGAGCGTGGCCGCAGAGAACGGCGGCACTGGGGGAGGAGAGGACGCAGGGCTGGCCTACGAGCAGGATGGGCCGCCCCAGCCATTGTCCTGGGGGCCATTCCACCTAGGGGCTTTCTCACCCGCACCCCAGCAACACACGGGTGTCTGCTCCTTTGGTCATGTGACAATCCTGGAGGGAGCCAAGAATCACGACAGAGTCCAATAACCCCTCTGCACAGCAGGCCCAGCACCCAGCGCGATGAGCAGGTGACTGGCCAGCTCCCTGCCCGCACCGCCGTGCCAACCGGCCAGGCCCAGACTCTAGCTCTGGGACACCAGGAATCTGAACTCTGCCATGTGCACAGAAGTATCACCACTGCCACCCCGCCTTCAAGGTTCCCCAGAGGGAGAAAAGGTAAAAGGGGAGCTATAGGACTTGAGCTCCTTAGGGCTGGCTCCATATCTCATTGGACATTTCTTCCCCACACCTGCTGGAACACTATCAGTATTTCCTCAATAAGAGCTTGCTAAGCTGAACTAAACAGAAGATTCTTCCACTTAAGCGACAGCTCTGGAGTTTGAGAAGTCTGGATTCAAGTCTATCCTGGAGCCCTGGGCTTAGTCCCGCTTTTGCTGGAAGGATCGCTTGCCTCTTTGCCCCCTAGAAAGGAAGTCCCTCCCGTCCCCAACACTCGCTACTTTGGCACCCCCAGGAGCTCCCCTGCACCCTGGACATGGCTCTGGGCCCTGCAGCTAGCACCTGCTCCTCCTCCCAGGAGAAGCATGGGCGCCAGACTCCTTGTCCTTCAATAGCAGGTACCCCCAAGGAGGGTGTGTGCTCGGGCTCCACTCTGACTCTAAATGCTTAAAGCTACAGGCCGTCCCCGCTGTCTCCACTCCCAAGACCAAAGCACAAAGCCCCAGCCCAGGCCTCAGACCCACGGAGAAGGGAAATGGGATGGAGGTGGTTTAAGCAAGTGCCATCCCTGACCCGGCTCAAGACCTCTCTCCTGTGCTTTTTTGGAACTAACAGGACCTGGAGGGGGCCTTTCTACAGTTGGTCCCATGGTTTCCCACCAGCCCTCCTCAGAAGGACACAGGGGGAAGAACAGAGAGTCTCCGTGGATCTGAGCCTCCAGACCTATGGTTCCTAGGACAGGCAGGGGACCACCCATTCCGTTACCTTCTGCCTATGGTCTGTGGACAGATCACTGAACTCTGTGGAGGCTGGGTCTCCTTACCTATTAAATGGGGATAAGAACTGATGGCCACAGGGGACAATTGTAAAGACTGAGTAAAATATGAATGTGAATGTGCTTGGCTCACTGTAAACCACCCTTAGAAACATCAGACATTTTCCATAGTTCTGGGAGGCGGGGGGGGTGTGGGGGGGGTTGTGCAGGTCAGACTATGCGGCTGCTAGCGAAGTGGAAAACTAGGAACCCGTTCCATTTGGCAAACATCTTTCCACTTCTTCTAGGACAAGGCACTTGTCTCCAGGGGTTTCAAAACAAACAAACAAACAAACAAACAAACAAACACTGAGACCTATTCCCTGGTCTCAAGCACTCACAGTCTGGTGAAGAGCTGTGGCCACATTGACATAATAAGGCAAAACAAAATGCTTCGGGACGACCCATGCAGAGAGGGTGGGACATTTTATTCTGGCCTCAGAGGTCAAAGGAGGCTTTTATAACATTTTAATAGTTATTAGCATATTATTAATGCTCAGGGCTTGCTGGGACCGGGATATTCCGGGTATTTGCATGGCTTACCTCATTTAATTGTCATGAAATTTCTGTGAGTGGGTTTGTAGATAACAAAACTGAGGCACAAAGAAATTCACTTCTATCCTGGCCTTACATGGCTGGCAGGTGGTAGAGCTGAGATTTGCACCCATCAGACTCTGCTCCTCAGGCACACCAGGGGCTGAGTCAACCAAGACAGGTCTCAGGCAGACTCTCTGTGGCTGAAAGGCTCTGATAAGGCCCGTGGGGATGAGGCACTGCAGGAAGGTGCTGACTTACCCTCAGTACCTCCTACCCACATGCAACCCTGACTCTGGGTCCAGGGCCCTGCCTCTGACGCTGCCCCTGGTCTATTTGTGAAGCTGGCCACAACTCTGTATTCCCCAAGGCACCAAGGGAGATTGATGTAGCCTAATTGTCAATGTACGCTTACATAACAAATCACTCATTGAATAATTGTTCTTATTATAAAAGGTAGTTCAATGTCAGAGGAAAAAAACTCTCAAATCATGGCTCTGCCACTTACTGGCTGTTCGAGCTTGGGCAAATCTTAGTTTCTTCCCTGAGCCTCAGTTTCCCCATCTGTAAGATGTGATTAACAATGCTGACCTCGGGCAGGTGTTACAAAGATGAAATGAGATGGTATGTCTAGTGCACACCACAGGCATGGGAAGAAACGGTTAAATAAATGACCTGACAAAGGATTTCCACTGGAAAATCATTTTCTGCGTGATAATATCTGGTGATAATAATACTTCTAACTCGTATTCATCTGCCCCTGATAATATCTGGTGATAATAATACTTCTAACTCGTATTCATCTGCCCCTGATAATATCTGGTGATAATAATACTTCTAACTCGTATTCATCTGCCCCTGATAATATCTGGTGATAATAATACTTCTAACTCGTATTCATCTGCCCCTGATAATATCTGGTGATAATAATACTTCTAACTCGTATTCATCTGCCCCTGATAATATCTGGTGATAATAATACTTCTAACTCGTATTCATCTGCCCCTGATAATATCTGGTGATAATAATACTTCTAACTCGTATTCATCTGCCCCTGATAATATCTGGTGATAATAATACTTCTAACTCGTATTCATCTGCCCCTGATAATATCTGGTGATAATAATACTTCTAACTCGTATTCATCTGCCCCTGATAATATCTGGTGATAATAATACTTCTAACTCGTATTCATCTGCCCCTGATAATATCTGGTGATAATAATACTTCTAACTCGTATTCATCTGCCCCTGATAATATCTGGTGATAATAATACTTCTAACTCGTATTCATCTGCCCCTGATAATATCTGGTGATAATAATACTTCTAACTCGTATTCATCTGCCCCTAAGTTAAACCCATCACATGCATTACCTCATTTAGTCTTTAAATCCATAATTTTCTTCATTTGACTTAGTTTTAGGACCACAGAAAAGGTATGCTCAGCACATTAATTTTACTTATGTGCACCTGTATAGGGAGAGAGGGACGGGATGGTCAGAGCGGCTAATACTTCCTGGGTGCTCCCTATACACCAGGTACTGTTCTAGGCATCCCACATTCAGTAGCTTAGTTCATCCTCTCAAAAATGCACCTATAAGGTAAGCCCTCCTTCATCCCCATTTTACAAGGGCTGGGCCTTGAAGTGCAGAGCGAGTAAGTAACTTTCCCAAGGCCACTGTGCCCACATTCTTAAGCACTATACTCTTCCAAAAATAAGTCACAGCAAGAAGGTTGAACTGACCCCAAGCCCTAAATTCTAAGAACATCAGGGCATTGCTTGCCATTCCCCCTGCAACCTACGCTCTGCCGTCGTTCCCCTTCTGCCAGTACCTGCTTGCCCCCTCACCCCTGCCCCGCTGCCGTCGTTCCCCTTCTGCCAGTACCTGCTTGCCCC